>JAHWFO010012898.1:2197143-2314587 GCA_023313115.1 Rhysida immarginata | reverse complement strand
TAATAATAATAATAATAATAATAATAATAATAATAATAATAATAATAATAATATTTTGGTGATTTTTCTTATTCACGTGTATTTTTAAAAACATATATCTAAATCGCTTTAAGATATGAATTTTTAGCCATGTTCATGATGTAAAAGCTGACTAGGCAGTAAAGCTGTTCCAAAGGCATTTCATAACATTGTTCTTTTAAGTTTATATGTCTTTTTTTTACATTAATAATGAAAGCACATATAGTTCACAAAGTTAGCCCGTTAAACCGGAATAAGGTATTCTAAGAAATGACAACTTGTTTCTAAATGATCTTGAGGTGCTCTTGCCATGAGAAAGAGAGTTGTTTCTTAAGTTTGAATTGGGTTGGCTCAGATGATGTTTAATATATGACAATCATAACCGTTTCTTAACGAGGTAAGCTTTGGGAAGAAATGTTGCTGAGCAACCGAAGTAAATTAGAGCAGTTCTCTCTCTAGAAAATTCGGTAATGAGCAGTGCCGAACAGGCTAGTAGGCTAGAGGGAAACTCTTTAAAACAATTTGTTTTCGTCTTGAATTTTGAAAAGAATAATATATACATGGGGAGTTTCCAGAGATATTTGGTACGAATTTCTGTTATACATAGAAGTATTTATTTAAAGAATAATTAATTCTAAACTATTTGAATTACGGATAAGGGCGATTGTATGAAAGAAAAATATAATGGGATTTAAAATTAGCCCTTAAGATTTTTTTGCTCAGATAAACATTCCTACTTTGCATTATCGAAGCTGTTATTTTCTTTTTATTCATAATATTGGCTCATCATATTCTTACATTGTTGTCGGAAATGATAATTATAGGTTGTTTTGGAAGTTTTATTTTCATAGACTATATCTAATACATAAAAATTTCGCGTTTATTTGCGAATAGAAAAAAAAAATCAAATTAGTGCTTATTCATCGTATTAAAATTTTACAAATTAAAAAAAAACAATTGCAAATTTTAAAAATTTTTGAAACAATTAATTGAGGCCACTTATTGAATATTATATATTTTGTAAAACCTCTTCTAAACAAATTAAAGTATAAGGAAAAACGAAGGAAACACTTATAAAATATCTAATTACATACGGATGCGGATTATGAACGACTACGTTGTCTTCTTCAACGTAATAATTATGAGGACAAAAAATCAAATGCATTATTGTGGTTAATGTTGAAAAGTATTAATTTGTTTTTTTTTCTTGTATTTTTATTGTTTATTTGCAGGGTTTTTTTTATTTTTCGGTGACCTCGTAATATTTTCTAAACAATATCAAACATAACTCAAACTTTGATACTGAAGGGTAACCACAATACTACAATAAATCGAATCAATTAAATATCTTCAAAAAATATCCTATCAAAAATAAACCATTAAGGAATGACATAACCAAGTACCGAAAGGTTAAACTAAACCATTCGCGGAACTATATTTTTAAACCGCCCTATGTTAACATTGGAAGTTTCTAATGGACCATAATGATGCCATTAAACCAAGGACCTTTAAAATAATTTCAACTATCATTAATATTACGTTATATTCATTCATGACACATCATTCCAAGTTGTTTGATATATTACATGCTATATTTTAGTATTGAAAGTTCGGATGAACCATAATGGATCCACTAAACCAGGTTCCTTGAAACCAATTTGGACTATCATTAATTTTACGTTATATTCCTTCATGACACTCGTTCCAATCGTTTTATATATTACATGCTATATTTTGGCATTGAAAGTTCCAATGAACCATAATGGTTCAACTAAACAGGTTCCTTGAAACCAATTTCGACTATCATTAATTTTACGTTATATTCATTCATGACATATCATTCCAAGTCGTTTGATATATTACATGCCATATTTTAACACTGAAATTTTTTGAGGGTGTCATAAGGGTACTATTAGAGCACGTGTCATTGTTTCGATTTCTACCAATTTCAAAATGGTTCATTCCCGGAACCTTATTTATTAAT
Organism: Rhysida immarginata; assembly: GCA_023313115.1. NCBI lineage: Eukaryota > Metazoa > Arthropoda > Chilopoda > Scolopendromorpha > Scolopendridae > Rhysida > Rhysida immarginata. The sequence goes on along the minus strand of JAHWFO010012898.1, from coordinate 2,312,585 downwards.
TGGCGAAAATAGTAATTTATATCCGCTTCTATCTCGTCATTACGATTTGTTTGATATATTATTTAATATATCTCTCCATTGAAAATTGCTAGGTCGTAAAGGTACCATTTGTGCACATGCTATTAAACAGATTTAGATAATATTTGTGATTGATTCGTGCCAAGTACCATGTTCATCGACTGACGAAAATAATAATGAATAACCGCATCTATCTCGTCATTACGATTTGTTTTATTTATTACTCAATATATCTTCCCATTGAAAATTGCTAGGCGGGAAAATAGAGGTACCATTTGTGCACGTGCCAATGAACCGATTTAGATAATATTTGTAACTGGTTCGTGCCATGAACCATATTTATCGACTGACGAATCTTTCAAACCTCGGAGGAGTTTGAGTTACAGACAGACAGACAGACAGACAGACACGTTTCCCCACACAGATAGCATAAAGAACCGTTCGGTACTTAATAACTTCTTAATAATAAACATTTTTATTACATAAAAATTATCAAAAAATGCATGCAGTTTAATTCGTTTGATTTCCATTTATAATTAAAAAAACTTTTTCATCTTCCTAAGTATTTTGTTTATGAAAATATTGCACGTTTTTATATTAATTGAGATGATCAAAAAGATTTTTATTGCATAATTAAACGAATTTCAATGCATGTAGTCGTTTGGTTATTTTTGATTAAAATAAATGCAGGTTTCTAATAAGATTACTTTGAGAGTTATTTTGATATGAGTAATGTTTTTGATAAAAAGTTTTGAAGAAATTATTTGTTTTAATTTATTTTATAAGATAATTTATTTTATTGACTTATTCAGGATGGTTATAAAAAATAGTTGGTCAAAATCCGGGATTGGGTTGGGCTCGCCGTAAGGAAGAAAAATGTTATGATAAACATTAGCCCAAAAATGCACCTGTCAGCAGTTAGACGCATTTAATTATCGCCTTCGAAGAATAACTACGATCAAAGTTTTGATCGTACTATTTGATCGTTCTTTTTTTAATTAATGTGTTCAACAAGAGCTTAATCTAGTAATTTGTTGTAACAATTGAAATCCAATACAGTGCCCAATACAAGTATTTCAGAATTCAAAACGACAATCTCGGAGCGCGGCGAAGTCGAAAGGAATATTTGAGCCTGTTAGATTTTATCCATAGTTAGACGGGGAGAAGCGTATTTTTCAGTTAACAGTGGACATTTCAGTCAACAATGTCTGCAAATAAGAATAAAAAAGTTTTTTCTTTATGGCCTTCCATTATTTCTGAGTTCGGTATTAATCATTCAATGCTTCTTAACTCCTGAAAGATCATTTTTTGACTAACGTTTACGGGAACTTTTTTCATCCTTATGACGAACCCAATCCAATCCCTGATTTTGATAAATTATTTCAGATTACTCTGTATAAATACGAGGGTTATTTTTTAATTAAGTTTCGTTTGTAAATATCTTTAGAAATCTAGCATCCCTTGTGAAGAGGGAGACATCATTTACAGTGATAGCACCGTACTGTGTCATTAAACTGTTTAAGATTCTTGAGGTTGCCGCCGACTGCGAAATACAGTCGGTTATTCATTTTTAGACAGCAAGAAACATGACAGCAGCGGACATGCATCGCCATATCAGTAAGGCCTATGCTAGACCACACTCTGCTCAAACGCAAGCTCTAATCAGTTCTTCTGGTTGGAAACAACTTGATCACCCTCCTTATAGTCCGGACCTCGTGTCCAATGACTACCACCTCTTCTGAATTTAAACAAGCTTGGAACAATTCCATTGTACCAAGATGAGTAACTTCTGAATGTGTGTAAAAAGCTTTAGAAAAGAAAGTAAAGCAGATCGCTTTTCCTCACAGGCGGCAGATCATCGAGATTTAGTATTAGATCTCGATGCGGCAGACTTACAGGAAGTGCGCATGCAGAAGCTGATTGAGCGCTACTAAGCAAATGTTTAAATAAACTCGGAAACTATATACGTAGAAAAATAGTTAAAAGTATATAGAATCTGGTAAAGAATAAATTTTGAAATAAATATATATAGTAGTTTTGTTTTTATTACAAACGGACCTTACATTAAAAGCCCCTTGTATAATGTGTGCGCGTATTTGTGACATTCAATAATGAAATAATGACAGTGTAAATAAGACATTACACCTCAGTATCTCGAAAATTTCTCCCACGGACAGAATTGTCCAAAGCGGGATTATGAAGGTATAAACATCTAGATTAAAAAATATTTAAAAAAACAAAAAAAAGATTGGTTCTATAAAATCTTGGAATTAAAATTTAACCGTTGTGAAGAATAAGGAGGCACGAAAAAAGCACAAAGAATCTGAGAGAAAAGGAAAATGAATACAAGGCGAGATAATAAATGATCGATCGCTTAAGCCTTTCATCACATCCAAAAAATACTATAGAGACTTATAATGAGAGTTAAGCCGAAAAAATTGATTAATAAAAATTATATAATCGTCTAATTTGTTTTGAAGTTTACATATATATCCATTGTTTACCATACTAAAATCGCACAATAAAAAGTTTACACAATATAAGAGAATTAAAAATTGTACGATAAAAATGAAATGAACAGATGAATTCAGTTAAGCGTAGTAATAAATTCTAGTGACCCAGAGGAACAAATCTTTCTTGTCACATTTTTATTCATTATTCAAATTTTTCAAACTTTCTTCCTTTGCTATACGAAAGTTTAAACTTACCATGCATTATGAAATCTATAAATATTTTATTAGATGCTTCATAAAGTATAAGAATATTAATATGAGTTAAGCTAGATAGAAAATATGAAATTTTGAACACATTTTTGAAGTTGTTATTTATTCACTTGTTACTATTCTCTCTTATTATAAAGCTGTTAAATTCTCACTGTTTTTTTTATTATTTTTGTAACAAGTTTGAACTTCGACTTCTGAGAAAATTCAAAGACGAGATAATCTAGAGAACTAGTTTTAACAAAATTAAGAGAAATGAATATTAAACCCATTTGAATTGGCATTTTTAATAACCTTTCATCATTTGTTTAGTTCCTTGCATGAAAAGAGAGAAACAACGAAAAATCGAAGTTTCAGCAACGTTTTGTAGTTGAGCAAGTTCTAAAGAAAATTATGGACCAGTCATTGAGGGAGTTTTGAAATTTATTTCTAAACCTCGCTAATTGTGATTTATGAATTTCATTTTCGGAGACATTTACGATCGTTTTCTTTTTTATCAAGAGAAGAGAGATGAGGGGAACGGAAGAGATGGAGATTAGGATTAGTTGCTAGTTGTGCCATCGTATTTTTTTCGTTTTGTGGTTGTTTCTCTTTTATTTTTTCCCCTCTCTTCTTACATCCCTTTAAGATTCTTACGAGGAGGTTTTTAAATCCGTGTGGGTCATCGTCTGAGAGCACAGTAGCTGAAAAGTCTTGTTGACAATTCGTCAAGTGAGGAAACTCGAGTCCGAGAGGTCTTAGCCGCCTTTTATGGATGCGAGAGCCGCAACTAGAAGACGTCGTGTCCGGAGGCCACCACCAACCAACCACACATGGCGACAAGCAGTTTCGAGGCACCCCAGTTCCCGTTTTCTCCCCCTCCCCCTTCTCATCCTCTCTATTCTCCCTCCTGCTTTATACTATAAATTTTAAAGTTAAAGAGAAGCCACATAACAGCGTAAAATAAAAAAATATATATAAAAAAGTGGTTTCTTCTTCTTTTTCCTCTGTCTCTTTTTGGAGGGTTTCAGTTCTTTGTTTCCAGGAAATAAATTTCACAATAAGGACACAGCTATATTGTGAGAATGAGATCATGTTGATAGCATACAGTGAGGGTAAGCATAGAAAAATATTTGGACATATTTAATAATACTTCCTCCATCACGCTACTTTTATTTTCTGAGTTTCAATCTTTATGGTTCCAATTTATGAAGCAGCTCGTCGACCTTACAGTTTATTTTAAGCTTATGTATTCTGTACATTAAAGACAAACTATTATTCTATGCTGCTGTGCTATTTTTTTTATTAATGTATCAAGTTTATCTCCTTCCGAAACTGTTGCCAGTCATTATATTAAATATTCAAACCTAAGTTGCCAAAAACAGTTAATTCTGTAGGGTTTAATCTTTGTTTGTATATTTGGTACTTAGTAAACATATTAATATTATTTAGATGATATTACCAAAAGCAAAAAAACCTTAAAAGAAGTGTTGATACGGTAAAGCAAGACTAACTTTCCACTATTATATTATACTGACGCGCTAATATTATAGTTATTATGGAAAAATAGAATTTTCGCCTTTTTTTTTAATCTGCAATTGCTCTTAACGTCATTTATTACAATATAATATTATTTTTAAAAATTAATGAAGTTAGTGTGATAAAAGTATGATAGCATAACGTGATAAACAAGTTAACTCCATAACGAAGCACATACAAAATAAAGGCAGCTTTATCTCAAATAAAACAATTTATTTTCTACTAGAATTAAAAAATGGCTTTAATTAATAAGATATTAGATATTTTCAATTTTACTTCCACTTATAATACTCGAGTAGTATTGAAAAATTAATGGATAATATATGCAAGCTTAGAGATGTACGAGTTGTTTTGTTTTTTTTTAACTGATAATATTAAAAGATGGTTTAATAAACTCTAGAGAAAGACCAAGGATAAATTCGTTCTTCTATGCCTAATTTGGTGAATCTTTAATGCCAACACACCTTGTTAATTCAAGTTGGAGAAGTTCGTATTCAGACAGAAGCGCTTAAGTGGAGAGGATGTTTCGTTGAAGCCTCGCCGATTTAATATGCCATTTAGACGATAATGAGCATTAGAAAATATTGCTCGTAAAAACTTTGATCGGTTTTTATGCCAATTGACGAGCTACATTCCATAATTACGTGGCACTGCAATGATCGAGGGCTCGTAATTGGCCTGTTTTAAAAGTTGTATTCGACAAATCTACTTAAAGTACGGCGACAATTTGTCAGAGGAAGAATGAAATTCATGAGGCGCGGTTCACGGCGTAGGATGGGAGAATCGTTGTCGCTTCTACTCCCTTGCCTTTGCTTTGCTTTATTTTGCCTGCTTGCCTGCCCGCCCGCCTCTTTCTCCCCCCGCAGAAACATGTTCATAAAACCGCAGTGATTGCGGGTCTCGTCGCTCTCTCGCTCGGGAGGGACTTTTTAAAGGTTTTATTGCAACAAATGCCTCAAGTGATCGCGAGTCTTCGGCAATCGGCTTCTTGCTCCATAAGTGCGGCTCCTGCAACAAAGCCCTTGCCATGATGAATGATAAATTTATGCAGCATACGGGCATTAAGTCGCGGCCATCATCACCGACTCCAAATCACCCGTCGTGACAAATGGCGGCCATTCTGCTGGTGGCACGTGTCCCAGCTGGTGCACTTTGCATTGAAAGAGGGTCTGCCCGCAAATCAGGCCCCTGTATTCTAAATAGATTCGATAAAGAAAGAGACCACACACACACACACACACACACACACACACACACATACACACTGATACACAAACATACGCACTGCTCATATGTGCCGAACATTTTGTAAATATTCATATCCTACATCCTTTTATAATGAAATGGGACGCGTTTTTTAACCGTTTGTAAAGTTCCAAAGGCAGATTTAATGTTCTAGCATTAGCTTTATGCCAAATCTCCTTACGTTCTCGTAATTTGTAATCTTGTAATAGAAGTTCGGCCTTATTAATATTACTTTCTAAGAAGACGTCCCGAAACATTGATAAAAAATTTTTAAAATTAATATTTCCATGCGTGTTTTTTCTTTACCTTAGAAAGGTTTTTGTAAATTTAATTTTTACTTGCATTTTTGTAAATTTTTTGTGCATTTTTGTAATTTTTTTATTTGACTGTTTCATTGCTGATAGGTTAAATGAGGAGTTCGACAATTCTGAAGAATTATTTTAATATAGGGCATCCACGGCGTCTCTTTACAAATTTAAAAACTAATTTTAGTTCCTTATTAAGAAGTAAATATGAATCTTACACTGAACGACCAATTTATTAGTGACACTCCGCTAATAGCGTGTTGCGCCTCCTTTAGCGGCGAGAACTGCCTGAATACGTGCTGGCATGGATTCAACAAGATGTTAAAACCGTTGCGGAGGAATAGCAGCCCAGGCTGACATCACAGCGTCCAGTAATTCGTGCAGGTTGGACGATAGTGTAGGAAGGCGTCAGATGATTCTCTCCACTTCATCGCATAAATGCTCGATCGGGTTGAACTCCGCGTCATGTTCCTCGAACCAGTTCAAGACCATTCGAGCAGGGTGAGAGGGAGTATTATCCTGCTGAAACTGTCCGTCACCACCATGGAACAAGTCATCATGAACGGGTGCACCTGATCGGCAACAGTGTTCAGGTAGTGTCGCATTCAGGGATGTGTCTACGGATATCAGAGGACCCTCTGTGTCCCCAAAGAAGACACCCCAGTCCTGCATTCCTTCTCCACCCGCCTGTACGGTTGTCTGCTAACAGGATGGGTCCATGGCCTCTTGCTGTCTTGCGCCAGATGCGCAGTCTGCCGTCCGCATAATGAAGTAGGAACCGCGATTCGTCGGATCAGGCGACCTTCCTCCACTCATCCAGTGTCCAGTGGCGATGCCTGTGTGCTCATAAAAGGCGCGCTTTCCTATCTTGCGGTGACAGCGACGATACCCGTACTGGCCGCCTGTTGTTAAACCCAGCTCTCATTGAAGTGCGCTGCAAGTTGTTGGGCTGTTCCCGTCCTGTTGCTGTGGATGATTCGTGCCAGTCGCCGTTGGCCCCGTCGGCCCTGTTTCGTCCTGAGTTGTGTTTGTTGGACGTTGTTTTTTGGCATAACTGCCATTCACGGAATATTCTTGACACTGTTGCACGGGAAAACCCGAGGAGGTTCGCAGTTTGCGCAATGCTCAACTGCGCCCGTCGAGCTCCAACGATCATGCCTCGTTCAAAGTCCTTCAAATCCTTGGATTTACCCATATTCAGTCCACTTCTGCTGCTGATTGCAACTTGTGATCCAATGCATCCTTCTTATACACCGCTTCGGCCTGTTTCATTGTTTGGGTGTCATTGGGAGGCCGATCCATTTTCCGTAAGAGGTGTCTCTAATAAATTGTTTATTATATAATAAAGTCTAGTTAGCGTATTTTTATTTTTTATAAACTGATAATTGAACTACTATCCTTTTGTTCAAGTTTCAGCTTGTTCCTAGCTTCTCATTCGACTTTATTGAGACAATATCAGATACAAACATGCAAAGAAATTGCAAGACAGAGGGTGTGGGAGGGTCCACCATGCATTCGTCTTTTAGTAAAATGTTAAAATAAATTCCTGGAGACATGAAGTGGGTTGTACCAACACCTTCTATAAAGAAAGCCTGTGCACATAAAAATTTTACATTGTTACATCATCATAAAAAGGCATTCTTGATCGTATTGCTACCAATAATGAGCCCTAAATTATGACTCCTTATGATCGTATAACAATGTATGACTTTGCAGTGCGCAGGCTTTTTTTCTAGGAGGTGTTGGTTGTACAGAGAACTGAACTGATCAATCCTCTGGTACCTCGTTCGTCCGATGTATAAGACGATCAAATTCAATAACATGACTGCTTTCCTATGGGAATATTTTTCAAAATATCGTTAGCTAAACTAGCAAGCATCATCAGTGATCTTAGAGAAAGAAACTTACTGAAGAGAACCTAATCCTATGAAGAATCCGTTGTAGATATTGTGTGCGTGTCATATTTAGGAGTACAACTTCTCAAGTTCTCCCCATTGCATCACAGGTGAATTCCATTCATTATTCTGTATATGTATGTAAATTCACGATAACTTTAAACTCGTATAAACACGGTCTAGAATTTTGCGTAATTTCAAATCGCAACTTGGAGCCGTTCGTAAAACATAAAAAGCGTTGTAAAGGGATTTAATGATGATACGCGATAATTCTAATTTATCTAAATATTTGTCTGTGAAATTTAATTTTATTTCACATTTCCATTTAAACGCAGAAACTGATTTTAAAAATTAATAAACTTACAAGAGGACAATGTTTCTCAATCGTTTAGCAGGCAGTTCTTCAGTCGAACGAACGTAATAAATTTAAACGGAAGTTAATGCTCCAAACTTCAGGCAAAGATGTTAATGGGGGGGGGGGGAGTCCGCAACCTGGATTTGAACCATGGACTATTAGCATCACGCTCGTCGCATCTACCAACTGGGTTACCGCAAGATAATCTCAAAGTGCCTTAATACTGCAAGGTAGTGAAGGTGACGGCCCGATGATAAGGCAGGTACACGGCTCACAGATCAGGAATTCCTTCTTTCCAAACCACCAGAAAGCTAATACGAACGCAATAAATTTAAACGAGTTAATACTTCAAGCATATTAATGGAAGGAACGGAATCGCAAGCTCAAGCGCCAGATGACATCATGGCAACATCACTTGCTGATTGAATTTCCGTTTTGTGGCGAAACTAAAATTTTTCTTCAACAAACCTCAGCAAGCTTTCCGTCGATTTTCCTGATGATCAAAACGAAAAGGAAACGAAGTGAGGTCAAAACATTTTCCGTTGGGTTTCTGTTCGGCATCATTCCGGTGATATGGATACCAGGCTTACCTTATACAGGGTATTTACGAACCCTGTGTACAAACTTTTGAAGATGGTAGAGGATCTTATTTTGAATATGTTTTGCCAATAAACTGGGGTTTGATGAATCATTGATACATAAAAAAATTGTCAAACATCATGCATCCAACGGCTGTCTGAGACATGCTCATAATATTGTCTCTCTCGGTAATTTATTTCCAGAAAACGGAGAAATTAGAAAACCTGATACTGACATAATCAGAAAGTAACTATGAAATTATTTGATACTTATGGACACAACGTTTTTAATAACCAAATACTACATGTTTGTAAAATTACAAAAGGTGTTAAAACTGTTGGCCATGAGCCCTAAACCCTTTAGATTTCTTCTTCTGGGGACATCTGAAGAATGTGGATTCCGAAGAGGAGCTGGTGGCGCGAATTGTGACATCTAAGAGATACTGCAGGGATTTTTAGCCGTATCAGAACACTTTGAACACCTTTTGTAATTTTACAGACTTATAGTATTTGGTTATTGTGACCATCAATATCAAATTTTCTAATTTTTCTATTTACTAGAAATACATTAATGAGGAAGACAACAGGAAGTCTCACCAGCCCTTGTGTGTGTGATGTTTGACAATTTTTTTTATATATATCGAGGATTTATTTGCGATTCCCAGCATATTGGCAAAATATAAACGAAAATGAAGTCCTCTCCATCTCTAAATGTTTGTACAAAGCACACTGTATTTGAACATTACATCCAGTTTACTTTCGTACGAGTAAGCTTTCTGATGGTTTGGAAAGGAGGAAATCCTGATCTGCAAGCCGGGTACCTGCCGTATCATCGGGTCAACGCCTGGATTACTTTGTAGTCTTTAGGATACTTGGAGACAGCCTTGCTGCCCCGGGTCCGCGGTAACTCAATTGGCAGAGACGACGAGCGTAGTACTCGTGTTCCTCGGTTCTATTCCACGTCGCGGAATTTTTCCTTCAGTTTTTTCCCATTAATATCTTTATCTTCAATCGAATTTTCCTCATCAACACAAATAAATAAGATCTATCATTTTTACAAGAGAACTGTCATTTATTAAGTATCAAGCATCGGCACTTTTTATGTCTACAGACTTTTTCTATTTCTTTATTGTGTAAAAATTTATTTCTGTGGCCCTACATAATTAGATGAAAGGTCGCTTGTAAGAAAGCACGTGAAGTTTTAAGCCGTGGTTTGATCTGTCTGTAGGCAGACATCCTACGTGAGGTCACTTTGTCATATATGGTTGTAGCATATCTGGCAGAAGTGTTTTGGTTTTTCAACTCAGCGATAATAGTCGGTAAGAATGATGAAACGCGAGATCTTTAGCGAAATGCCACAAAAAATATCCCAAAGAGTCAAACTAGACCAAAAGGCCAAGCTAATGGTCCTATTTGGCTAATCTACCGATTAGGGTAACTCGCATCAAGATTATCCCCAATTTCCATGAGTTAGGAAATGCATCATCTTGCTAGATTTTTTATACCAGGCTTTTTCCGTCTCGCTTTCTACATCCGTCATTTGCTGATAGTGACGGGAAATTTCATGGTCCGGAAATTATAGAATGAAAATATTTGTACAACATATCCAGATACACAAGTTTGAGGGTACATACCAAGTAATGGAAAAATAAGAGGCTACATAAAGATTTGTAAAATACGTCGTTGGAATAAATTTATGCACTCTAACGATATTGTAAAATTCTTTTTTGGAGCTTGAAAACATCTTCAAATTGTTCACAAGGGTCATATCATTTTGCTTTCTTCTAATTAATTTCAAAAATAACTAATTATTTAACTCATCAGAAAATAATTTAAACACGGCAGGGCTAGGGTATTCACTCATACCAGTTTTTGGTGAGTGTTTAACTTAATCGCTATTTCAAATATAGGCTATAAGACATTCGTTGAAACATCAAAATATCTTTCAAAATCTCAAATAAGGAAGGAATTTTCATATTCTTACAAAATCGAAATTAAAAAAAAATTCAAAATCATTTGTAAATTTTAAAAAATATTAAATGTATTATCATTACTCTTGTCGCAATTTATAAAAACGCCTATAAAATATTTGCCAAAATATGAATTGATTGGGTTAATCTTCATTCAGCATGCGCTCTCGTTAAATATTATTCGCAGAATACTTTTAATATGTACTGCTACATAGCAGCATAAAATCCGAAGAATGAACAGATTTTGAAAATTTTCACTAAAAAGCGCCCGACCTCTAAGAACCGTAATAAACATCCGAATCGAACGTGGCTGAAGGCAATTCTGTTAAACACTGCTTCATCGAAGCCCTAAATTATCTTTTGTGATTTCCTCTAAATCACAGGGTGTCACATTTTGCAAGCAGGTAGAAAAGTACCGTCTTCATTGCAATTTTCAAGATGTCGCCTCGGGTTCCAGGACGATCCTAGAAGAGTGCTTCTTTAGAAGTTTTTCATCAACACAATCAATTTTGAAGGAAGCGTTCTTAGCTTAGTTAGGAAACCTATCATTCTCTGCGGCAATTTTTAATTACAACTATATAAGCGTCAACATTATCTTGATGGCATTAATTACTTTGTAAACATAAGGGAAAGATTTGCTCAGCTTTTATAGCTTTTGAAACGGAGGCTTGGAATTTGTTGAGGATATAAAAGGAAAACAGTGAAACATAAACTTAGCCAACGCAAAAAGTGACAGTAAAATTTCTGGTTTCTTTAGCCAAAACATTTGAGTCTTTTCGAGATCGGAAACGTGCTTTTATTGGCTAAAATTTAATTATTCAAAATAACTTTGAATATGTCCTTAAAACTACAGGGTAGAAACTAATGAGTAGATTTTACTGTAAATTAGATTTATCATTTTAATCCAAAATAGATCAAGTTGATTCTACATACCACATAAATGCTTATTTCGAACGGCACTCTGAATCATTCAATCAAATCTCAATTAAACAGATTCTGAAATAAATTGTTAATATTCAACTGATTATAGAGAATATCTGAGTTTGGTTAACTTGATCAATCAGTGAGCACAATGAAAGTTCCAGCTTATAACAAATAGGCTTTAACAAAATAGTCTGTGGATGGCTGAAGATGAAAATTGTTCTTTTGAAATAATGTTTTTCGTTTATTCTTTAATTGCTGTTTAATTGTTGGGTTTTATTATTAACCTTGTTAAAACATGTAAATGCTTATAAGAGCTATATTATATTAATCAATCAATTGTATCATCAATTAAAAGGGCAAAACTAACTCCTTAGACTCCTGCAGTGATCAGATCCCAATCTGAATGAATTTTATCTGAACTTCTTTGCAGAATGTTGTCATAAATTAATATTCTATCAAGGCTCAGGGGAGGGTTTTATTTTGTCTACAGGTAATTGTTTGATGAAAGTTTATAGTTAGCTAGCAGAAGCACCCGGCATTGTAAACAGAACAACCTCAAGAGTTAATAATAGACGAAGCTTATTGGTTTTCACTAATTCTACAATTTCCTGCTGTACACATAGCTCCCGTTGTTCAGATATTTCTGTTCCCCGACAACTGTTTATCTTCTCTGACCAATACTCATTCTTTTCTTCGGGGCAATGAATGTACAGTCGGGTGCAAAAAGGTTTTCACCTAGGTCAAAATTGTTCGGGTTCCTTACAATACTTCAATCCAATGAGATTGCTTTTTCCAGGTCTGTTCACACTCACTATGGAACGATTCCATGAAGTTTTTGCTTAGCATCGGGGGTAGGCAAGTTTTACGTCACGTGCTCAACTATGTTGACAAAAAGATTATTTTGGCTGTTCTGTTGAGAATTTTTGTTTTATTACTAATTCATTACTAACCAAATAGGTTAGTTTAACGTAAATGGTGCATAGTCTCGATATAATTATATGCGTAATCAAGAGATAAGCTGATGCAGCGCTCGTTAAGGTGTGATGCGGAAGTGACTTACGCCTATAAGTGGAAGCTATTTTCTTTTGACTGCTCAAAAGGTTACAAGTCTCATTTTTTGTGTATACAAAGTAATCGACGACAATTATACCAAAACCAACCGAAATTTTTTTTTTAAATTTATTATATACTAGCTGATTTACCCGGCCTTGCTCGGACTGGTTTTTTTTATGGAATTTTGCACTTTCTAATATGAATGTACAGAAAAAATGAACACATGAAAACAGCTTGAATTAATATAGTAAGAACTCATATTGAAGAATCGAAAAGAATTTTTTAAAATGCTCCTAATGGATAGCCTATCCAACTACCTGCCCTTCAGCAGTTCTACTCGACTTTGCTCGTTTTGGAATGATCTCTATAGCTGAGTGAGTTTGACGCAGTGCCGGAGAAAAAAGGTGGAGAATAATGATCATTTTTTCTGTATATTCACATTCAGAAATTGCAAAATTTCAAAAAAAAAAAGCCCCCACAAAGCGAAAAACGAAAAAACAGAAATTGTTTGTTTTTTTGTTTTTTTGAAATATCCCCGAGAACCTTCCCGAATTTCTTTGCTTTATCTTTATTCCCCACGAAGTTGCATCAAAATATCAGAAATGTTGTGAAACACCCCCGAATATCAATTTTCTCCAGTTTTCGCACCCTTAAAATACGAATATCGAAAATCGGGGAAACTGCTTTTTTAGCACGGTAGCTAGAAACCTTCCTGTAAAATTTCGAAGATCTGCGTTTATTGGGGGCGGAGCCAAGCGACCGAACGTGCAAGTCCTTTCTGCCCCCCTGGGTGGGCAGGGGGTCCGAATTTCGAAAAACCATGTCTTAGCACGCTATCCGTCCTATGACCCCGCCGAGTTTCCAATCGGTGGCTTCAGTAGATTTTGTTGTGCGATGATGAGTTAGTGAGTCAGTCCTCTTTTATATATATATAGATTTTAACAGTAGAGAATATTAAATGATTTGAATTAAGGGTGATATGAATTAGTGTATATTTTATTAAAAACTAAAATATAGAATAAAGCATGATATGACAAATAACATGAAAAGTTTTTTAAACTCTCAAGTAAACAGATCAAATTGCACACTTGGATGAAAAAAAATTTAATCTATTTATGGTGTTCTTTACATACACTGTTTAAAACTTAAACGAAATCAAAAACGCGATAATGAACAAAAAAAAAAAAATTATACATATCGGATTCGAACTCTGCTATTCGAGACAGTAGGCAGAGACTTTAACGATGCTGCTGCCAGCTGCTTTCGCTTATTATTGTCAGAAGGGAGCACGTGACGAGCATATCCCAAGCATATACCTGCTACCCTATTTTCATTCAGAAGGGACAGGCCCATTCTAATCTGTCTTGACTCTCTGACAAGTACCTGATTTTGCAACCGATCAACTGATTTTTCCAGTAAGCTCTGCCCCCACGGAGCAGGTAAATACCTTTTTGCACACGACTGTACGTGATCGTTTGTCTTTGTGATCTGCAATTGGTAATCCGTTGTTGCAGTTCGCACTCTGCTCTCGATGTTTTGAACCAAAACTTTGGTATTCATCACTTCGTGTGCTCTAGCAGTCGCCTGAATGACCTTCGATGACCACTTGCTCAGTTTCTCAATACTCTGCTAATTCTCCATTATCTCCAGTTACTGCTCATTTTTAAAGATTTTCAAGAAAATGTTAAGTTCTAAGAAAAGCCTGAACACCAGGAATTACACGAAATAATATTGCACAAGCTTTGCCTTGCATAGTTGGTCATTAGATATATATTGTTTGCCCGTGCATATTGTTTGTGAATTGCGTGTTGATACCATCGTTGACGTTGTTGGCCCTGGTGCATATGGGAAAAAAATAGTTTTTCCAAGGAGTATGATAATTGTAGGGGAAATTTTTTTTTAATCTTATGAATAGGTGAGATTCGGATTCAGTGGATTTTAATTACTATCCGGCTCGTAAGAAAAGAATATACAGTACAGTCTTTAAAATAAGATGATATTTTATGGGTCTGATCCGATGTAATAAGTTCAATGAAATTTTAAAAATTTTTGGAACATTTATTTTATTGGTGTAATGAGATTCCTGATTTTTTTTATCATTTCAAAAAGAGTACGATTACTATTTCTAGCGGGTTTTTTCTGAGACAGATTTCATAAACAAGGTAAGAGTTTAAACAGATTCCAATTTTTTTTTAATAAAGTCTATACGCGTTTCGGTTATAAAAGCACCATCCGTCGAATAATCCAAAGAGATTTTATTCCGAACTCGTATTGAATTTATTAAAAAGTTTTGTTGAATATAAATCCTTTTGTCTTGCTTATTCCAACGCAACATGGATCTACCTAAGATTATAACAAGATGCCATAAAAGTTTGAATTTCGCTTTTTAGTACTTTTAGTTATTCAGATAATTGATTATTAGCAGTAATTTTCCAAATGTAAATTAAAAATTACAACTCTTACACTTTTAAGTGATTTTTTAGGATAATCTTATCATGAGTAACTTTATTAAAAATGTTTCTAATAAATATATAAAATTTAAAATCCACTCGTAAAACAGTAAGGTCTATATCTTATATTTACAAATATACTTAAGAGTGGCTATGTTCTGTTAGCAAGGAATTTTAGATTCTAAATTCATAAACCTTCGCATAGATTGAAATATGATATTGCTTAAAAATTAATTATACGTTTGGGAATGGATGAAAAATTGCTTGCTTCGCGTAAACACAGTCGAATCTATTTTAAGATTTTTCGTGTGTTTATGAAATCCTCCCATTTGGAAGGCTTAATGTTTCCGATTGGATTTCATTATAAGCATTCTTTGTTTTTTCGGTCTCTCCGAAGGGTATGAGGTTCTTATTCTGGCTTTGCAGGAAAAAAGATGGTGGCGGCGTCATCAAACGATCTCGTGGTTTCATTTTGGTGCCATGTGGTGTGCGTCCGTTTTGACGCTTCGCTCGGGAAGTTCCTTGTCGGGCTGGTCGGCGGCCTCCGACCTGTTATTCGCGCTCAAGCGTAGATCGACGCCGGGTAATTACTGCCCATAGCTACCATTAAGGCATGGCAGGGAGGGAAGATGAAGAAGAAGCAAAAGAAATAGCTGTTCGCCATGGAAGGATCTCAGGGGTTCCTCGAAATAAAAACCGAAAAAGGGAAAGAAGCTGAAGAAAGAAGGGGAAGGCGGAGGGAAATTCATTTACCGGGAGAAAGCCGAAAGACACTGAGGAAGGAAAAAAGTTTAAAAATGAGAATTGAATATTTTTCCTGGAAATTCAAATTTAGAATTTAAATATATTTTTTTCATAAACTGCAAGTTGCTTTTAAATAATAAATTTGTAAACATTTAAAATTCAGCGATATGTGAGAATAAGATTTAATATTTCACTAAAATTTATGGTTTCTCCGCGTCTCAAATTTGTAATAGTCAAATAAAGATAACTTTCTGATTTAAAGAAGTACATAAAGTTGATTTAGAATGGTAAAAGAATTGAAACAATTTTAAAAGTGTAAATAAATTATCTGAGCACCTGAATGAAAATTTTGTTTATTTTTTAGTTCTCGCGCTTTGATATTTCTTTTGTTTAATAAAATTAATTATTTTAAAATTATGATGATTGATAAGGGGGGGGGGGGGGTTAAATTTGATACGAAAATTTTTTATTATTAAATTTTCTTCAATGAGATGTCTTCTAAGTCTAACAGCATTTTTTTTAGACATTTTAAGAATATTAAAAAATTTATACTTCCTCTAATTAATAATTGTATTATTTAAATATGAGATGAATTAAAGTAGTAAAATAAATAAAGCTTTTCATTGTCATAATATTATCTGTAAATGGTTTTTCTAAAACCAATTGCAATTAAATAGATATTAATATATGAAGGGATGTTGCGAAACAGTTCATGCTTCGAAATTATCATCGACTATTCAGGCTTTTGTCTGTGAAAAAATTTAACATTAAATGAAGCGAATCTCAGGGAGGGAAGTCCATTGCCACCACGTGATCAGGTTTTCTAATGGAACAGAATTCAATCCCGACGTGAAATCCATTCATGTTTTCTTTTCCTTTGACATCTTCATTGGCGAAAGGACTAAACACCCTCCCCTCCCTTACCTCCACGAACACACATACAAACCCCTCTGTCAAGAGTTCACTACACCACCACCACTACCAGCGCA
This sequence comes from Rhysida immarginata, assembly GCA_023313115.1. Taxonomy (NCBI): domain Eukaryota; kingdom Metazoa; phylum Arthropoda; class Chilopoda; order Scolopendromorpha; family Scolopendridae; genus Rhysida; species Rhysida immarginata. The sequence continues at coordinate 2,295,821 of JAHWFO010012898.1, read as the reverse complement.
ATGGAATTGGGATTGCAGTCAGCGAAGAATGGATTTGGTGGCGATTGAAAGCGACTAGTCAACCATTATTGTGAACATTTGTCAAGGGTTAACCGTTCGTTTCTTCATTCTGAGCAAGTTCTTTGAAAAAGCTCGAGCCTCCTCCTTCGACGAACCGGGATGAAAGAACGTTCAGAGGCACTCCGATCGTGTCAATCAGTTTCACTGGCCCATAGAAATGCCCCTTTATATGGCCGGGAAAAAAGCAATTTGGTGTTCTCTATTCTTTTGGCTTTTTACCGCCATTTTGAGTTTGTTCTTTCTTTGCCTTTACACAAAGATTTTTTTTTTTTAATAAGAGCTTTAAAAAAAAAAAAAAAAAAAAGAAAAGAAATGAAACGGGATAGAGATCGTAAATGCCTGTTCATCATATTAAATGCTCTGATAAGTTTCAACGTAATTTTAAAAAAATTATTAACAATATTGTATGATACTTATAAAGGGGATAGGAGTTGAAAATAAAACTATTGCTTTAAATAATGTATACTTGGGAAAGCCATGAATGAAATAAGTGCTTATTTGAAAATACAAAATAGAAATAATTTTATTAATTTATATGCACATGTACCCCATTAAATAAATTTATTTAATTTTGAAATAATTTTTAACGAACTCCAAGGAATAAAACTTTAGACGTAATTCGCTGGCTCGGTGGCCGAGAGGGTTAAGGTACAGGTCTTCCCACTCTCGACACCAGCGAGTCCGAATCCCGCCGGTTCGAATCCCGCCGAGGGCATGGATGTTTGTGTTTGTCCCGTTCATAATCGTTCTTTCATCATTATTGGGGAATGTATAATAGACCTGAGGTCGCATTGCTTGGTTTTTTGACAACCACCCCTTTAAAATTCATTACTCATTAGACGTAATGCAGTTATGTTTTATTGAATACATACTTTTAGGTGTAGAAGCAACATTGACCAGTCTGAAATTGTTCATCTTGGTTAAGAAAACTTTAGAAAAACTTGAAAACCGTACTGCTTAGAGTTGTTTACCATTATCAATATACGTAATTGGTATACCTAGGAAAATTTAAATTATTTAATAGAAAGGAGAATTATTATAAATGATCAAAGTTGATTCAGATGTCATCTAGGTATTAGTTAAGTATTATTTAATAATTTTGTGGTAATTAGGAGGCGGTTTGCTTTGTGGTTTTTATTTTTAGCCGTAAATTTGATTTGGTGAAGTTTGATTGTTTTTCCTAAATAAAAATACTTGCTTTCTTCTGTTGATTTAAATTTGTTTTGTCTGCTTCAACTCCAGATTCCCTCGTTTCGCTTTAGTCTGTTATCTTCCTGTGAGTCGTAATTATGACTGAAAGACGTTTCCTAAAATTAGCTTGCGGTGTGCTACGAAATATAAGAAAAAAAAGCCGATTATTTGACCAGATTACAGGAAGCCGCTGAATTTATAAACCGACGTTTTCGGATAAGTTTGAAGTTATTACAAAAAAAAAAAAAAAAAAAAAAAAAATCGAGCATTTTGGAAAACAAATGCTCTGATAACTTATGTGTTAGAAACAATTAAATTTACTTAAGAGCTATAAAATTTTCATAATATATTTAAAAGTTTGAATAAACTGTACTTGAATTTAATTCCTGATGCACTTTAATGCACGATTTTTGGATCAGTGGAACTGCATGCAGATTGTATTCAAAGTTATTACCTGAATTCAACTACGCAGTGAATTGTATACAGGGTGTCCCAAGAGGAAAAGCCAATATTTCGTGTGTGTATTGAATGAGTTATTGTGATTTAAAATTTTATTTAAATATGATGTCATTTATTAATGCTTTCTGAGATACAGCTATTTGATATTAAAATTAAAAAGTTTTTAATATAGTTATTTTTTACTGCATTAAATTCTAATAACTTTATATCTTATATTAAATGGTTATATCTTTCGAATATTCTGCCACGTAATTCGATACATTTTTCAGTTCTTGTGATAAGTTGGGCGCCTTCACGTTCTCTTATTTGGTCCACAGTATCTGTTAATAAGGTCATCTCGTGTATTGACTGTAGTTTTATAATGCTCACACTTTAATCACACCTCCCCCCCCCCCAAGTACAAATCCAAGTGAGTTGGGTCGGGCGATCTTGGTGGCCACATAACTGTTCCATCGCGAGCAATCTAGCGATTAGAAAAAACTGCATTTAAGCGTTATTCAATACTTAATCAGTAACTGCATCTCAGAAACCATTCATAAAAGACTACATTATATACGTTTTTTGACTTACAATAACTCTTAAGAAAAATTGTCACAATAGTATAATGAAATAAAACATACGAAACCACTTTTCCACAAAAAAAAATTCAATATAATCCACAAAACAATTTATTGTGGAAAAGTGATTTCGTTTGTTTTATTTCATTTTATTTTTATAATAACTCATTTTATACCCACACGAAATTTTGACCTTTCCAGCCGGGACACCCTGTATATTCCTGAAAAATTTATATTCGAAATTATAACCATAAATTCTGTAAGAATTAACTTTAATTGCGTCTTAATTATCTTTTATCTCATTTACGCCTAAATAAAATGAAGGAAAATCACAAAATTTGAAGATAATTAATAAAATATTAGACTTCAACAAATAAAAGATAAAAATTTACAAAATTGTTTGATAAAATATTATCGCGTAGCGTATTACTTTATTTTAAACTAAATCTACTTATCAGTAAGTTTATATTAGGAAAAAAATTATTTCATTTGTAAAAATTTTTCCACTGAAATTTTACAAACATTTTATTTTTTCACTGATATTTTACAAACAAATTATTTTAAGCAAATAAATAATTTTAGGCATACAAATTATTTTAAAGTTGTAAACTCAATTTTATCTTTCAAATTTGGAGGAAAAGAAACGAATCCTTAAAAAAAAAATGAATACTATTTTTGTTTATATTTTACTTGTATATTTTAAATTGAAAAGGAAAATGTTTAATTAAGTGTCTATTGTGTATATTTGATGATTTTTTCATTTCTTTGCCGTCGGAAGGAGTGTGAACTGCGCTTGGTGCCCGGTGACCCCTGCGGCCTGCAACGGGAATCCTCCCGGAACTGGACGGACGTTGTTGCCGCTAGCTCCGTCTTGCCCTCGTGCTCGCAAGGCGATGCTGCAGGTAAGTGACGTCACACTTATTATGATTTTTATGCCTTCTTAAAAAAAATTTTTAAGAAAAAATTTCTTTCTTAGCTCATTCAATTAAGCGACCCTACCAAAAGCAAAACTGACGCTTTCTCTCCTTTAACCTTTCAATCTGCATTGCTTAAATTCCTCTGCTGAGATTTACAACCTTTCAAGTTCCCATCCCCCTTTAATTCGGGAGCTGAATTGCAATTAATTCGTGAAAATTAACCAAACTAAGCTTAAAGTGTTGACGTTTGAATGCCACCAAATGCTCGTCTGCTCTTTGGAGGGGCTGGGCTCATTAGCATTCCAATGCTACATTAACGTAACCGATAGAAAATGTGCTGAGAAAGGTATAGATGTCTACATAATAAATTTTCTTTAAGTTTCCTACGGATAGTTTTCTGATTTTAAAGTTAGGAATCGGTAAAATAAAAAAAAATATTTGTTTCCATATCTAGGATCATAAAGAGAAGATCTTTCAAAAACGACGAGAAATCTTTCTCTAATGCCATTTATTAGAAGCTTTAGCAAAAAAATGGTCTGTACGTTGATCCGCCCGTCCGGCCGTTTGCACGATAACTTTAACACGGATCAACCTTTACAAATTCTGTTTTCAGCAATATGATCATCAAGATCTTACCTGTATCATCTTTTTAGGCTTTTTCGTTGGTCCCTTCAAGTTAATTGCACGTACTAAAACAGTGACCGTTAACACTCTTTCACACAAAGCGCACGCGTTAACGCCGCAAATCTTTCGCACGGCGTAGAAATATGCGCCGCAAAACATGACGTCACCAAGCGTCAAACCAAAGCGTTGATCTGTTTTCTTAAAGCGTTCGACGTTCCACTGAACCTTTCCGTGATGTAAGACAGAGTCGTAGCCAGGACGTTATCTTGGGGGAGTCGATTTTCAAAAATTCCGGACCTTTTTTCAAAAATTCCACTGAGTCGGACCTTTTTCCATTATGGGTTGGTGGTCGACCCGTCTTAACCCCCCCCCCCCCCCCCTGACTACGGGCCTGTAAGAGTACCTTGTTGAAAAGAAATGGAGAAAAAACTTTTTTTAATTTTCAACTATAGTGTCTCTACATCCATTATTCGATTTATCATATAAAAAAGGACGATCTATTATTTTCATACGCTATATAAGAACTTAGTTTATGCTTTCTTCCGCCATTTGCAAATTAAAGAGAAAGTCCAACTGCGCATGCCCAAAACTGGCGTTCCCGTAAATTATTGAACAATCCGTGAGTTGTTAAATTCAACAGTTGCTAAGCGCTGCACCAAACGCTGCAGCAATAGAGTTGTTGAAAGCATTGTTTAGCTCTGTTGAAGGTCCTGACGTTTGCAACAGTGCACTGGTTCGAGATTACAATTTGCAGCAACCCATTTCGTTCTCTTGCATCGGTATTAATAGAAATGGCGGCATCCATGAGTGAACTCGATTTTGTGTATGAAAATGCATAATTTTCATTACAATTAGATTCTGACATGACTAAGAAGGTTGCAAAAGGTGTATTAATGATCCTGAATAGATTTCTTATCGAGATGTTTAGTAATGGGCAAACCCATAGATTAAAACGCCAGTGACGTGACGTAGGATCGTTTTCCTGTGCGAACGAGGCGATCATGGCAGATAGCTTGACAGGTGCCTTATTTGCAGCAAAGAGCCAACAACAGCGTGGTTTTAATACCGCACTGCTGCTGCAACACAGTGCAGCATGACGGATTGTTGAAGTCTCAAAGCGTGTACGCATTAACGCTTCGTCCCAAACTTTGGTGTGAAAGAGCCTTTGAGAATACAAAGGGAAATTAGTAGCATATCATATAGCAATCGATTCGTCAAAAATGAATAAACGGTTACTTTCTGTTTATCTTCTAAGCATTGTTAACATGAGCATGCGCACGTGACGATCGCTTTGTCGCAGCTAATGCACCTTCTTGAAATGTTTGCAAGATTTTATTAAAAAAGCAATCCCTGGTCGTTCTTACAACTGGTATCAGTTGTTTCACTTTAATCTGTTATCCTAATAATATGGTATCTCATTTTGAGATGATAGGAAAGTATAACAAAACAAAACTTTCAGATTTTTCCACAAATTCATATTTTTTGAGTTTTGTCATACTCAAATGAGCGATATTTTCTGTGTTAAAATCCCTGTAAAGTCAAGCATTTTTGGCGCGATTGGAACTTGACTGACATCATCATCATTCCAGGTGCTTAATTCGGCTTTGAGAAATGCTCTCCAGCCAAATTTATTTAATTATCACACAGAAACTGGAAGTGGCAAGCAGTATGGATAAGTCATGATTGTCCTCAGTTATGTAAGTCCAAAACTGAACCGGGGTAATCCTACTCAGAGCAACTGTCCTAAAGTTTAATTTCATTTTCAATCTAATCGCTCTTTATATTCAGACACTTACTTCGTCGCTTTACAAACCCCTGAAAGCCAACAGCAAAGACTGAGGTTAGGATGCATTAGAGTTCCTCATTATATGAGTTGTCCCCATTTTGCAGCCAAGTAGCGCTCAAATGATTGGATACAACGTGACGCCCAAAAAGAATGGCTACAAATGATTGGCTACAGTAAGGTGGCCAAAATCGGCACCCGAGTTTTCGCATCATCTTCGAAACGGCAACCGCCCAGATGATTTTGTAGAATCCGAACAAAAATCACTAAGAGCTAAGTCGGGGCTGTATAGTGAATTACAAGAATTGGCGTAGCCAGGGTAGACCTACAAATACTTGATCTTTGCTGAACATAAGATATACACGGTGAAGCTTTGGAGTATTGGAACTGGCTGATATTTGGTGCGCTTTTCCACATAATTTTCTCACATATGTATCTGATTCCCCCCCCCCCCCTTCCTAAGTAAGTCTTACACCCTCCGTTAACATGGCTACGCCCATGGTTACAAACGTTACCAATGGAACGTTAGCAACAGCTCCTGTGTTTGACTCCCTGTATGAGGTCAGGCGTTGTCATCCAGGAAAAATACGCCCCATATTTATTTATTTATTATTTTAATTTTAGTCGTCATCTCTGAGGGGAAAATTCATTGGGTTCGATAGGTCTTTGTAGATTTCTCTGAGTTTGTTCTCATCAGTAATTCATGGTACAGCATAAAGATTTGTATTATTATGGATATTGAGGTTAGTTTGTCCAGAGCAAAGGCTTTGTAAATTGTTGTAATTCATATTTATTCTAGTGTCGGAGTCTTCATATGCGTGACCATATCACGATTCCATATTAAAGAATTGGGATGATTTTCGTTTTCATGAATATTGTCAATTCCCTCTTCCTTAATGTTCTTCTCAGATGTTTCATCAAAAAGATTAATTTATTCAATAGTAAATTCAAGGCTTCGAAGTACTATCTGAAGATTAGATTCGTAAGAAAAATGCATTCCTAAGATTATTATTATTATGCTAATAAACTATGCTAAAGAAAAGCAAAAATGGCTTTCTTTTAATTTCAATAAACGAAAACTTAGAAACAAGATCGAAACACTTTCAGTCGAAATCCAGTTAGCAACCTTATAATTAAATTTCTACTTGTACAAACTTATGACCTAATCAACTAATCTCATGGACCCGTCTGACACTATTTTGAGATATTATTGTTATATTGTAAGGTATGTAGTAATGGAGGTAGACCAAGGAAAAGTTAGAAAGTCGTCTGTGAAGACATGAAAGAGAAGAACCTAGATGTAGGGCTGGTGGATAATCGCACACTTTGGGAAGAACTCATAAAGAACAGCGACCCCATATAAGAAAATAGGATAAGCTGTAAGATGAAGATTAGGTTTGGTTTATTAGAAATTTTGGCGTCGACTACTAAGGTCATTTTGCGCCTTTTACACAAGTTATATCTGGACGCAGCCCGGGACAAACACAAATATCCATGCCCACAGTGGGATTCGAACCCACGGCCAGGCGGACTCTGTAAGATGAAGAAGAAGATTGTTATATTTTATTATGACTACTGACATAAGGCGTTTTTAAATAAAAGAAAAGAATAGAAATAAATTATTAATCGAAGCACATCAGTCATATTAAAGAGTTCTATACAGTAAAAAGATTTAAGAACTCTTTATAAGTTGACTGGGCATGACATATTCTGTTAATATAAAACATTCGTCTTTCTGTTGGATAAATTTAAAAAAACTACTTTTCTTAAAGTTTCATAATATGTATTTCATCAAGTTTACGCCATAGTCGTTTATTTAACGCAGTATTTTTAACCCCAGTGCAGTTTGCTTGTCCTCTGCAAAAAGTAAAATTAGCATCTCCGTTAGAGGACACTTATTTTCTAGCTTTTGACTGGCGGCGTTTATTATCCATTAATATTAAAAAAAAAACGCAGTAAGAGATTTAAGGCTGAAGGAGGAGGGAATGCTTGAAGGGGCAGGTAGAGGCACCGCTAATGAGCTCGTGACGTTTGCCTGTATTTTGGAAGCGAGAGAGTGGCCTATTACCTCTTGGCTGTAACCTTCCTTCGGTAATCTTCGCAGGTTTCTCATCTGGCTGGAATTGCTTGTTCTTTTTGCTCGTTTCTCACTCACCCTTGGAGGACGGGGGACGTCGTGGGGGGGCGCTTGCATCACGTGGGCGAACAACCATCTCAGGCACGCTGGAGAGCCCCCGGGGTCGCCGCCGGCGTCGGCACCACCTGTGAAAATCCCGCCCTTTCGCCCCGCCAAGGCCTCTAATCGCACTCATTAAGGCAGGTCCGCACGGGAGTTGCGTGTCACTAACCCAATTGATTAATCGGGGAACTCGGACGGCCGGATTTCAACGGTCGAAGGGGAAGGCACTGGCCGAAAGAGGAACACAGAGTTAGTGAGACAGAGAATGGCACCACGTTGCCCAGGTCCCATATGGGTTGTAAACCTATGCTCGTGTCGCCTTATGCAGATCAGGCTTGCCCATAAAAATCCACCTGAGAAGTAAGTTAGCTGAAGCCAAGCTTAAGTGGAGAAGGCGGAGGAAAGACAGCAAAGGAAAGGGGGAGGTAGGAAGGAAAAAAAGTTCCCACGAACGAATCGAATAGAAATCCCTCATTATTCAGAGAAACCCTTCTTGGCTTGTGATGACTTCATAAAACGCCCTTGTTGAATTTCAACTTCGGTGGACGTGAAATTCCTGGGACGCTTCTTCTTCTTCTTTCACTCTACTCCTTGGCGTTGCATTTCTTTTGGTTCGCTCACAATAGCCGTTCCTTGCGAAAAGTAATTGCCTCGCTAGATTCATGATTAAGGGAATAGAAACTGTAAATTAACTCATGGGATTCTTTTTAACCAATGAAGATGATAAATGGTCCAAGAGGAAGGAACGCCCAGCCGTTCTGGAAGAAATACGTTCGTCTCCCTTCGTCCAAGACGTTATTTCCATCGTGGCTTCACTTGTTACATTTTAATTTTATTCCTATTACGCCCTTGCATCGTATTACACTGGCTTTATAAACGTCTCCACACTCGTAATTATACATAGGGAAATATTACGAGGTTTTCTTCATATTTTTTTTTAAAAAGTAAATTTATTCCCTACTTATGAATTATTGATGGAATCGCTTCAGTGAAGCTGTTTTTTAATCGAAATGAAACGTTTATTACTCTAATATTAAGAGATAAATTATCATCGAATTATTTGAAAAATTGGTTTGAACGTCTATAATTTCAATCTTTTTACATTCGATTTGAGCTTTTAAATGGTATCCCATGTTTTAAAATAGTTGAACTAGCGACTAGATTTGAAAGCTTTTGTGCTTTGGATAAAAGTTAAAAGGATTGATGGCAAAACAGTTGTTAAATTATAAATCTTTTTTTTTCATTTTTACTGTCAATACAGTATACGCTATAAATACAATGTTATAATTCCATTTAATACTATTGATAAAATATTGTGTGATTAATGTTATGTAGAATAAAATATCTTAAAGTAAAACGAACTGGAAAGCTTAAAGTTATTTTTAAATTCTTTTCAAAAAAATTTAATTTAATTTATTTAACTTCGCCGGAATAAAGCTACTAGCACAAGCCCATAAATAATTGAAATTTTACGTTTGTTTTTTTATTAAGTCTCTCTTCAACTTTACTTTATATCCAGTTTACTTTTCAGAATAATTAAGTTGTCGGGAAGCCATTTAACTCGTTCCATACTTAAGTCTTTAACAACATTTGTTAAGACTTAATAAAATTAGAAAAACAAGCTTTGTAAAAGCATTTGTCAGTGTTCCCTTCTTTATTTTAGTGCTAACAAGGGATGTCTGATTTAGGTTAAATTAAAGTTTAAATGTCAGCCTGAATTCTGTTAAATGATGCGAAGGTTAACGAAGAGTTTAAGCTTAAAAGAAAATTAACAGCAGTCTGGCAACGGTCGTAAACTGCACGAAGTGAGCTGTTGTTCGTTCATTCTAAGCCCAAAATGTCTTGTGATATAATTATCCGAAAGCATAAAATAGTGAGCAGTTTAGTAGAAGCGTTGGCAGAAGTTTATCAATCGAGTTGAAGTTTAGAAAGCCGCTTCTCGTTTGTTTGGCCGTCGAATTGCGCTGCTTTTCCGTGGCTTCGTAAATTTCGCCTCGTTGAATTTTAAGCGCCCGCGTTCTACTCTGCTAAATATACTCGTGAAAAGGAAGGATTTGACGAAACGTGTTGTCTCGTAGAGCCTTGTGTTAATATCCCTCCCCTTGTTGGTGTATATTTTCAGGACGGTGGATTTTGCCGTGTACTTCTTGCTCCGATCGCAACTCGTGTTTCTGGCACGAGTCCATTTGGTCGCCGTACGAGTGCCAACATGAGTACGTGCCTCAAGCCGCTCTCGCCGAATGCCTCGCTGGCAAAAAGGTAAACACCATTACGGGAAACCTAAAAGAAAAAAAAATCGAGTGATAGTTAACTTATTTATTAAGGCATTTTGATTAAGCTTACACCATAATTTGCTAAATCCACATCTACAGTGTTTTTAAGGAAATAACAAACAGAAAAGTAAATTAAAACGGAGCTGGAACGTTAATTTTTATCATAGTATTTATTTTTAAAATGCTATAATAAAATTAACGTTCAAGCTCTGTTTTTAAAATATCTACGTGTAAATTTTTATAACAGCAAATTTAATAAATTATACAATAAAGCATGTCTAATCTGGACCCTCTATAATCTGGAAACTTGCCCCCTCTGGGAATAAAACATGGTCCCGAGGGGGAAAACTGTCTATACAGGAAATATATTTTAGTCCCGTGCAATTCAGATTAGATAGGTTTTACTGTACATGATTTTAAATAAGGATACTATTTGAAAAAATGGAAAGAAAAATTCTGCGATCTGGATTCGACCCAGGAAACTCATGTGTCATGCGGAAAGAAAAAAGTGTTCATCAAACTTTCTGATGGTTGGATAGGAGAAATTCCCGATCTGTGAATCGGGTGCCCGCCTCCCCATTGGGTTTTCCATCTTGACAATTTGCTTGTCTTTAAGACACATAGAGACAGCATGACTGTACAAGTGTCTGCGATAGCCCTATTGTCGAGCATAACACTCGAGATTCTTGGTCGAATCCAGGTCGCAGAATTTTTCCTTCCATTTTTCAAATACTATCATTACTTAATATTTGAAGAATTAGCTCCAGTTTATATTCATCATTCTTATCATTTTAAATGTTTAAGATACCTTTTGAAAATAAGCTATTGTTGAGTAAAAAAAATGTTTGCAATTTTTAAAATTTTTCAAAAGAGCTTATTAGACAGGGTGATTCTGAAAAAGTGTGTATAACTGTAAGCAATGACAGAGGTGACCAGAATGAACATTTTTTTTTTTTAATACAATGTGGGTTCGAATTTGAACGCTAACTGAGATATGAACAGAAATAAAAATGCCGCCACCAAGATCAACAAGTTAATAGCTCAGGTTCTGCAACGTCTAGAATAATGAATTTCGGAGGAATAATAGGGTACATAAAACTCTGTATACCATTAAAATTTGATCGTATTCCAACGAGTATTTTCCGAGTTACGCTTTCAAAATCGCAACAGTACCCTATTACTACTCGTTGGAATTCGATCAAACTTTAACGGTATACAGAGTTTTATGTACCCTATTATTTATCCAAAATTCATTATTCTAGGCGTTGCAGAACATGAATTATTAACTTGTTGATCTTGGTGGCGGCATTTTTATTTCTGTTCATATCTCAGTTAGCGTTCAAATTCGGACCCACATTGTATTAAAAGAAAATGTTCATTCTGGTCACCTCTATCATTGCTTACAGTTATACACACTTTTTCAGAATCACCCTGTATATTGGGTATTTCTGAATGATTTGTTCAAAGTTTTAGGATATGTCCCATGGGCCAAAGCAAGCAGAAAATGTCGTATGAACATTGTGTCGAAAACACTTCTTTCTAGAGTTATAAAGGTTTGAAAGTGTCCTGCAGTAGATTAAATTAACGATAAAGCGTATATAAGTTGGAGACTGTGATTTATTTTTACGGTATAACAAGACAATCAAAGGCAAATGCTATAATCATCAAACTATAAATAAAGGAGAACATGTGAGTTCGTCACTGAAACAGTTTTGCATTGTTGTTGCACGTTTAAACATTGTTGGCAGCGGCTTGAAGCACACGCCAGAACTGAAAATCACCTGATCACTGTTATCTGAGCAACAATTGTTATCAAACATGCGAGTTCATCCGTGACCATTGAAAGACAATATGAATTGTTCGTCTCTCGGTGGTCACGGTCAATACCAGAGACAAATGAAAGAAAGTGACTTCCCCTCTAGTGGTGCCTTCGCGCCGCCATATTGGGATTGGCAAAAAACAGCAGATTACCCGAGGCAATGCATGTGAATCAATCGGTTTGGTTTGGTTTGTTTGGTATTAACGTCCTTTTCAACTGCTGTGGTCATTTCAGGACAGGGTTATAGGGGCCGCAAATTTTTCCTCGCAAGGGTTCTTTAACGTGAAGCCAGCAAACTGCACGGGACCAACAGCTTTACTTTCTTTCCGAAGGATGTGCGTGATCTCAGGATTTTCCCCCTGAAAAAAATCCTCGTCGTCCTCGGTCGGAGTCGAACCCGCATTCTCGGGCATCAGAGACGATCATGCAACCACTGAGCCACCAAGGCCGATGTGAATCAATCGCAAACACAATTTTTTTTCTAATATCTACCTAAGATATCTGGATGAATTTTTTGGGGGACCACCAGAAAAACTTGCCTTATTAAACAAAAAAAAAATAATTATCCAAATCGGTCCATCCAATAAAAAGTTATTCTTAAACATAAATTAAAAAAAAAAGTTTAAATGGAAAAGGAGGACGAGATTATACAATTAACTAGGAAAATTCTCCTTTATAAATTATAATTTGAAAGTAAATAAAATATATAGTTCACCAATTATAATCCGAATTATTGTTGATTTGTACGAGATGTACTAATTATAAACTCTCCTTATAATAACTAACTGGACCACATTCTCATACATATCGGTCAAATCGTTTTTTAAAAAGATCCTATACTTCAGTTCACAAGTAATTATAGTATTAGTTAATTGCTTATTACAGTATGTGGATTGATAAATTGATTATTTTATTGAACTGAGAATTATTTTTTCCTTTTCTTTTAATTTAAAATTTTAAAATATTTGTCTTTTAAAAATTCGTTAAGCATTGAATCAGCTATTTGAAGTCAATAAAAGTATACGTTATCGTTAGTTAATGCAATAAGGTTTTTTTTTAAAAAATCAGAAAACAGGTTATGCTTACTAATACCTCCAGAAATCATCTACAAAAATGAGGGGACTAGCTGAAAAATCGTAGCCCACGAGAAAGACAGGCCCCGGCCAACACCACCTAAAGAGAAAGCCTGAGCGCGGAAACGTCATACATTGTTAAAACGTCATAGGTAGTCATCTCGTAGCCCACGTGAAAGACAACAGCTGAAATTACATTGAGAATATACGCGATAGCAACATGGCGAAAGTTGCATTTCCGCTGGCACCAATAGCGCTCAGCGAAATGAATAGGGCACTGCCAGTCTCTTTCTTTCATTTGTCTCTGTTCAATATCACTCTACTCAAAGCTTGTTACCAAACTTACATCATCATACCTAGTCATAATTTAGGGCTTATTATTGGTAGAAATACGATTGACTACCTATGCCGTTTTAACAATGTATGACGTTTCCGCGCTCAGACTTTCTCTTTAGGTGGTGTTGTCATGGTTCGTCACACGAAACAATAAGAATGTGCGAGCTTTGCAAAAAAATGAATTGAGTTTCAGATGTGCGACCTTTGCAACAATATTAATTGTATTTGAAACTAATTACCGCGCAAATTGCGCGCAGATAAAATTTTGTAAAGATACGAGGGTAGCCCAGAAAGTAATGCACCACAATTTTTTTCTTCAACAATTATTTATTGAACACAATGAAACTTATACACACGAAAGAATGATGTTTCCTCTACACTCCCTATTTTTCCACATAATCTCCGTCCCGTTCTATGGCCTTTCTCAGCGAGACACAAGGGCGTGTATGCCCTGCCAGTACCAGTCATTCTGTTCACGCAGCCATGTCTTCACTGTGCGAATCACCTCTTCGTTATCCTCAAAATGTCTTCCATGAATGGCATTCTTCAATGGCCCAAACAAGTGAAAGTCTGAGGGCGCTAGGTCAGGGCGTGATGTGTTTCGATGTCCTCAAATTGGAGTGAGGGCGAGCGTTATCGTGTTGAAGCAAATAATCACCTGGGTTTAATGGCGTCCAAGTCGCTGGAAGCGCTTCCTGAGTTTGGTTAATGTGTTCACATATGCTTCAGAATTAATGGTGCTGCCTCTCGGCATCACATCAATGAGTATGACACAATCACAGTCCCAAAACACAGTGATAGTGATCTTACCAGCAGAAGCAGTTGCTTTGAATTTTTTCTTCAGTGGAGAATGCGGATGACGCCATTCCATCGATTCTCGTTTTGTTTCGGGCTCAAAATGGTGCACCCAGTTTTCATCAGCTGTTACGAAGGCTTCCCCCTCAGCTTCAAAACGTTGCAGCAACTCAGAAGAAATGTTTTTTCTCAGAGCTTTGTATTCCTCCGTAAGACTGCGCGCAGGGCCGCCGCCAGGGGGGGACAAACGAGACTCTAGTCCGGGGCCCCAACGGAAAGGGGGCCTCGTCAGCCACGCTTGGGAAAAGGCATCAGGCACGAGGCAGAGCCCAGAGGGGCCCACACGTACCCAGTTGTCAGGGGCCAAAACATTTCTGGCGGCTGGCCTGCTGCGCGGAACCCATCGTGAACACGTTTTTGTAAACAAAAGAGCACGGATGATTTCACCGGTACTTCCTTTGCTGATTGACAGCTCCAGCGCCAACTGCCGAGTCGTTCTGCTCGGTCCTGATGAATGAGCACATCAGCATGCTGCATCTTGTCAGGTGTGACATCCGAGGATGGCCGCCCCGACCTCGCTAAATTTTGGAGCTCCGCCGAACCGCTTTCTGATGGATTCACCCTCTGTGCCCAGCGACTAATCGTAATTCTGTCGACTGCTGATGCTCTATAAACTGCACATAAACGTTCGTATATGTTTCCAACCTTTTCTTGCTCCGCAGTGAGAAATTCAATGATGACACGCTGCTTGTAACGTACATCACTTATAGACGCCATGTTGTTCCAATGCTGCACGTACATTCTGAAAACTTCAAAGAATGCATATCTCAACTTTCGCTTTCGTACCATTGTTGGGGACGGAGAAAAAAAAATTGTGGTGCATTAGCATTACTTCTCGGCTACTCTCGTATAATAAGGCAAATGCTATAACAAAGGCTCAAAATAGCCTCCGGTTCTTTGAATTGTCGTAACTCTTCTACTACAGGATACCTTCCAACCGTTATAACTTCAGAAAGAAGCGTTTTTCACCCCATCTTCATATTACATTCCTTTTTTATTTTTATTTTTTTTTTTGGTCCCTGGAATATATCCTAAATTTGTACAGACCATTCAAAAACGCCCTGTATTATTAAAAATTAAATAATGAAACAGGCATAATAAGTCTTCAATAAGACCTTTCGGCTGAATTTTAATCAAGAAGAGAAATAGCATATCACATTTAAAAATATTCACTATAAACAAACGACCTGACTATCGTTTCGGTCTCATGCCACTTTTCACCATTAGAAAAGAAGCTATAATTTGAAATTTCATCTTAAGTTCCTTGAAAATGCAGAAACGGTTATCGGATTTTTAATTTATAGTGAACAATCTTATATCTGAATTGAATTTTTCTTCTTGATTAAACATACTTTATTATTAATAAAGTCTTATTAGTCCTATTTAATTTATATTGTTATGCAATGCAGTCTTTTAATCATATTCAAAGCAGATGGAGGTAGAAATTCGTGGATGCTGGATAACGATTCAGTCGTGTTCTCGGCCTCGAAAACGATAATTGTTTAAATAAGTAGAATATGAATCAAATATTTAAAATTACCAAAATGATTTTTACAGTAACGATTTTTTCATTAAATGTTTAAGATATTGCCTAGTTAACATTGACAGATAGATCTTAGCATTGAAGACAGGGAGCAACGAGAATAAAGATATAACTCGTATTTCCTTTCTTTAATTTAAAAAGATGTTTAATACAATTTCCGTTAAAAAATTATTAAAAACTACGTTAAGGTAGTTTTCTTTAAACTGAAGCTTGACAAGTGTTTTTTTGCCTTTTCTCCAGTTTTTATTTTTCCTTCCTTCCAGCTACTGTTCATCGGAGACTCGACCAACCGTGGCATCATGCATTACCTGATGGAGCGGCTGAACGGGACTCTGGCCGAGTGGGATAAAACCCATCACATCCGTCTCTACTCCAACCTGAACGCTGCTAGAACTACTATTAGCTTCTCCTACTACCCCCAATTCTGGCTTCCTACCAATGAAAGACCAGTCTTCGACAAAGCCCTCTACCAGCTTCTGCAGAGGTAAAGCTTATGAGTATTATGAGTTTTTCAAAATATGCTTTGAAGTGATCTGGACAAGGAATTAATTTTTTTTTTTAATGGAACATGCGTTCAAAATACATATCAGTACATTATTTTAAATTTCAACAATGGGAGAGGAACAAATTTTAGTTTATCCACGCTATTAGTTCGGTTGAAAGTTAATTTTATATGTATTGTTTAGCGTGATAAGCCGTAATCTGTCCCTAGAATTTTAAAAAAAAGCATTTCTTCACTTCCCATCTAATTCATTTTGTTTTATAATAACTTACAAAATTATTGTTTTGTTGACTCCTATTACTTTGTCAAGAACAGTAATTTATCAATGTGAAGAGTAAAGAGTGTATGCATGTTTTTTTTAAATTAACCGTGTATTTTTGAGAGATTATTCAATTCTTTCTTGTCGGTTTTAGATAGCCCAAATGAAAGCTCTCACTTCTGTCATATCTTCCCTTCTCAAGTCATATGATTATCAGAGTGGAAATTCATGGAATGGATCTCTAAATATAGTAATCTACATAAAGAGAGCGATGTTTGACATGCACATCTCTAACGTAGTCATCAACCAATCTGATCTCTGTTCTTTTTTCCCCCCCCCCCCCCCCCATATGCTCTCTGTATCCATATCTCAACGTGACCAATATTTTATAGTTGCCTTTCGGAAGGTTCATAATCCAACCCAAAATATCATTGAGTAGAGGAAGACTCCATTCTTTATATTATTGGATTAGGAACATTGCAATTGTACAGCCATTTCATGTATCCCTTTGGGTGGGTAGCAAATCCTTTGATTTTGATCTTGTTGATTCTGAGAATGGGTGGTAATATTATGCTATATCGATTTTCACTGAATAAAAATTTAAAATTTTTCAAGTTTGTTGAGGAAATCAGGCTCTAAATGAAATTATTTTAAAATTTCGAAGCATCAAATAAAAAAGGGGATTATTTAAACTCGTAGAAAAATTTTCGAAGAGCAACGCTGTCAGTTAACTTCTAATCTTTTTATCACGGCAAAAAAATTTAAAAAAATAATTGTTTCATGGTACATATCTCCAATTTGGCACCATCTGTTAAATGGACAATGATATTAAACGCTTATCGAAGATATTAAAAAGACTAGGAGAGAAGTGAGAACCAGCAACTGTAACTGTAGTCATCCTAAGCTCTCAGTTATTTCAGCGTTTTTCTATAAAAAGTTCATTCAAAATTTAACGTAAATTTAGCATAAACTTTTTTCCCCCCAGAAATCAAGGTAGTTTTCATAGTTTTAAAATAGTTTTAATTTTATCATAATAACACTATACGACATGAAAAATGTTCTTTAGATGAAAATATGCATTTCTTGTATATTTTTGGCTGAAAATAACGAATCTGTAATTATTTTTGTTTACCACGCACCATTTTCCAAAAAATACACATTTTAGCTTTTTACGTATCTATATTGTAGCACATATAGAATCGCTATGCGACCAGTTCCTCATACTAAAGATATTCCTATACCTACAACTCCAGATAAATATACTGTTGATTCAGAGGAAGGCACCTCCGATGATCCAAACCATCAAGATGACATTACTTTCAACTATCTACATCTAAGTATATGACATGCTCGCATTATGAAATCAAACAGGAAGAGCTTAACGATGGAATGGGAATATGCTAGCTGAATATTGTTGGTCTGTTATCAGGGACACACAAACAGATGCCTAGAAGAGCATCATTTTAACGTTTGTGTTTTCTATAATCAAGCCTCTGTTACATTTCTCTGAGAAGTGGGTCTGCTATAAAAACGGTACGTGATGAACCATTTTGGTTTTGATATAAGAATCAAGCACCTTGTGTTTATACAGAATCACATAGTTTCATCTAAAGGATAGAAAGAAAGTTCAAATTTTGTGTACAGTGTAATCTAAACGTTTAAGGGTCATTAAAACTCTTAGCTATATGAGATCTTTTCAATTTTTAATAAAGGAGCTGAAGTTTTATCTATTTTAAACTGAAATAAGGAAAAAGGTTAATATTTGGAATTCCATATTTGATTGGCTATCGTTAAATATGACTAAAATTTCTCGCAGTGATCATATTATAAAAAGATTACAGAATATATCATGTAAGTATAAATGGAATACATTTTAAATTGACGGTGATGATAAGAATTCTATGAATATCAATGACTAAACATTTACAATGAATAGTGCAAATTAATCTTCTTTTTAAGCAAAACTAATTAGAAATAAATTTTACCGGTTTCGGAACGTAACCTTCTTCAGCACGTCTCAAAGTATGATAATGAGAGGAAAAAACGGTATGTTTGAGAACTCTTAAAGAAAGCTACTTGCTGAAATACGCCCTATCTTTTTTCTAGTTAATGTTTACAAAGATCCGTGAGTGTCAAACAGTTTCTACAAAAAACATGTTAGAAGTTACTATTCTATTCTAAAAGCATTAGAACAAAAACAAAGTTCTACAATATAACTGTTATATTATGGATTGAAGAAATCATTTCGGCACTCTCTATTAAGTAATTGCACTTTGTTCATTTGATCCTATGAGTTAAATTCAAAACATGTTTCCTTTACCTTAGCGGACTTTTTTAACATGTGGAAATTGCATTAGAACATTACTGCTATATTTTATTTCTATTTGTAGATCGATTTAAAATATAAAAAGCTTAGGATTTGAATCTCCATCATAACTCTTCTTATGGAATGTTTTTCCCTTTAATTCCCAAGAAAAATCATCCCGCGTCCTTTTTCTTAAGCCCTAGAGAAAATCTTGGGATGGAGGGATCAGAAGACGGGGAGAGAGAAATGCCAATTCATTATCGCTCATGTTGAAAGGCAAAACAAAAAAAAATACTCAAAAAACAAAAGAAAATAAAAAAATTGTTTTTGTTTTCTTTTTTCTCCCATCATAAAGTAGAACAATTAAATCGGCTTTTGAAAAGAAAAGGCAAGGCATCTTCGAAGCTCTGATGACAGATGGCCGCCAATGACACGGAACATTGTTGGAACGTTTGAAAATAGTAACAGGAGAACAAAAAAGTGAAAAACGCTTGTCTTCAAGGGAAGTCCAAAAGAAATTTGGCTGCACGTAAATCTCCTGTTTTGTTTTAAAGATGCCGAAGCTGATTGCAAGGAATGTCTACAAATAGCATTCCACCTAGAAAATAAACATGGGATTCCTTTGTCAGGGTTTCTCTTTAAAATCTCGCAGAGAAATAAGTAAATGAATGCAAATAAGAGAGAAGAGAATATAAAAATATTAATAGCTGTGTCAAACTTAAATTTTTTTTACTACCTGTAATTTAAAAAAAAGATCATAGCAAAACATTGGAATAATATTTGTTTGAAGTATTCAAATATTTTCTTAAATTTTTTAAATATAATTCCATTTTACTTTTACAAAATTACATTTCGAGGGTTTGCAATTCGATTTTCAAATGTCCTTATTTTTATGTTTCTGTATTATAAAACCTCTCCTGCTTCTTTACATTTTAATTTTTTTATTCCCTTTCGAGAGTACAGTCCGTGAGCTTTTGAAAAATATCTATATTTTCCTAAGGTTTTTACCCAATCTGCCAGCAGCGATTTGCAAAAGAATCCCACTTGTTCCCCTCTATGTGGAATGCTTTTATTATTATTTATAAATGCTTTTCATGGGCCGTAATGGTCTCGAAGCCGCTGGCTACGGATGAGTTTGAGGGGAGGGGGAGACGACGGCTCACTGAACCAAGATGAGAGAAGGAGAAAAGGGCGGAAGCAACCCCCTCATAGAAGGAAGGAAAAAATATTATATATAAAAGAGGGGATTGATAGAAAGAGTCTCGTAATGATGTTCTTTTCCGCCAAATACACACACGCAGCCAATGCTTCAGCACATGGGAACTCAATCTCTGTCGCAATAGATATATGGACGTCGTCCTTCTCTTTTATTTTCAACTTCGGTTGTGTAGCCGCCCTTTTTATATCCTTGGAATTGCTTGACAAAATATCTGGAAGACCAGAGAGAAATGAATACATTCAACCGGGAGCACTCATTATTAAATAAATATTATTTTTCTACTTTCTTAAATTTTCTTAATCGCAGTTTAACACATCTAGCAACATATATTGAATATATTTTTAAATCTAAATATAAGGGTAGTTTGATAAATAAGTGAACTGGCCTGCGGTTTCACTGTGAGTAAAGTCCCAGTGAAAGAACCCTTATGGAATGCGTCCCAAAATTATAAATAATCTAAGTAATCATTCAGAAAAAATTATTAATCTATAACATTCTTATAAACGTCCCAATAAAAATGTCGTTTGAGAACAATCAATAAAATTTTAGAGACTTTCTTCATAAAATCAAAGACAGACAAATGTCTGTCCCATAAATATAAATAACTGCACAAATTGGTCACAATAATTTTATTTTGATTAAAAAAATAATATGCAAATTTCAGTGAGAGCTTACTATGCATTTCGAGGTATTTCAATTTTATTATTTTTTTTTTATTGGCAACCAAAAATGCCGCGTTCAAAACATAAATGGTTTTGAGATAGCATAAATTTGGAAATCCAAAAATGAAGGACTAAATTTTGTAGAAATTGCAATAAAATTGGTAGAATTTTGCTGTCATCCATTCAATCTTAAGAAAAGATCCTAAAAAAGACGTCCTGGCCGACCAAAATCTACAACTTCAAGAAATAAGCAAATCTGCCGATTAGCTGGTCATCAAGGAACGTCATTTCGGGGAATTCAACGAGAATTAAGCGTCAACATCTCCAAAAACACCATCTACATAAGACTGCAAGTGAATAGTAACCTGGATATACACGGAAGAGCCAAAACATTATGACGACCTACTCAATAACGCGTTGCGTCATCTTTGGCCTGCAAAACATCTGCAACTCGCCTTGGCATGGATGCCACAAGTTCTTGGTAGATACTGGAGACAGGTTGTACCAATATCTAAGCAGCGATTCCGCAAAGTCGAGATATTCCGACATGATGTTTGCGCTCTGAGCTGCCGCTCCATGACATCCCAAATGTGCTCTATCGGATTAAGATGCGGCGAATTAAGTGGCCAGGACATTAATTGGAATTCATCTTTATGCTCCTCGAACCACTCCAACACAATTCGAGCCTTGTGACATAGGGTGTTGTCCTGATGGAAGATTCCATTTTCAGTTGGGAAGACAGACGCCATGTAAGGGTGTAACTGCTCCGCAATGATGTTCAGATAGTCCGCAGCTTTCATGGTCCGTTCTACCACAACTACGGGTCCCAGAGCCGCCCATGAGAACGTCCCCCAAAGCATAATACCGCCACCACCAGCCTGTTGTACAGGGGGGGGGGGGTACCCTGACACGACCATCGAAATGATGAATAAGAAATCGTGATTCATCGACCAGGCACCTCTCTTCCACTTATCCATGGTCCAGTCTCGATGTTCCCGAGCTCACTGTAGGCGGTTGACAATGACGCTTGGTCAACAGAGGCACCGAGTGGGACGTCTGCTGTGCAGTCCCATATCCAACAGTGTCCGCTGAACTGTGTGTTCCGAAACACTTGCACTTGGACCTGCCTTGTATTGGGCTGTCAGCTAAGCCACTGTCTGGCGCCGATCTTGGTTACCAAGCGGGACAGTCTCCGACATCCTTTTTCTTTGATGACGCGTGGGCGTCCAACACCTTGGCGTCTACTGCTGGTTTCATCGTCATTTATCCACTTTGCATAAATACTAACAACGGCAGATCGTGAACAACCTACCAGTCGTGCAGTTTCGGAGATACTCGTTCCGAGTCTTCGGACCATTACAATCTGCCCACTATCAAATTCGCTTAGATCACTCGCAAAATTAAGTGCAAGACTGATTTCTTACCTTCTCCAGCAGCAGAAAAATACCATTCCCACTTAAAACAATGACACACAGGGAAACCACTTATCCACATAGAAATTTAAAAAAAAAATTAAAATTTCTAAGTGGATAAGTGGTTTCCCTGTGTGTCATTGTTTGAAGTCCATCCACAGTATCTGGCTCTTAGTACATCTGTTCATTCCCACTTAATTACGTGCCCTCCATGAGATCCAGACGAGTTCTTTCACCAATGTGGTGATGGTCATAATGTTTTGGCTCTTCAGTGTAAGTCAATGATAAGGAAATCGCCACGGATTGTGATACACGAGACTGCACGTCCTTAATGGTAAAAAAAAAAACCACAAAAAGAGGTTTAATTTTGATGGTCCTCACGGTTAGAAGTATTATTGGGATGATTTGTGGTTCTTAGATCAAAACCTCTGTAGTATTAAAACAAGGTGGTGGAGTGGTTATGGTGTGGGAATGGTTTCCTTCAACGGAATTTCAAACATTGCCTTTTTAAGTGGTCATCAAAATGCAGAAAAAATTTCTGTAAAGTTTGGATTTTGCAACAGGATAACGCTTCCTTACATGTATGCAGATCAACTTTGAGATGGTTAAAAAAAAAGCACACAATGTGAATGTCATGGAGCGGCCAGCAAGATCTCCGGATCTAAATCCTTTTGAGAATTTATAGAGGATTCTAGCAAGAGATATCTATGCTCACCAGAGACAGTTTAGAACTACAAAGACAATTGATAGTTGTTTAGCATAGATCTTACAGTCATTCATACATTAATTAATGCCGAATTGTGTTTTTGATGTGATTATGTCTTATGGTAGTCCAATAAGGTATTAAAAAATACTAGATCATCAATTTTTTCTGAAAGTATTTTTTGTTTATTTATATTTATGGGACAGAAATTTAACCCGTCTTTGAGAAAAGTCAATAAAATTTTACAGAATTACTTCATGAAAATCAAACGCCATTTTAGTGGACGTTTTATAAGAATAAGACGTTTATAGATTTGATAAAAAAAATTGATTAAGCAAATTATAAAGTAATAAATTTTTTCTGACTGATTTCGTAGATTATTTATACTTTTGGAACGCACTGTAATATCAATTAAATTAAAATTTTTGGTATCTTTTTATTTCATTGGTTAGGTTAATTAAAGATTTTTATGATAATAAATGCAACTGTCATGAAATAAATATCAAATAAAGAGAATAATTATACGAAGGTTAATGATGAAATTTGGTGCCTACAAAAATATCATTTTTGATACTCTCCTGAAATATGTGCCTCGATATCTTATTAAAAATCATCTATTTTACTAATTTACTCCATAATCAAATTGTATAGAATTTGATAATGGAGTAAATTAGTAAAATGAAATTAGTTTCTTCCCAGCGTTTATTTTAAACTGTGTATAATATATAAAAAATTGTGATACAATTTTATGGTACTCGGATTTTCTTTGGTGGTTATCATGTGACTTCCTGCTTCGTATGTTTTAATTTTTTCTGTTTACCTTTTTCTATTACATTCCATTGCCATTATCATCCTCCTGAAGATGAGTGAGAGTCACTCGAAAACTTATGAGGAATTAATGTAAAATGGACTAATTGTTATAATCTCAGGATTTTCTGAACTTTTATTAAATTTAACAGCGATAGCCGATGTGTGAGGCTGCATTTATAAAAATGTTCATGCTTGATCTTCTGTGGTCAAGAAGTTGTTCCTATAATTTTTACAAGAATTATATTTTGCCCATTAATATCTGTAATAGAACCAAATGATGTAAATTAATTAAATTTCTCTCGGGTGGGTTGGTTTGTTGGATTTTTGTTAAATTGCTAGGATGGGGTAGGGAGTTTTTTTCAACTTTTGTTATTTTTTAAGTTTTAATTTATCATTGTTGGGATTTCAAATTGTATAGAATTTGATTATGGAGTAAATTAGCAAACTAAATTTATTTTCTTCCCAACGTTTATTATAAACTGTGTGTAAAAAAAAGTGACTATGTGGTGATATTTTATTTTAAACTTTTTGTTTTTTGAGAGTTTAAAATTAAAATACCTTCGTATTATTTACATATAAAATAAACCTTATGCTTTTATTTCTATAATATTTGCTTCAGAAGGTTATTTAGATGCCTTGGAGACTACAATATAAAGCACCACATTTATTATCTTATAACTGAGTTAAAAATCAAAAGAAACTATGAAAATAACATGATAAAGACTATTTTCCTGGGAAGGAGTTCAGATTTACTTGTTTCAAGATTCTTGGGTGTTACTGAAATAAAGAAAGATATATTTGCTGTAAATTAGCCTTTTGAGAGAGGTTAAGTTAAAAATCGACCGCTAAAGATTGCAGATAAAAAAATTTATTTTAGTCGTGTGAAGCTTTTATTGATATTAGGTCATTAACTTAAAGCATCTGATGCCTTGAGATGCTTCAAAAAATGCTGGCAAAGGTTCCTCTCTTGAAATGTGTGGTTTTGAGCACTCCTTTGGCGATGAAAATTAAATCGTAAGGCTTTATTATGACTGGGGAGGTTAAAGCTCATGTTATTTAAGTGTGTTTTGACGTTTGCTCGGCTGATGTATGTCTCATGGTTTCTTGTAGGTCCCGCCCACTGGAGAATAACAGCAACACCGTTCTAGTTGTAGGCGGTGTCCACTGGTTGGCCACTCAACACTTGCACATGATGTTGCAGGCACTCAGGAGGTAAGGAACAAGCAATTCCCTTTTCACACACACACGCACGCACGCACACACATACCCACAGAGATACACCCACAGAGATACACACACACACACATAAACAAACACTAACATGCATACCCCTCACCTGTCTATGAATTATAAGCATTTGCAAACGACTTTCCTCCCCCCTCCGCGAAAAATTAGCTTTTAAACGATAGTTCCTTGTCATTCTACATCATTCGTAATTATTGCGGGACTCCGTCGTAACTCTCGCCGCTCAAATAAAAGTCGTCGCATCTTGCGTAAAACACGTTTTGGAATGAATGCGCTAACTGCTTATGTATGTACGCCTGTTTCGAGTCGGTATAAAATAAGGCGGCTGTGGTTTTTTACAAAGAAAAGAAAGAAAAAAAACTTTTTACAATGATAACAAATATAAAATGAAAATGTAATTTTATTTGCATTAATTTATTTTTATGAATAACTTATCATGCCATTTTGAATTTTTAGTATTTTATTTTATTGACACCCATAATTTATTTCTTATTTATTATATATAATTTTTCATGCGAAAACTACGCCGAAATGGTAAAAGTCGATAAAGGAAAGATGAAACTGCAAGAAACTTAATCTTTTATTATATAAATCTGTAATTTTCTTAAACTCGAAAATCTATACAACAATGGTTTTCAGCAACATTCCTTTGCAGTTGACATAATAATGGAGTTGCCATGTAAAATTCGTATAAAAAATTAAAACATGAATATGCCATTGAATATTTTTCCACTACACAGCCATAGGAACCTTAATGCAGTATCTTAATGATTAGTTATTAGGATTAGCTAACTGTCTGAACTTTTTAGGAAAAATGGACATTATGAATGAGTTATTTTTCCGTTTTTAAAACTGGTTTAAATACGAGGATTGTTTAATATAAACTCACCTACAGGCTGGGAAATGCTTTTTATTCTCAGAATTTGAAGTAATCTCCATGAATATTAAGGCACTATTCTAAAGATCCCGTCTGGTAAAATTGCTGCGATTGTTGACAGAACCATTGCATAACACCAAACTCTACGTCAGCGTCGGAATTGAATCGCCGTCTTTTTACAACTACAATCCAAAATATTAAAATACGCATACAAAATATCGGTGTGGTCATACAAGAAAGAATTTATTTCTTGCTTTACTTAATAATATGTAACTTTTTTTATATCTTAAACTGATGCGTCTCCGCTTTAAATTTCAAATTAAACATTCAAGATAACAGATTTAAATTGTAAAAAAAAAAAAATTAATAATAAAATTCATATTATTAGAACATTACAAACCACTGGTATAAAACATTGGAATAATTTAGATGAACGTTCAAAAACAATGTAAAACAAACATATTAGGATACTGAATTTAATTCTAATATTTGCTTCAATTGCTTCAATTACAGCTTGTAACCGCTGAGGCATATTGCTAAAAGCTGGGTACAACATTGTTTTGTGATGCAAGTCCATAGTTTTCTTGACAAAAAACAAGTTCTTGTTTATTCTTTGGAGTTTTCAATTGGAGTTGTTTCTTAATAATGCCCCGTAGATTTTCTATTGGGTTCAAGTACGGGGAATTAAATGATCATGGAAATACGCTAATTTTGTTTTCTTCGAACCACCCTCTCGTTTTCTTTGAGGTGTGGCTAGATGCACCATCTTGTTGAAAGACGAATTCCTCATCAAACAAGTCTTCTGCTGAAGGCAACGTGAAAATTTCAAGAATGTCTTGATACACATCAGAGTTAACCCTTCCCGTAAGCACACACAGCGTCCCAAAAGCTCCTGACATACATTCCCATACCATAACTAGCATCGCAAACTTGACGGAACGCTTCATAACAGCATTTGGCGAAGGGTTGTTTTTCGCAAGCGCCACACAGAAGGGCCTTTATCTCCATGACTCAAACAAAACATAGATTCATCACTAAACAGTACTCCATTACAATCATCTTACCTCCAAAGTTGTCTTTCTTTGCACCAATTTGACCGTTGCTTGATGTTGCTTGGCTGAAAGCAACAGTTTTGTTTTGGGAATTCTTGACTGGAACTTCAATGTGGGTAGACGCCTCAAGGTTGTTGACCGAGAAACGTGAACTCCACATACAATTCACAATGTATGAATGTGTTTGAGACTTCTGAAACTCTTTCTTTTAACAATACTTTGTAGTCGTCGATCATCCTGGGGTGATGTAGACAGCTTTCGACCACCACGTTGATGATTATTTGATAGCACAGCACCTTCAGTATGCAGTTTTAATACTCTGGAAACAGTTGATTGAGAACAGTTACCCTGTTGAGCTATATTCTTTTGAATTAACCCAGTTTTGTGAAGAGCAGTAATGATCTCCTTCAACTTAGATGAGATGTCAGCTTTACAACCTATTTTTGCAACGAATATTAGACAAAATTATTAAAATTCTTTACTTTTATACATAATTGAATACTAATTTATGAGTTCCATTTTGCATGAACTTTAAATATTTAAGCTATTAAGAGTCATTATTGGATTATTCAACGACTAATAAAAATTATTCTAATATTTTGAACCAATGATTTGTAAATTCTAATAATATGATTTTTTTTTTTTTATTTTTTTGCGAATTTAAATATAAGTTATCTTGAATATTTAATTTGAAGCTTAAAGCTGAGACACATTAGTTTAAGCGTATTATAAAAAAACTTTTACATATTTTTATGTAATGCAAAAAATAAACCTTTTTTTGTATGATCATACGGGGTTTTTTATGTGTAGTTTAACACTTTGGATTGTAGTGAATGTTTTAGAGGGCCTAAGAAATGACGCGTCCAATTGTCTCATATTTTCATCCGACGCTTCAACAAGAGCATGTCTTGGACGGGCCAAATCTTTCGTGGATTCCCTTTTTTGTCAAAATTTCTTGCACCATTCAACCTTTGCCGTATGAGAAAACTATAGTCACCCTACACCAGATTTTATTCTGGTAAAAATTTCAATTGGCTAACGCCTTTCAGCGGCCAAAAACTGAATAACAGCATGCAGATTATCTTTGACGGATTGTCTACCATGAACGCCATCCTCCAACTTAATCTAACTCTTAGAAAGAAGCAAACAATTAATACGAGATGCTATCAAAAAGTTCCGGGACTTGTTCATTTAAAGAGAAAATACTTTATTTAAATACGTTTACACAGTGTCCCCTTCATAATAGTCCCCTTGCGAAGCCATACAATGACTTCAGCGTTCCTGGAACTTCAGGAATGTGTCCTGGAAGTCTTTTTGTTGAAATGAGTCAAGCACCTACTGGGATTCGCACTGGATTTGCCCAATCGTATCAAAACAGCGACTTTTCAACTGGATCTTCATTTGCGGAAAGAGGGCAAAGTCTGCAGGAGCCAAATCTGTCGAGTAGGTTGGGTGTGGAAGTGAAATCATGCTGTTTTACCGTAAGAAACTCGCTTATGAGAGGAGCTCTGTGAGAGAGTGCATCCAGTTTTTTTTTCACCCCACAGATTGGTCGCTTTCGCCGAACGTTTTTCCTCAGATTGCTCGTTGCTCGAATTTAATGTCCCTGATAAAATCGCAGACGACTTCACACACGTGGTCACAAAATCCTTTGGAAAGCTGATTTATGAATGTTAGGGCTACATTTTACTGTATTTGTGGACGTGTGCTGCATTCGTTGGCAAGATGCGCTACCAGTCCCGAAACTTTTTGATCGCACCTCGTATGGGTAACAGACGCCTAACTAGTACTTAAACAGTGCACAGAAACAACCGATTTCCGTTATCTAGGCGATATCTTCGCGGCTGCGCAGTCCAAGCGTGTTTCTATTGAACAATCCTCGTATATTTTAAGAACTCTTCTATTCACTAACTTCTATATTCGCTGTATAATGTTGGAGGCAAAATGAAAGTCTGAAACTCGAAGAATTGTGAATGCACGAGAAAAATTAATTGCTTATGCAGGTTATGAAGATAATTTACTTTATAACGTTCATGCTCTCTATTTTGAAGATCCGTTTTCATTTATTTTTTAATTATAAAATATTAGTAGAGGCACCTGGCGAGGTCAATCCACATTTTGGTAAATTTTGTATTTTCTCACTACACAGTTACTTTTTGGACACGCTATAATAAAACATTAAGTTCAAAATCTAATATTTTTTTTTATTTCATGTAAAGCGGATGGGACCACCGCGGCATTAAAGTGTCTATAATCTTTAGACTTTCACTCAATTTTAACGATGATGATAATGAGATAGAGCACCAGACTTGGAACTGTCATCACTGTTGCTTTCTTATTGATTAAAAAAAAATGAAGAGTTCTGAATATCGCGTAGAATGTGCCCAATCAATGAGCTTGATAAAACAAAAGAGAGCAGTTGTTTGATTACAATACTGCTCTACTTTTTGATGTTCTTTAAGAACCCGAAATCAGGATTTGAAAAATACAAATTTCTATATTGCGAACATATGCACAGATAGAGGTTTCAGCAATGAACTTTTTAACTTCATTGTTTCGGTAATGCAAGCTCGTGCATTTTCAACTGGCTAAAATTAGAAATACAGGGTTATATCAATGTGCAAAATCTATGAGAGATACAGCAAAAACTCATATCAACAGAAACACAATCTCTCCAAGTTTGTATCTACAGTAAGTCCCATAGCGTGCCTGTAGAATTCCCCACTAGAAGGCAGACGAAATGGTAAGCAACAAGCATGGCAGCGTTCACTGGTGAAAAAAAAGGGGTTTCATCGTGAAATTCACAAAATGTGAATCTCTTACTACTGTCCAACGGCGATTTTGAGCGAAATGCATGTATCACACTAAAGCACCGACGGACAAAACTATTCGTGTATGGTTCAAGAAATTCAAGGACGCCGGTTGTCTGTGCAATCCGAAACGACCAGGCTGGACGGGACCATCGAGTAGGTGAGACAAGCATTCACTAGTAGCCCGAAAAAGTCAACAAATCGTGCAAGTCCAGAATTACAGAATTCGCCATCAAGAGTGCGGCGTATTCTACGGAAACGTTTGCAAGTGAAATCATACCGGCTGCAACCAACAGATTTTGATCGTAGTTTCCAATTTTGTGTTAATTTCCAAGAGCGGCTAGAGGACGATGATTTTTCAGAGAAACTGATCTTAAGCGCCGATGCCACTTTCATGTCAGGGGCACGTTGAACCGTCACAATGTGCGCATTTGAGGCACACAACATTCTCATCTGATAGTGGAACACATCCATGATTCACCAAAGTGAATGTTTTTTTCTGCGGTGCTTTCATCAAAGTTCTATGGACCTTTTTTTTGCGGAAAGTATTGTTACTGGTTACGTGTACCTAGACATGTTGACTGAGTGGTTATTGCCACAAAGAAAAAGCGACGACTTCATTCTGCAGCTGGATGGGGCGCCGTCACATTTTCATTGCGCCGTCCGGGCTAATCACAATGCCGAACTCGCAAGTCGTTGGATTGGACATACTATGCTAGAGGACTCTCCCCTCATCATAAAATGGCCCCCTCGTTCATCTGATCTAACCCCTTGCGAATTTTTTGTATGAAGTTATTTCAAAGAACTACGAGACAGATTCATGCACGTATTCGCTGGTATCGATAGTGACATGTTAGAATACTGGAATACAGGACTAATATCTGCCATGTCACCAACTGCACATATCGAGCATCTGTAGGTTCCACCATAAACTTGGAGAGATTGTGTAGCCTACTGCTGCTGAGTGTTTTTGCTGTATTTGTCATAGCTTTTGCACAATCCATTGATATAAGACCCCCGGAGGGAATTATGAACTGAGTAGCTCCGCAAAATTAGACATTGGATCAAAATGATCCCTTGTAAGTGTTACTACATTTAACTCACTTCAACAAATTCCACTTTAATAGTTATCGTTTGGGGTTTCAGTTAATACACAACTATTTTAATATCTTCTGGAGTTTAGTTACCTGAGCACACCACAGTCTTATAGAAGCAAATTGCACGCAAGCAAAACTAGCATTAATTTTCATAATAAACAGCTTTATTTGGAGTTTTAGCAAAAAAAAAAAGCTACTTATAAGAATGTACGCTTGATCTGTACGTTTATCCGCCCCGCCGTCCGCCGTTTGCACGATAACTTGAAAACGGATTAATTTTTTCAAATTCTGTTTTCAGAAATATGACCGGAGAATGATGGCCAGGAAATGACCATATACCACTGTGGAAATAGAGAATGATGGCATTATCTAGGTCTTAGCTCGGCCGCATCAACTTTTCAGAATTTTTCGTGGAAAGAATACCAAGATAATGGCATGTCAAATAACGATCGATTTGTCAAGATTGATTATATTTTTACTTTCTGTTCATCTTTTAAGCATTATTGACATCGCACTCACATGTGAAATCGCTTTGTCGACGCCCGATTGCTCAAGTGTTCATGATCTATATTATTAATTTCTACATTTTTTGAGGTAGAAGGTTGAAATTCGGAATGTAGCTTACTATGGGCTTGTCCACCTTCTCTGTTTAGTTTGGTTTTGATTGGTGCACTGGAGTCTGAATTACGGGGGTGGTAGACAGAGAGGACAAAAGATCTATGTGGTGTTTAGGTACGTAAAGGAGTGAAATTCAGTAACCAGATTCTCTAGGCAAGATCTACATTACTATGAAGTTTAGGCCCAATTTTTCCAGTGGAGTCGGAGTCGCGACGGTGGCAGTTACTTGGTCTTTACTATGGCAACATATGGCATTGATTTGTCATTCGATCGGACATGATGAGAAAGGAAAGAAGATACGAGCTTTTATACATTTTCTATTTACTATGTTCGAGAAAATCAATTTTTTGATTAAAAAAACTTGAAGGTAAAAAGTGCAGATAAAGGGGTTAAAATAGATGATCGCAGGGTCTACTACTTGTCTTATCCTATTCGGGAGGGGGGGAGGGGTATTAATTTCTTGTTAATAAATGCATAAATGTATTCCTGCTTCACAGCTAAAGTTCCTCCTTGGAATTTGCAAGATTTACAATGTATGTATTTCACTGCCCTGCAAAGATTTGAAAGTAAGAAACATACGCTTCCTGTTGTCATTGAAAAATGTTTATTACGTTTTACTAGTCCATTTCTTGTAGATTGCATATAGGCGTTGTATTTACGACCTAAGCATTATTAAGTTATACTGAGAGCATAAACTAAGCCAAAAAGAAAGAAATAAAACTCTGGTTTTCCTTTTGCTGCTGAATATTTTCATTTTATACCTATTTTGAACGTAATCGGAAATCAACTACTTATAGAGAAAAATAAAGAAACACTGCTTTACAGAAATATTGGGTGAGCTCATTGTTTTCTTGAATATATCCAAGTACCCATTCGTTTCTTGGGTTAGGCTTTCTTGTGTGATCTGCATAACAATCTTTATCAAACAGAAGATCTGAAAGAAACGTAACGAGGCGCGTCTGGAAACTTTATCAAATTTCGAGTAGATTGCCACGATTCCTTCATGTGACATTCAGTGGTTTGCTTGGCATCGAATGGAACACATGTGCATAATATATGCTATGAAAGATAAGAATTTTATGCGTAAGCAGTTGTTCGTTTTAATGGATGAAAAAAATTGACTATTCCACCGCTTGTGAAGTAAGGTTCAGGAAAGGGGGGGGGGGCAGTGCTCATGATGATGAGCGATCTGAAGATGAGCTGAAATCTTGTACAATGTCCTAATACATTAATAATGTAGTACGAAATTGTATCCGAGTATCTCCATTAAAAAAAGGGAAATGTGCCTATAAAAAATCTTTGGGCGGCCGAAATCAATAGTCAAAGCATGTTGTATAGCAGGACTGAATGGTTTGACGGCGAATTTCTTCGACAAAATATACAAAAAATGGTATTACGATACGACAAATGACTATTATTAAAATATATATGTAGAAGAATGCGTATTAAATAAAATCTGTGTGCGCCTAACGCACATATGGACACGCCTCGTAAATATTTTACAACGATTATTATAGCACCTTCAATTTCACATAAAATAGATAAATCTTGCCGTTGAGAATGAAGACATTGCTTTCGAAATACATATCTGATGTTTTATATCTCTGATGTCTTTGTGGTTAGATTTTTCCCTACCTTTATAAGTTAGATCGGAAACTTCAAGGGCTGCTAGCCTTCAAACTCAAGTAAAAATTTAGTAGACGTACATTTTTTTTTTCAACAGTAATCGCCAAAGCGGTACATTATATTCAATACGTCTAGCTTTATAGAGAAAAATAGACATATTGGCTGTGTTTAGAAATATAAGATGCTTGCTTAACAATGCCGTATGGTTTTCATAGCTTATGCTCTAAGCTAGGAGTTCCCAACGGGGGAGAGGGAGGAGTACGAAAACATTCTTCGGGGTGGGAGGATAAGTGAAAAATTTAAATATCCTTTTTGATTTTTAGCTTCGTACCTAACGACTGATTTTTTTCCATAAAATATACATTTAGTTATTCAATAACGTCCACTTTACAATAGAATCGCACCCCTAGAAATTATACAAATATTTTTATTAAGGGGATCGAAATTAATAAATTTTCGGCGTGGGACATAAAAAAAAAAGGTGGAAAAACGCTGGTCTAAGAAAACAGCCATTAACAACCCCTAATGGTGTTTTTCTATTACAGGTAGTTTTCCAATAGTTACAACCGATGTGAACATGTGAACTTTCACCAACTGAAACTTCTAGAAAGATAAAATTTCTCTCTTCTCCCAAAAAAAGTTCTTTTTGTTTTAGATTTCATAACAAAAAAAAAAAAGTAACCCACTCAACCTCTCTACATAAAAAAGTAATAAATTTAAAAATTTTACTTCATTAGCTGGAGGATTACTTTCGTCATGCGTTAGGATTATACTATTGATCATGAAGCTTCATTAAAATTAAATGGTTATTAAAGATAAAGCACTTGCTGTCTATCGCGTTTATCCTTTAATAAGGATTTTGGGTAACCTTGATCGAATGACGTTCGTTCTTTCCTCGCTCCAGTCTTAATTCCGTCGGTTAATTAATATTCTCATCAGAATAGTTAGAGAAAGAAGATTTTAGATTCATTTTACAATATGCACTTTTTGGCTAAGGTAAATGAGATGGTATCATAATATCTTATTCCAGATATATAATTCTTTTAACTAAGCTTCAGTTCAATGGAAATAGTTCCATGTTTCTTTCAAAAGTTTTTTTTTTTTTAAGTTAAAGTTTCTTCGTATGAATGAGTGGTTAACGGTGATTCTATTTTTCGTCAAATCACTAAAATTTTAAACGACAGGAATCAAATGGGGGAGTTTCCAAACTGATAATAATGAAATATTCTTTTTTCCAAGAGAATCTGGTCATTCTATAAAATTGCTTCACATTTCTCATTTAAAATTAATGCATTAGATCACTCGAGTTAATCTATTTTTTATTAACTTGTAAAATATTCATAGCATGGTGACTAGGCAATCACGAAGTTGAGTTGCAGTTCTTTCCCCTCTTCCATTAACCTTCCCCCTCCTCTCCGCCTCTTCGCCGACTCTTTTCCTCCCGCCCCCAATTCTCTCTCTCTCTCTCTCTCTCTCTCTCTCTCTCTCTCTCTCTCTCGTTTTTTCTTTGCTCCATTGTTCTTTTAAAGGTAAAGTACATCCTCTATTTCCATTCTTTATGTTCCTTCACGAAAATTTCAAGCATGTCATCTTTATTACATCCTTAAAAAAGGAACGCTTTTAAATGTTAGAGAAACGGTAACGAGAATTAAAGGCGTGCAAAATCGTCTCTTGTGTATATTTGCTAAAACATTTAGTTCTTTACGAGGATTTAGCTAAAACCAAATGGAAGGTCGCTCTAAACTCTTTGAATTAACTTAAAAGAGCCATTTAACTTTATTAATGAATCCAGTATGTCTATGTAAGGGTAATTTCGTTAGGAGTTTTTATGTAGCAAACGACGAACATTGTAATTGCGTGAAATGAGTCTTGTGTCTGTGCAGACAGTTATCGATTGTTATTATTCACAAAAAAAGCATAAAGGATCTTGAAAATCCATAAGGTGAAGTCACGCGAATTTAGACCATTATATATGGTATATAGTATGAAAAAAGAAACGTATTTAGTAAAGAAGAATAAAAACGAAAAAGCCCACATCGATCGCCAACTTTCTTCTTCACTTCCTGAGGCATAGTTTAAAAAATATTTTAATTGAATTTAGATATTTGTATTTACGAAAGAAAGTTATATACTTTCAAAAATATTTTAATAATATTTTATTACACCCTCCGTATCAAAATGATTGTCCGATTTAGAAAAAATCTTATTTATTGTGGTTAATTTTACAGAATATTAATATAAACAATTATTAATATTATTTATTGAATTCTTTAATTAAAATCAGGGTATCATCTGCTTTTTAATTGTCACCTCATCATCACAAATTGCAGACTCTGGAAGCCTATTCTGTCATATTTTCATTTCTTCAATAAGGTGCGTCCAGAAATTATAAAGCCAAACACATTACTCATAAAAAAACAACGATAGACCAAATACATGATATTGCGCGTTTAATTAAATGAAAAGTATTGTCTAATAATCACTCTGATAAAAGGTAAACAAAATTCGAACAATCTCTAAATGATAAACAATAAAAAAACAAAATCAGACCATTTCACATGTCCAATACAGCCACTT
Source organism: Rhysida immarginata (assembly GCA_023313115.1). Classification (NCBI taxonomy): domain Eukaryota; kingdom Metazoa; phylum Arthropoda; class Chilopoda; order Scolopendromorpha; family Scolopendridae; genus Rhysida; species Rhysida immarginata. The sequence goes on along the minus strand of JAHWFO010012898.1, from coordinate 2,260,378 downwards.
ACCTTTTTCCTTTAATTGACTTTCCCTATCTTGTTAATTTTAATCTTTCACATTTTCATACATTTCCATAAAGCATACGAATTGAAAAAAGTAAAGGTAACAAGTTACAACTATCCAGGCTGAGTTGCTGCATTGAAAGTCAAATATGCCGCGAGGAACCCGATTAAGTGACATGGAAAAGGGGCGCATTATTTGTCTGAAGATCCATTCCATCAATATTGGGACGTTCACACTCGATGACGAAAAACTAATTAAGGTTATGAGAAAATTATGGCCAAAAGAAGTGAACTGAACGACCTGAAAAACTAACCATCCACCAAAACAAAACAAAAAAGCAATAATTCGAGAAGTAAGCAAAACTTCAGCATCTCTACGTACTCTTGCATCAACAGATGGCATTCCTGTATGCAAATCCACAATTGCAACTGTTATTCTTAAGAGTAACATCCTCCAGTACCAGAAGAAAAAGTCGCACCCTGTTCTAAAAAAACTGCCATAAAGAAAAATTGCTTCTTTGGGCAAAAGAAAAGATGTCATGGGCGAAAAGTGGAAGAATATGATCTAGAGCGACGAAAAAAAATCAATTTTGACGGTCGGCAATTTCATTGGTACAACCTTAGAAAAGAGCTCTAGTATTATTCAAAATTCAAAGTGGAGGTGGAGGTGTTATGGTGTGGGGAGCTTTCGGATGGGGTGGTATCTTGAATAATGCCTTCATTAGTGGAGGAATGAATTCTAGTGCATACCAAGCTCTGTTATTTGCTCTATTTTACGGAAAAAATGGGAGGACCCCACTGCCTATTCCATCAGGACAATGCTCCCGTACATAACACTAAAAGCACATGGGAGTGGTTTCTCAACCATGGTGTTCCTGTCATTGACTGGCCTGCATTATCTCCAGATTTAAACCCAATGAGAATGTTTGGGGATGCTTATCACGCTCTGTGTATGCCAGTGGAACGCAATGTTCAACAACACAAGATTTGAAGACTGCCATCGTAGAAGCATGGGAAGGACTTGATGTGACTTCTCTAAAACCTCGTTACAACTTTGTCAAGGTGCGTCTTTAAAGTTATCCAAAAAAACGGAAACTTCACTGGATATTAAACCACAATAAACATAGTGGCTATATATTTTGTGACGCCCCAACTGTTCCACGACACCCGACCCAGGTATGTCGTAACCAACAGCAAAATTGCCACAGTAGAAGGCGATCACCAGGTTCTAGAATTATTTAGTGTGTTCCGACACTCCATGCACACATGACAGAACCAATTGATGTAACAAAAATGCGTTTAAATTTTAACTGAATAACAATATTAACCCAGATTAAGGTGTAGTAATAATAACAACTTGCTGTGTTGACAAATTAACACAATCAAAAATTAAAAGATCAAGATTGTAAAATCAAAATTAGAGGCAATAAATTTAAATGGAATAGTTTTCAAATAAAAATCTTAAACTGTCCGACTCGTTCTTAATAATTGTCTAACACATGAAATAATACTTCGCACTTTTAATTATATAAGTCAGTGCACTACATATAAACGTTAATGTCAATATTGGATAAAAACTGAATAGTCACTATACTCTATCCAACGAAAGTTGGAGTGGGCGTGTCCAGTTAAACCTCCTATTTCAATTGTTAGAGTATAATCCAAATGAAATGTCTAACAATTGAAATAGGAAGTTTAACTGGACACGCCCACTCCAACTTTCGTTGGACAGAGTACAGATAGGTATGTAGTTTACTAAAAGTGTATACTAGAGCCTAATAGACTAAAAGACTATATTAAAGCACTAACATTGCCTTGCAAGAGTTCTTTAGTCCTATAAATTCATGAAAGCCTAAGTTTTGATAATCTCAAGAAATTTTCACTTATTAATCAAGTCGGATTTGATTAACTCACTTGCAGTAAACTTAATTGGAAATAGTTCAAAGTCTAGTCGGAAAACCTTTTAAGAGTAACAAACGACTGGATAACTCACCGGCATCTCAGGAAATATTAGTCCTACCTCAGTTACACGGAATTTAAAACACTCTGCCCTTGGGTCCGTTCAGAATACGCAAATTGAATTGTCAATTGTCCCTTCAAGTGAGCTTGTTCTCTCCTACAACCAGATGTGGTTATACCATCACAACTGAAGGTTTAGCTGGCTGCTGACAGGTTCACTACGATGTGGCTCAGCAATTCCATGGGTTTCCACAAATTCCAGCTGTGATTGGGTTGAATACAGGCCATCACTAGGCTTGCCCAAAGCCTAACTCCAGGTAATGCTGCACGAGGCTTGCCAAAGCCTGTATCCATCTTGTTAAACGTTGTTGGGCTTGCCAAAGCCTCCTTAATCCAAAATGTTTCATAGTTAAGACTAACTATGATCAGATGATAGCACTTCTTGCTATTCTATATGCTTCAGCACCAGATCAGCTGCTCTCAAGGATACACAGAACAGGCCTGATGTGAAAATGCCAACAAACACTATTGGAAATGAATGTCATAATTCCAAGCAATATGGGAATATATTTCAACAACACATTAATAATGATAACAGTTCAAATAATTAAACAAAATGAACAAGTCTATTTACATTTGCAAACTGTTGACTGACTACAGAATCACCAACCAATATTACTCATGGTAAGAAAAAGGCCCAATTGCACAGAAACTACAATTACTGGCAATCTTTTATACATAACACTTCTGTAATGTTCACAAAAACAAAGAGCTTTACACGCAGCATAATTACTTATTGTGTTTCTTAGCTCTCAAAATTCCATCCTGTTGCTTATAGACATCCAGAGCAGCAACTCTCAACAATAAAAAAACTCATGCCATTGTTAAAGGAGGAACAGAGATAGCAATAAACTTTTGCACACAACAATGACATGGCAAGAAAATAACACAGCTTAAATTCAAATATAAATAAATAAATAAATAAATAAATAAAATAATTCAAAATTAGCTGACTGCATTACAAGATATTTAAAAAAAAAACAAATCATTGACGGAACGTCACAATTTATTGGACATATGAAATGACCAGATCGTGTTTTTTCATTATTTATTAATTAGCAGGTGTTCGGATTTAGTTTGTTTTTAGACATTACTATTCATTTAAATAAATGCGCAATATCATGTGTTTATTGTTTTTTATGAGTAATGTGCTTGACTTTACAATTTCTGGACGCGCCTTAACTGTTGTAAAATTGCAGGTCTTAAATTTCGTGTTTTACCCATTTTGACTGATATGATGCTTAACTAATAACAAGTCTGACAGTAGCGGGTAATATTTGAACTAACTGTCTAAATGATCTTGATGCACATGTGATCAACGCTTATTAAGTTAAAATTGGTGGGAAATATATTAAGATATTTAAGATTATTTCATCAACTCAGAAAACTTTTTCCAGATTTTATTTTCTTAATTATTCATAAATGTCCATTTTACAACACAAAGTTTTATTCATTTGGAGTTAGTCGACTTTCATCCTTTCGGACATCTTCAGATTCTTTACAACAGATTTTTAAATTTCTTAGAATATAAGTATTTTAAATTTTGAACAATATTAGTCTATTTTATGAATAATTAACACTATACAATACAACGTGAGATATAAAATGAATTTATTTTCTTAATTTAAAGTAAATTAAAATATGGACAATCATTTTGATACGGAGAGAATATTTTATTATTTCAAATTTTCATGATCTAATATACTATATTAGTCAAGCAAATTAAATGGGTGGCTGTCGTCGGGCTTTCAACTTTATTTGATAAAAAAAGATAAACAAAGGAAAACCGAATTTCTAGACAGTCCCCTTCGAACTTCATAAAACTAACTGCAAATTTTATTACATGAAATCAATATTAAATTTTTCAGTTTGCAAAGTATTTAACTGTTTCTTTTCTATTTTTCTTTTCCGTGGGATTCTTGTCCTTTCATAATTAGCAAATAAAATTCGAACACTGTGACAAGTGATCAGACATCTCGATTTTGCCGGAATTATCTCAATTTTTCGCCTTTGGTCCCGAAGTTATTTTTATCTCTATTATTTTTTCCGGTTTTTTGACCGGATTTGTCAGATTTATATAAAATGCCTCCCTATAATGGTGGTTGATATATACATAGAGTAAACAGAACCTTATACGTATGACATTATCAACTCGTGAAATTTCAAAAGTCTGACATGATCATAACAATAATAATTGTTATTATACAACGTATAAATTAAATGTTGGATGCAAATTGGAGGATCGTTTCCTAAAGACAGCATAAGACGAAAGTATTCTTGGAAGTATTTTTAATAGACGAACGTCAGTTTTGTTTTTAACACATGTAATAACTTGTCTTCTATACCAGCTATCTCTACAAAAATTGGACTATTTACCGGAGTACATAGTCCGTTAATCGTTTCAATTTATGCGCATATACAGTCGGGTGCAAAAAGGTTTAGACTTAAATCATAGTTGAGCACGTGAATAGCATATCCCAAGCGTATACCTGCTACCTTATTTTCATTCAGAAGGGACAGGTCCGGTCTAATCTGCCTTGACTCTCAGTAAAAGTACCTGATTTTGCAACCGATCATAATCAATTCCTACGGAGCAGGTAAAAACCTTTTTACACACGACTATATATCCTTTAGTTTCGGAGATAGGCGTATCGGATTATGAAACATTTTCATTGGATATGAACTACATTAAGTCCTGTATCGAGCGTCTATTTCCGAAATTATTAAGCATACATGCGCATAAAATGTAACGATTAATGGGCTATGTACTTCATGTAACTCGTCCAATTTTCCTGAAGATAGAAGCAGAGTTATTAGCCCAAGTGTTGCGAACAAAACTCGACCTCATCACATTTCAAAATCATTTTTCTCGAAACATATGCCGTTAATTAAAAAAAGTTCCAAGAATTCTAATTAGCGCCCAACATTTAATTTAAACCTGTAAATAATATGTAAAATATTACTTACTTTGTATAAAACGTTATATTAAATAAAAAGTAAAAGTTATATTAAATAAATTAAATTTAGCGTTTAAAAATAAAATTTTATCTTTAAATTAATTTCTATTACATGTTAGTTAGGATAATTTTTTTTATAATCTAATCTGCCCAATTTTTAAACTGAACAAGGTACCCCTATTAGATATCATCTATTAAACTGACTTAAGTAATTCGTTTTAAGCTTGATTTAATAGGAATTTTAAAGTGTTTATTTAATTTCACTTTCATTTAGGTAATCGAAAATTGCAGGTTGCATTTGTTCTGAATAAAAAAAAATGTTTAATAAATCTGAACAGCTTACAGGTCTTCGGTTTGAACTTTTTTTAAATTGAAAATTAAAATTTAATGTTGTTTTAACATCTCTGATTCGCACATTAAAGGATTAGGAAACCTTTTAGTGTCACTGTCTCAAAGATAAATATGAGACTATTGGCCTTTATTTTTTTAGATATTGATTACATAAAATTCTGTATAGAATATTGTATGAGGTTTTTTCATAATGAAATAATTCTTAAAAAGTAGTTTTGAATTTTCTAAGTACGCTTAAAGGTTCATTTTACGATCGTAAGACTTGTTCGACTTAGCGCTGGTCAGTTTTATCGATTCAAAGCGAAAGCATATAGATTTCAATTAATAATTTAAAGTTTCTTTAAAAAATATATTCTACTCCATTGCCCGTCCTTATTTTATTTGCGTATTTATTTACCAAAAAGCATATGATTTTCAATTCTTAAATGCAGAAACTCTTTTTCATAATAGTAAAAAGACATAAATAGGCAGATCATTAGAAGGAAGCTAACATTGTAACTATCCTATTTCTAACATTTCCCCTTAATTCATTAATTTTTAATCAGCTTTAAAGATTAATTAAACCTTTAATTTTTATTACCCATGTCAACTTTATTTTTAATTTACCTTTATTTGACTTTTGTAATTATGAGTTTCATCCCAAAATTTTAAAAGCCCTGGTTTTAAAAAGAATTTTTCTTTTCCATCGTTGATCCGTTTTCTTATGGATTTCCTCGTCATTCCCTGTTCGTTTTTCCATTACAGAGATGGTCTTCAAGGCATCCGTCTAGTGATGAAAACCCTTGGATCGGGCTTCCATCTTCCCGTTGATGGTGTTCATTGCCTCTCTCAGGTAAGAACTTTACCTATCTACCCATCTACCAATCAGCTCCTCCCTCACTCTCTACTATATATATATATAAATATATTTTTTTATAACCTCCCTTTTCCCCGATTCTTTTCCCTCCCCCTGACAACCTGTGCTACGCCGAAATGAACAATCTTAATTATTACCTGGCGGACACTTGACAGTGTTTCTTGGGCAGCACTGTAAAAACGGCTGAAGTGAGCCAACGCGGAAATTACCGCACGTCTTATAAGAACCTTTTCTGTCATAAAATGCACCCCTATCTGGCGAAGATTTTTCCTGCTCAAAAACGCTTCGAGATAATTACGTGCATTCCATCCGTGGTTTTAACATTGACAAGTGGAACCCACCTCATTTTTACGACTCTGACCTTGCCTGTCAGAGGCGAAGCTGTGAGCGAAAGAAAGGAAAGAAGTAGACGAAGAAGGATAAAAAAAAAAAAGAAAAAGTTAAAATTAGAAATAAATTGGTCGCCATAAGAACGTCCCTTTTTCATTCTTATCTATGTAATTGGTGGATTTTCTCCAGCTATACATACAGGTGTTTGTACTTGTAGGAAAGTGGCACTCGGGTGATGTCGCCTAAGCAACTGAGGCTCCACTATTTTCATCTTTGTTTTTAAAACAATAAAATTTTTATCGTCATTGCAGGAAGAGTCGTGATTGAATTAAAAGAAAAGGGCGCCCCAGACTTTTTTATAGCAAATTGAAGTTAAAATTAATCGAGTTTTTTGGCTTTTAAAAACGAACCATAAAATGGTTTGAAATCGTTTCCTGAAGAAATAAACAGCAGGATCAACGTTAAATCGCCCGTGTCCTATAAAATGATATTTTTTTCACATTAATATTTTATTTGCTTAAGCTAAGCTTTTAAAATAGTTCAAAGTTTATAATCTACATCTTAAAAACATGCCTGTAAAATACAATAAATGTAGTAAAGATAATAAAGAATGATAATAGCTCAAAGCCAAGATCTTTCCTTGTCATAAACTTTCTCTCAGTCGCCTTCTTCTTTGACTTGTTAACTTAGTCGTCAGTTTTAAATTCAGGTTCTTGGCACTCTCTTGGGAAAATGTGGAAATTGAAGGAGAAACAGAATATATGTGTAATTCTTAATAGCTAGTGGAGGAGATTATGTGAAAATTTCTTTCGTTATTTAACTTTCAATGCATTTTTTCATATTAAACAAATTCCATAACAAATAATTATACCTTAGTCCAGTTTTTAAAAGTTGCTCGAATTTAATTTTCATCTGTTAGGGGAATGACAAAAGAAAATATCTTTCCTGTAATTCTGGAATATAGTAAAACCAGTTGAATTTGTGCAGATTTCGATTACGAAAGTTTTAATAATAATAATAATAATAATAATAATAATAATAATAATAATAATAATAATCAGAGAATTCCGTCACACCTGTCACTATTTTAATCACTATCTCTGAATAGCCTGCAATGTTGCAAACATTAAATTTTTATTAAGTGAATATGATGAAAAAATTTATACAAATTTATAATATTTATTATCTTTCAAATTCATTGTGATAAAAATAATTCTTCACCTTTTCCATCCCCATTTATCTTGTTGCTTTCCCTTTTCTAAAGGAAAGAAAACCTGCACCTGCTTTATCATTATAAACTGCCTTTTCGAAAGTTTTTACCTCTCGCTGACGCTAAAATATTCTTTCTTTTTTTTTTCTTTTTAATCACAGGCGGAGCAGAGGAAGTTGCTGTTCCACAGCCGAGGATTGGCTGACTTCGCTAAGCATTATCACTTTGACGTCATCGACACCTTCAATATCACTATCCCGCGGTTTCGAGATTTCCTGCAGGGAAAGTGCGCGTGCCATTTTCACCGGGTGAGTCATTAGTTTCCCCAACAGACAGTGACAAATTCGCCTCCAAGAAGGTCATTCGGAAAATCCTCCCCTTGTTTGTTGTTTTGTGGGAACAATACGGCTTTTGCCGTACCATTTAAACAGTCTAGGTTCCAAGGCAGCCACAGCAATCCCTGCAGTCCGATACTAAGAACAGGAGACAATATAAAGGCTCGTTCACACTAAGGGCTCTACAACTGAAGGCATTGACAGAAAGTAGGCTTTCTGTAGCTAAACAGTTATACCTTTCTCACAAACGATAAATGATCGCTGCAATCTGTCTCTTTTATTATTTCGTTATGTCGAAAATCGAACTCGGGGATGGATTACTGTACTTCATTCACTGGGTACTGAAATTACAGTCATAATCTGTTTCTATTATATATTTAGGATAATTAGAATCTTAAAGAACATTTAATAGTTTTATATAGATGAAAAAGGAAAGGAAAAATTCCCCGACCTGAATTCGAACCAGATTTTGTAGTTCGTCGCTTCTATCGAATAAATGGTTCGAAGCAAGTCGCGGAACTTTTTCCTTTTTTTCATCTTTTATATAATTATTTTTCTTGAAGCATAGCTTCAGTATCTTCACCATCACTTTACAGTAACATTTCGATGTTGAAACTCGTGGCAATGTCACCGCTTCGGTCAGCCATTTATTGGTATTGAGGTTTGATGTTGACACTGAAATTTGCCCGGAATGGTTAAAGCTATTTCTCGCGATAAAATAAAGTTACTCTCTTTTTCCCTTCCGATTTCCGCACTTCGCAATTTCCTTGCCGTCGACGCCTTCCGTCGAGGAATCCGTTAACCAGGTCTAGTTATTTGCATTTCAATGTAATAAAGATTCGCATTTAGGTTTCCACAGCTGTGTTCGGAATTCCAGCATACTGGTTTTGATTAAAAATATAAATGTGTGTGCATAGATAGGCAAAATTTTCTAATTAAGATGATCGATCATTATTTTAAAAAATTACACATTAATTACCCAGTTTGGCTAGATAAGCGGTTTTTATGATTGAAATTGAATCTAATTAAGACACATAATTGTTTATGCCTGGAAAAATAAAGTGGCGAATATGTCGAACCCCGTTATTACGAATCTCAAGGGACCATGAAAATTTTTCGCATTATCCAGAATTCGTATTATCAGATAATGAAAAGAAATTCCGATGGTGCAGTGTTATGAATCAAGCCTCAGACCAAATTGTTAAAAATTATCAGCATTCGTTTATTTCAGATAAATACGTAGTTATTGAGGTTTATTTGCATGAACGAATATACTTGTTCGTAATAGCATTATTCGCAGAGCTATACAAATTGAAAAGATACAGTGGAATACATTACCATACAGAATATATGACTTCACTTTATATAAAATAGACAACACGCAGGGCTATAGATATTGCATATTCTGATCAATGCCCGTGTTTTATACAGGGTGTTTTTGAATTGAGTACAGATTTTTTGGGAGATGATAGAAGAGGTCCTTAGAAGTATTTTTTGTCATATGAACATGGGGTCCCCGCAGCTCCGTTTACTTACAATACTGCATTGAACAATCAAATGACACGGGGACGCAGTGTGCGTTGGTAAGCCTAGTTTATTTTATTTTTAACAATTAACACAAGCAATCTACTGTTTGACTTTTACAGTAATTGTTCGAAATGACCGCCATTTGCTTCATAGCACAATTCGCAACGCCTTATGATGAATTGATGTACGCGTGGAAACAGTTGATTTGCACGGTCGCTGATGTCACCTGCTGCCGCGATCAAGTGAACTTTTTAAAACAAATCTTTACCTACTACTTTCCCAGAATGCGATTAGTTCATTTACATATGGACTAATCGTAATTTACAAAGGAGTTGGATACCATGAAATCTCCTTGACGAAGTTTGTCCTAAGACTTTTCAACAAACAAGCACGTGCACCTTGAAATTTCTTTGCAAACAATTACTTTAAAAGTTATTACAGTAGATTGCTTGTGTTAATTGTTAAAAATAAAATAATCTAGGCCTACCAACGCACACTGCGTCCCGGTGTCATTTGATTGTTCAATGCAGTATTGTAAGTAAACGGAGCTGCGGGGACCCCATGTTCATATGACAAAAAATACTTCTAAGGACCTCTTCTATCATCTCCCAAAAAATCCGTACTCAATTCAAAAACACCCTGTATAAACACTCGGAATTCCTAGGTATAAATTGTCAGTGTAAACGGACAATCAGAATCCACGGGTCTGGAAGAGCACCTGCCTCCCTGTTCATTTAGACTAAAAACCAGTCAGAATTATTTGTACGAAGGGCGATTGATAAATAAGGTCTCCATGGCTGTAACTTTTTTATTTGTTAACCGATTTTCAAAATTCTTTTTAACTCTTATACTCACATTTGTCCTCTGTGTAATGCACTATTCACTTTTCGACATAGTCCCCATCCCTTTCCACGCATTGCGCCAACGCGTGACCACTCGGGTGAACCCGTTGAAGAGGAATTTCGGGATTGTTGTCGACACCAGGATTGAATGGCAACGTTTACCTCGCCGTCAGAACCAACTCATGTCCCTTAAGGGGCTCTTTCTTCTTTGGGAAGTTGTGAAAGTCGCAATGTGCAAAGTCTTTCATTTTTGAACTGCAATTTTTCATCTTTGAACTGTAGGCGCTGCAACGCCACTGGTGTGTGGTGACTCATGTGCGGGCGGACGTTATCGTACTCCAGAAGAGGGTCCAAAGCTGCCATTCAATCCTGGTGTCGACAACAACCCCGAAATTCCTCTTCAACGGGTTCACCCGAGTGGTCACGCGTTGGCGCAATGCTTGGAAAGGGATGGGACTATGTCGGAAAGTGAATAGTGCATTACATAGAGGACAAATGTGAGTATAAGATACAAAACGAATTTTGAAAATCGGTTAACAAATAAAAAAGTTACAGCCATGGAGACCTTATTTATCAATCGCCCCTCGTAGCAATAAAAATTTATTTTACAATAAAGATAAATTTTACAATTTTATTCGTATTATTCGGAATCAGATAGTGTCTTATTAAACGAGTAATTTTATATAGAAATTGAAGTCACGGGGTCGGGACCAAGCAAATAACTTATTAAGCGGTAATTCGTATTAACCGGATGCGTAATAACGAGGGTCGACTGTACTTAATATGTATAACGCATTTATAGTACTTGTAATATGATTCAGATACGAAATAATGTTTAGGAGAAAAAGAATTTTTTTCGGACCAAATTTTCTATGTTTTGAAATACCTCTTGCAGTAAAATTTGAAAAAAAAAAATTGTTTCTCACACTGCAATGGTGAGGTAATTTTTCAGTGCCCTGGCCTGTCTTTTTCGTCGGCTGCGGACGCCATCGGCAATATTGCTTATATGTGCAACAATAAACAACGGATTCATTCATACCTCGTCATAATGAAATGTTTGTTGCAGCAATTTGTAGTAATGAGTAAATACCATTAGAAGTCGAACCATTTGAACCATGTAAAAAAAACATCGGCATCAAATTTCAGTTCTCTAGCTTGTCGGAATGTTAATTTAAAATTGATTGCAAGATTTGTACCATATAGATATACTTTTTGGCGAGTTAATTAAAAGTGTGGAATTGAAGGAACTGAAAATCGTAATTTTAGAAAATTCATGAAAAAAATTTTTTTTTCCTCATCTAAAATCTGATATCTATATGAACTTAAATCTTTCGTTCGATATTTTAAATTTTATAGCAGAAGCGTTATAATTTTTATTCTCAATCTGAATCTGTTAAATTTAGAGTAGAAATGCAATAAAATATTAAAAAATAGAGGTAATTATGGTTGAATTAGAGTCACTTAAAAACGTATAAGCTTGTTGTTTATTGTGGAATAAGTAAAATTTGAATATTTTGCCCTGTACAAAGTGCGAGTGAAGTCCAGTCCTTTACCCTCTTCTCTTTAGTTTTCTAACGTTTCCTGTGAAATGGTGGGCTTTTTCACTTATGTCGTGGGAAGAATCTTAGCCCCTTTTTTGCCCATTTCAAAAAAATTTATTCCTTATCCGGGGGGCAATAATTTTTATTTAAAATTCCTCCTGTCTCCCTAATCATTAGGGGAGTAAAAAATAAATCCATCATCTTCTGCATTAAAAACACGTAGACATTTCATTTTTTATGTTTTCTCACAATTTAAACTCTGTACTTTATCCAAATATTTAATGATTATAATAATAAATTCCGGCGCTTTAATTATTGTATTCACAATAGGGATACATTAAGGAGTTGGTAATAAGATGTGCCTTTCAAAAGAGTTAAAATAAAAATTCTAAGACAAACTATTTTCAAATTAGAGCTTCAAATCGAGAGAGAGTTGTATAAAATGGACTGTAAATATTTTGATACTATGTTCAGAATGTTGGCTAAAAGAAAGATGAATATACCATTAATATCCGATTTTATTCTCATAGGAAGATCGAAGAATTTAAATAGTGAAGATCTTCAAAGTATTGACTTCCTTATTATCGAGGATTGTGTTTGGAGGAAGAGAAATTCTTTACTGTTTTTTGTCATTCATTTTATAAAATCTGTTCTGGATATTGACATAAAAATTTTATGAAGAAGAATATAAAAAAATTAGACACATAATAAAATTGGTTTGTAATGTCTACAATTTTATTAGAATAGGAGAAATAAACATTATTAATGATGAAATTATAAAAAATCTCCTTTTTAAAGATGGAAAATAAATAAATAAATAAATAAATAAATAAATAAATAAGAAAGAGAAATAAGAATACATCACATGAAAACAAGACGAGGTAGTCCACGTCACATACATCATGCATCAACTATTATTTGGACAAACTTGGTGATCAATAATGTTTTAAGTTTATTTTACTTGTATATTTATTTACTTTCTATATTTATAAAGGAGAATCTTTTCTAATTTCATCATTAATAATGTTTACAATTTTGAAAGTAGATTATTTGAGGCGGATTATAGACTGTAGAACGATCTTTGACGTGTCGTTGAGGCTGTTACCTCCCCTTCATCACCGGAAGTAATGACAATTAACCCAAAGCTTGCATATAATATCCTTCGGTATCCAAAAATAACTGACAGTTTATCTTGTTTGTGTAGCATGAATATCCTCAGCAACTGTCCCAGATTGTACGATTTTCTAAATAATGGTGGAGGCGCCGTTATGGTCGGAGTTCTACATTTTGCAATGGTGGAAAGAAGGGGAAAAAAAACTGGAGGGGAACGACCCACTAAATCGCTGCACTATATCAGATAGCAAGGGTTTTAAGTGTTAAGGGGAAAGTAGAGGTCCTCCTTATCTCCAGGAAGAGTAAGCAGCGGTGGCATAATGCACACGGGCGGTGAAGCAGAGGTTTCGACGGGGCCAAGCCAGACGTCCTTGGCCAGACACTACTTGAGCGCCCAATCTGAATTCTATTGGAGTCCAAAGGATTTCCCTGAAGCACCGTTCGGCAGAGTCCAACAGAGAAGGAAGGTGAGAACGGTGATTCACGACCCGCCCAAGCCCCACTCACTCACTCCACTTGGCGTCTTTGGAATAATCTACCTCCGAGAAAACGTCCTGTTTTTGATACGGACTAACACAGAATCTTGTTCTCAAACATCGTACATAGAAGATGGGGTAGCACACGACGAATTCAATGAGATGCAAAGCTGAAAATTTATTTACAGGGGAATAATTGCAACTAGGAAGTGCATGCACATAATTTGATTTAAAAGGAAAGAAAAGCTAGGTTTACTTATACATAACGCGTACTTAGACGATTTACTCTTCTAAGCATGCACAATTTAATCGAATAAATTCTATAATTATTAGAGATTTTCATGGTATAGTATTGGTTAATGCAAAGAAAAGCAATTTAAAAATTAGGCTACCTGCAGTATGAAATTTTTTAGGATGTTTTTTTGCATTAGGTTGTATTTAAAATGATTATCCAATTAGGTTTTAAAAAATTACCTAGGCCCATAAATCATCAGATTTTGAAAAATACATCTAAAGCGGGAAAATTTGCTCGAACTTAGTAAAAAAAAAAAAAAAAGCGGAATGGGCGAAAAAGCCCAGACATTCAGAAAGAGCATAAATAATGGCGAGTTTTTTTTTTTTTTTTTTTTTTTTTTTATACATAGTGACCTAAAATTGCAGAAGAGAATTAAGCTGCAGTATAAAAATTTAAGTAGAAATTTAAAAAAGTATATTCCAGGTAAAAGCAATAGAACAAGTCACGAAAAGTGTAATTTGGGTGAATCATAAAACGATGAACTATGGTTTTTAAATTTTTAGATCAATTAACTTTTGTACCAGTTGCCTTTCATTTGTACTCTTGATAAAACCAAGAATACACGGTGAAACAAGTCTTGAAATTCTGCCCCCCCCCCCCCCCTTCCATTCCATTACGTACTGCAAAGGCCTCCATTAGCTTTATTAAGAACGACAGTGCAAAGTACTCTTTTTATAATATAATATTACTAGTATCAATTACAAGATATTGCAATGACATTTTTACTTATCTTAATGCCAAGTCGTGTTTTGTCGAATAAAAATTCCATTATTCTCGCATATTATGAAATTTCTTGAGCGTCAGGTATTCATTAAATATTTATATTATACAAAGAATTTAAAAATTATAACGCTAATTTCTTAAATTTTTTTTTAAAAAATTAAATTTTTTGCCAAATTCAGTTAGAAATTCACAGCAATTAATATTCGAGAAGAGATCGATTTGTCACTTACTTGTTAGGGACATCAAGGTTTTTGGTTGATGAGAGGCGTGCATTGAATGAGAAGTTTCTGCTCATATAAAACAATAAACATAACCATTTATCACTGGAACAGGTATTGATCTATGAAAAATAAACCAAATTTTTGAGAAAAATTGCCTTTGTAGCAACCGTTAAGAGCCCTTAGACGAAATTTAGCTCTTCGTTAATTGCCTTCATTCTCTCTAAGGGCATCAGATAACATCTGATGTCTTCATCATGAATTATACCTATATAACCTCTTGGTCCTAATTGATCATCAGTCTGTTTTCGATATTGGGATCCGAAACAATTGCATTAGAAAACTTATAAATAGGTGTCATTTATTTTAACGTTTTCCGTCTAAAGACATGGAGAGGCCACTGTGAGTAAAGTCCACCTTATCCACTGATGAAAGCGTAGTTTTCGAAATGTACATCTGAGGCATTAAAAATGATTATTGTGGATTTGTGGTTTCTTCTTATCGCTCAATTTGGTCCACAGTTTCTTGGCGGATTCGACTTCTAGGGTAGATGATATTTAATTTGCGTTTCGTATATGGGCCTTACAATATTGCGGTTCTTGCTTCAATTTGGGTTTGACACCACTGTTGTGAGCAAATATTTTATTGTTGATGATAACCAGGAATGTTTTACATCAAATGTTGCCTGATCGCCAAAAAGTATTGGTACACCGTTGCCGATACACTTTACTAAATGTCGCTGGTTCTCAAAAACACAAAGAAAGTCACCGGAATGCTACGCTTTGGCCATGACCATTGAAACTTGATCATTTTCGACCCAATAACGTTGCGTGAATATCAGACGAAAATAAGATAAAGTCCAACTCTAGCTGGGTTCTTTTCGGTTTTCCACCCGACATTCGTTCTCCTTGGCCGCAATTCCTTGCCGTTGAATATTTCTCCGTCGCGAAATCCGTGGTAGTGTGAATCCAGTTTTAACTTATAGCATTCTTTTTAAATTCCTTGTTTTGATCAAAATTCTGCTTCAAAAGATTTCGATTATGCAAATAAAATGTTAAACGGAAATTAATTAGATATTTCTAATCTCACATGTGGCAGTCTTCGTCTTTTCTTATAGTGTGAAATATTATTGTATTCTATAAAACAGTTTTTATTACGTATCAGAATTGCCTTTTATCAAATTCATTATAAAATAATTTACAATAACATCAGAGTTTTTATTATTCTTGATGATAATTTTGTATTTAATGTTAAAAAGCGATTTTATTTTTCATCTGTTTCAGGTTGTACCGGTAATGTCCGATGCTTCTGGTCGTGAGTTTCATTACCACGTGGAAGGACCAGTGAATGCAGCTTATTCGGAAATCTTGATAAGCAGACTTTGTGGAACGCGAAAGGCGAACACGTGACCTGAGTGAAAACGTCACTTTCATTGTGTCGAAGAACATCCTTACCAGTATTCGTGGCTTTTCTATGTAAATGCAAAATGGCATATACATTAAATATTATGCAAACTACCTGAGATACTCCAGTGTAGCACCGCTTACTCATTATGTATTTCTACTCAGTATGAGGAGTGATTTGTCGGTAAGCAGCAACAAGACCAGCATCGATGTGCTCATTGACTATCTTTCTCGATGATTTCTCTACTTTTATGTTAACGATATCCCGAGTTCTTGTAGTGCCATCTCAATTTCCAACCATTCAAATCGAATCGCCTTCCTTCCAGTCGTGTCAACGTAGAAGATATATTCTCGTTATGTTACTTACTGTGTCTTTTGTTTTTTTGACACCCATTTAAGCATTTTGGTTTTTCCAACAGTAGTCTACAATATTTCGAAACCTTTTGATTTTGTCGCCCCTTTTCATATAATTTCTTTCGAAATCTAAGAAAGGGAGGAAGCAAATAGAAATAAAACTAGAGCTTAACCTCCTTTCTCCAAAAGTGATTTTAAAAACGGAGGGCAGCAAAGGTAGTTCCTCAGTTCTCCTGCAGATGTCTTTTACTCCGAATCTAACTTCAGCACATCTTTTTAAGTATTGCCGTCCAATAAAGTTTATTTCGATACCGTTCATTCATTTCTGCGATTGGTTTCTGATCAGTAGTTTCGAATAATGAAAAAAAATAAATAAATAAAATTGGGAGAACACTACCTTCTTAAATATAAATGCAAGATAATATAAATCTACCTCTGCTTTGATATTTCCCTCGTCAATATAAAATGCTTTTCTCCTTAAGTTTCTTGCCCAAGCTGAATTGCATTCGAAAATTACTTAATGAAAAACCAAATCAGTTGAAGCCAAGTATTGAAGCGCTATATTTTTTGACTAGCACGAGTTTAATGTTTTTGTTTATTCTTCATTAAAATGATAGTTCGGAATTCTCGGTTAGCGTTAAAAAGTTACGTTCTAAGAACTTTTGACTTAGCTCAATGTGTGTGTGTATGACTTCAGTCAATCGTCAATCGACTTTGGTTTTTAGCAATAACCTTTTTTGTGAGGCTTCCTCATCAGGTGGCGTTGTACATTTGGTTCCCATGGTAACCGTAAAAAACGAAACTGTATTAAAAACTGTTCATTAAGTGGGTCACTGAAAAAATGTTTTTTAGAATGTATGAGGAATAACGATATAATACGTATAGTGAAGTTATCTGTTTCATTATGTGATTGATATAACCATACTTTGCGAAGAACTTTTTGGAGTGTACAACATCTTGAAAATATTTTGCAATACCAGAATAGAAGAATTTAAAGAAAAAAGACGATAAATTTACGCCAGAAATGTTCTGATTGTATTGTTGTACTTACTGAAAGCGAGAAGACCAACCCAAAAATTGTTAAATATATATAAAAAAATTATATACAGAGGCTGCTGGCATTTTGTACATTATAATTTATATAGAGTTTAAATGAAAATAAAGCAGCACAGTATTGTTTCTATGCTTGTTTGTGTTCATTCTTTGCCAAACATTTTAAATGATTCGTTTTTAATGAAAGTTTATTCGCGCGTCTGGATTCTGATATCGAAGTTTAATCGAATTTCTTATTGTATCTATGAATGTATTGGATAATATATTTGAATTTTCTACAAATTCAGAATTGGCCCGAGAATTCCACATGGAGTTGAAATATTCTAAAAATTACTAGAAAATATTGTGTTAGGTAAAATGAAATTCTCCGTTTAGATTTAGGGGCGAGACGGATTGGTTGTGCAAACATTTCTTTGTTACACTGAATTACGATTCATTTAAAAAAAGATACAATCCTTAAATTGCACCCTTCATGTCGCAATCATAGTCATTTTGCGTCACAAAGATATAATTCCGGTTAAAATACTATATTAAAATAAAAAATGCTGCATATATCTGGGGGCCCTTGACTTTTATTCTTTACAAACCCTTAGAAAAAATGTTATGTTTTTTATTAAGAAAGAAAGAAAAGAACATGAAAAAGATGGTAGAACTTTATAGTTCGCAACAATTTCCAGAAGAGAAGTCTTGAGACTATTCATTTAAAATTCTCTCTTAAAAGGAGCTGAACTGTCCAAGGATTGTTCTAATTACTGTAAAAGGGTATACATATTCCTGTAGAACATGCAGTCGTTAGCGATTTCCCACATATCTTAACTATTTTTTTCTCAGAAAATTAAAAACGAAGAAATTACAAGTGTACCTGTGCAAAGCTTCCGCATTGCAATCTTTGAGATTATTGAGAGGGTTAAAATGCGTATTACTTTAACAGTAATATAAAGACATGTAAAGACAAAGGTGGTTTTGAAGAAATTGGAATAGAAAATGTAGTATACCAAAACTTAATTTAAACACGACACTTCTGTTTACGCAATATTTGAGGTTACAATACAAGCCTTCGTTCCCTTTAAGCGACTTGTAATCTTCTTGAGCGACGCCTCTCAGTAATAGCTTCCAGGGTTCTTAATATTGTGGCAAGCCTGACTGGAAATAATATAATATTTACTGCACGTATTAAAATTTTAATTTTGAACTTACTTGGTGTCCACTGGAAGATGGTGAGCGGGTCCACTATCCATTAACGGTCAACGTTTTCGTTATTTTTAATTTTATAATTTTAAAGAATAACTCATGAATATTCTCTGAGGGTTTTATCCTTCGCCCTATCTTAGCTGTTCAAATTATTGATGAAAAATAGGAAAGAAAATTCCACAGCCTGGATTTGAACCAGGAACCTTTGGCTCATGCCGCCTTTTGGCAACAACTTCAACATGTTCAAGCGTAAAAAAATCTGTGATATTAATACCTGCAGATAATTGACATATGAAGTTTTGAAGCTTACTGCCAAAATAACAAAATAGCATACTTATATACAGAGTCCGCAAAAAAAATGTATACACTCTTTGTCAGACTGTATAGGGATAGTATATTGTCAATTGGGCACCGGAAAATCCCTATGTTCATGTAGATAAGGTGGTCAATTTACCATGGGTTCATATGAGGTGTAGACTTCTTCTAGAGGCTTAGTAGGACCCCTTTTCTTTGATGCTACTGTCACTGAAGAAGTATACCCTCCACGGTCGCGAGATCTAACACCTATGGACTTTTTATTGTGGGGAACTGTGAAAGATCAAGTATATCGACAAAAGCCGCGCACGCTGGAGGAGATTATAGCGGCATGTGCAGCGATCTCCGTTGAAGCATTGATCAACGTAGCTGCGGCGACCGCTCGTCGTTTCGTTATGGGTCTGACCGCCAACGGCCAATATTTTGAATATCTAAAGTACTAAACTGAAGACAGTAATAAATGTGTGATCAGTATTTAAATGTAAAAAATGCATAGTTTTCGTTCCTTAAAGTGTGTATATTTTTTTGGCGGACTCTGTATATCTACATATGTGTAACTCCATCGATTGAAAAAAATCCGCATGATTAACACCGGTACACCTTGTATATTATTCTTTTAAAACTATACCGCATAGAGCAACTCGCCAAATTTTTTTTTGCCATGTTACAGGTGTTCGATAATGTGCCCCTTTAGTGACTTTACAGATATAAAATCTGTAATTAATGAAGCATGTCTCTGTCAGTATGAACAAAAGATCGATAAAATGAGCCAGGTAATGGCAGATCAGCCGGTAATGGCAACACAAACACTAAGTCCATCAAATAGCCCCATACAAACAAGTCACAAGGGGGCTAAGTCAGGGGAGCGTGGAGGCCATGACAGCTTTCTTGATCATAGTTTCCGACATGACCGCTGCATTAATTTTGCAGCTGTAGCCCTCTAGCGGGTACAAACGGAAACATAGATTGCCGGACATTTTTCAATTGCTCTATGTATTTGCAAAGTTTTGTATTTGATATGTTAAATAATACACCTAGAATAAAATCATGAAAACGGGACAATCATTTGGGTACACCTTGTATATAAAATAGACAGTTTTATGTATTTTTTACACAACTATATTCTTGTATGGGAGACCGGGGTAGGTTTACACATTCCCGAAAATTCACTTACTGTTGGTCGGAGCGCACTGCCGTCAAGTCAGGAGAAAGGTTACAGCCGCCATGTACCCTGAAAACAGTCTGGACTCAGTCGCGTGTGAGAACAGTGAAATAAGCAATATTTTCTGACATTTTTTCTGGTACGTAAATTTTCGCACTAATGTATTGGCAGTTATAGGATTTGTACCATTAGATCATCATAGCTCATTATTGCTTATCCTGTTCTTTTAGGGTTATTTTAAGTTATTGAATTGATTATTTACCTTATGCACAAAACTTAGAGGCTTAGTTGTAACCAAACATGGAGCAGATTTACACTCTGAGGCCATATAAAAAGTCAAAACCTGGAGAACAATGGGTGCAGTATGCAGAGTGTTATGTACAGAATACATGATCACTGCATTACAACAGGTAATTCGGTATATTTTGTATCCTGTAAATTTTTATTTGGTGATATTTGTATTTGTATCCTGTATTTGAAATGTGTGCAGGGTTGCCAACTTACCGGTTTTTAGATGGAAATATTTATTGTTGGATATTGTTATAATACAAGCTAAACAATGCACAAATGTAATAATTATTACACAGTTGGCAACGCTGAATGTGTGTATCCTGACTCATTTGTACTTACTGAATCAAACGAAGTAATAAATATTGCAAATTCTTGGAATTTTATTTCCAATAAACCTTATATTTCGTTATGTTAAATGGGGTGGAAACATACTCTAAGCACTGTGTAATCCAAGTTTACACAGGTGAGATTACCTCAAAAAAATATTTTTAATTTGAAAATAATATAAATTTAAGGTAAATTAAAGGCACCATACCGTAACTTAAAGTTCAACTAATGAATGGATATGAAAATTGAGTGAAATAGATTTATTACTAAAAATACAAAAATGATAATAAAAAGGTGTATAAACCTGCCCCGGTCTCCCCTACTATTCTGAAATTCCCAATATAGATAATTTGACGCTGATTATGCAGTTCCATACACAACCTTCGATACAGTAGTTTAATAAATAGTTTATATACAGGGTGTCCAAAAAGTCTGGTAACATCGCAGATATCTCAAAGCTGCCAGGTAGGCGAGATCTGATGAGTGTGGTATTAGGGGAGGGTGGGGGGGAGGATTCATTGCCGCGCTCAAATTTGACCTTGACCCCCAATGTTGAGATTTAACTGGCCAGATTGGCTGAGGTTTCTAACACATTTGAATTGCAGTGAAGCCCACCGTTAAGAAGGGAAAGCACACTCTTGAGTGACTCTTTCTCGCCCATTTTCTCAAAATCTTTCAAGGGGAAGAGTGTGATTAAAAATTGTTTTTAGACTAATGTGGTGTTGCTCTACAGGGTAGCAATCGGAAATTTTTTCTCTATCTTTAATACTTTTCCAGTTAGGAAATGGGTGACCTTAAATTTGGGTCAAGGTTAAATTTGTGTGCGGCAATGAATTTCCATCCCCTTTTTACCTATAAAGCACACTCATCATATCTCGCCTACGTGGCAGCTTTGAGATATTTGCCACGTTACCAGACTTTTTGGACACCCTGTATATTAAGACTCCTTAACCCTGCACATTTTCCCAATGGTTTTAAAGGTTAACTCGTTTAAAAGTATCTAACATGTTTATACACTACACGCAATTGAACATAAAGCATTTATTACAAAATTCCGATATTAAATATAGCACAAAGCCAATTCATGTTTAATATCCCATTATTTATTATAATAAGATAACAGGGAAAAAGGTTATATTTCAAAAATACGCTTTTATTGTGTTTTATTATTTTGCAACAATAAACAACGGATACATTTAACCCTCATCATAACGAATTGTTTGTTGTGGCAATTGGACAGTTTATAGTAATGAATTAGTACCATTAGAACACGAGCCAGTGAACCGATTTGAAAAAAAAATTGTTTTAACATGCATTGCCATCGGTCCTGCGTATGTGTATCAAATTTCAGCTCTCTACCTTTTCGGGAAGTAGGTTAAATTCGACTTCCAAGATTTGTTTACATACTTAGCTACAAGTGAAGCTAATAAAAGCGTATTAAAAAGATCAAACATTTTCCTCATATTTATTTTATTTTTTGTTTTAACATTCAAATAAAAAATCTTTTCTTTTTTTTTTTGATAGGCTAGAAAATTAAAATGTTCATTGAATTAACGGAACTAATTTACTCTGTTAAATGTTTTATTGCATAAAATTATTATTACAGTGTATCCATTGCTCATTTTAATGAGCTTAAAGATCAGTGTTTAATAATAGTCTAGTCAAACTTTTAGTCTTTCATGAACTGTTGCGTTTAGAGAACAATGCGCACTTTTAGTATCGAAAAATTACATCCATTTATATTAAGAGATAAATAAATTATTAAATGAATTCTTCGACTTTAAAACAGTGAATAATAATTTCAATACATCCAATAAAAAAATGAATATTCCTACTGTCAAATCTTGCAATATTTTTCTTAATAATTTATTCATTTATAAAATCTGTTCTGAAGAAAATATACGAGGTGCACTAGCAAAGTTATGAGACTGACACTGATTTTTTTTTCAAGCACGGTGAGCTGAAGGTTCCTGGTTTGAATCCAAGCTGTGGAATTTTCTTTCCTATTTTTTATAATAATTTAAAACATCTGACGTTTGGCGTGTAAAAATCCTCACAAGATCATTCTATATTTTACTCATTAATTTTATACTTTTTACGAATCAAGGTTGTTCCTTTCAAAGTAGTTCCCTCGGGAGCAACTCACTATGGGAGGTGGTTTTCCACTGTTCGTAGCAATCCCGGAAGGTTCTGCTGAAACGCCTTTCAAGTAGTCGGTTACGCTCTTCTTGATATTGTTAAAAGTACCAAAATGGTATGTCAACCTAGGGAATAAAAAGAAGAGAAGTCATACAGACTGAGATCCGGCGAATAAGTGGATTGGGGAGCTACAGGTATGCTTTTTGTCGCCAAAAATTTGATGATGGAAATTGCCGTGTGACATGAGGCATTGTCGTGATGCAGCATCCAAATCCTGGTGCAGTAGTTAAAGTCTGATGAACGCTTAATCAATTCAAATTTAACTCACTACTGATTATTCTCAACGTCAATCGCCGGTCTGACATTACAAGAGTTCTCACTTTTTCCATATTGACATCCATTTTTAGAGGTTGAAAGTCTTCTCGCGCGAGGTTTTGCTTGCACTTCTTCTCGGGCTTTAAAACGCCCACCTAAACTTTGTGCTCTAATTCTCCAAGCTTTACACAAAATTCGATAGCACAACGTTGCTCAAAATTTGCCGGTCCGTTTTCGTAACGCACCTCAAACATTTCACTTCAGATGCTCTCAATATCGCGTAGCAACTGGAACAAGTTCAAACTACTACATTCTACGTCAGGAGGTAATCTCACTAGCGTTGTCGGTTCGCCCACAATGTTGCTAGTCTCATTACTTTTTTTAATGCTACATATAGATGATTAGTAGATTATGGATACTTAAAGCAAGAGGAATTTGCCATTATATAGACTTTGATGTACTATCGTTATCATGTAATTTAGCTGAGCATTAGATTTTTAAATCTTATTAGAAAAGATAAACGATTTTCCTCACGATCATTCCATACATTATATGTTTGACCCTAAGAAGTGCTAGGCATACTTCATTACACTGAGTGGCCAGATTATTATGTCCACCTGAAGTTTGTAGGCAAATTAACTATGAGGCCAGACCTTTCTAAATAGGGAGCAAGTTCTTTACCACGACAGTAGAAGTGATTTGTTTCCTAAGATGTGGTTAATTTGAACGTGGGATGATTGTTGGCGCTCAGAGGCATGGAGTGAGTACCAGCAAAACAGCTGCATTCGTTAAATGTTCAAGAGCAGCCGTTGTTAAAGTGTTTAAAGACTGCACTGTCCGCCGGAAAATTGTGTCTGTACGTAAGAGTTGAGGCCAATGTTCGGGCAGAACGAAGAGTGCCAAGACTGGAACAAGATAACAGAAGGGCAAGTGCATTAAATTACTGCAGATCTTAATCAGGGATCCTCTCAGATGATCTGTATAGAATATGGAATCCGAAGGCCGGTCGAAAATCTTTGCTGTCTACAGTTAACAAAATGAAACGGTTGCAGTTCTCACAAAAAACAAGGATTGGACAGTCGATCATTGAGAAAAAGTCATGTGGTCCGATGAATCACGTTTCCAGTTGCATCTTGCAGATGGCAGAGTGAGAATATGTCGGAAAGTGTAAAACCATGGACCCCACATGCATGAATATAGTCCTTCACGCAGGTGGTGGCAGTGTTATGATTTGGGGCATGTTTTCCTGGCATGATTTGGGCGCTTTATTTTAGGTGAACGTCTGAACAGCACAACATACATAAGTATCATTGCTGATCAAGTTCATACAATCCTGTTGATGACGTATCCCAATGCGCCATGCCACGGTGCTCGTATTGTGCAGTAGTGCTTTCAAGACATGAGGGAAATTTTATCTTGGTTATGTGGCCCCCACAATCACCAGATCTCAGTCCAATTGAGCATATGTGGGACGAAATTGAAAGAGCCATCAAGCAGCTGGTTCCACAATCATCGATTCTCTCACAACTGGACAGCGCTGTTCATCAGGCATGGTGTCAGATTCCTCGCATCACCTTTCAACATCTCGTGGAGTCTATGCCAAGAAGAAATCGCCGCAGTATTGAAGGCAAAAGATGGCCCAACAAATTACTAATGGGGTAGTCATAATAATCTGGCCAGTCAATGTACAGGCTGTTGCAAAAATATACTGGACAGTACTGCTGGGTAGCTTATCCTGTCGCTTCAGGGGCCGCTTCATAAAATGATAATTGGGAAATTTTATTTTGTTAACCTATTTACGCCAAAATTGGTAAAAAATGGAAATTGAGACTTCATATCTTAAATTTATATTGTGTAACATGTAAAGACATAAAAAATAATTTACAAAGACATAAAAAAAATTCCATCTATGGACGACAGCATATAATTTTAAATAAAATCTAAGTTTGAAATCGCTAGGCAACGGGCCAGGAACCGACGTCACTACTTAGTTTTCTTGTTAAGTGAATTTTTAAGTTATCATGGATCATGTTTAATTTTGAGCATCATGAAATAATTGGCTATTAATTGGACCACATTTTCATTTAATCGAAATTTTTATTGTGAACTTTTCGGATTTTTCGGGCCTTAATTTCAATATTCAAATTCTTCAAGACCTTCAAAATTCAAACTTTTTCATCGTTATCATTTCATATCGTCACCTTTTATACAAGTGCCGAGTGAACAATGAAGTCCGTTTCTACGAGGTGTGAAAATTATTGCCAGGACACTGGACTTGAGATTACTTGGACTGTTAGAAGCTTTGTTATTTAGTAATCTTTCAATTTGATTAGTTTTAAGTCCCTTTTTAATTACATTGTTGTAATTTTATGCCTTTGTAAATTATTTTTATGTCTTTACGTGCTACACAATATAAATTTAAGATATCAAGTCTCAATTTCCATTTCCAATTTCGGCATAATGGGTTAACAAAATAAAATTTCCCAATTATCATTTTATGAAGTGGCCCCTGAAGCGAGAGAATAGGCTACCCAGCAGTACGGTCCTGTATATTTTTGCAACACCCTGTATATTCTCGTTCTTTTATTTATTCTATTATTTATTTTCTGATTAAACCTAACCAGTTCTGATTTAAATATGTATTTTATGTGGCAACGTACTTTTGCTTCTTAAAAAATACGAACTGCGTTAATGAAATATTCAAATGAAAATGCAAAAAATACAAAAAGATATCGGCCTAGTGAAAGTTTCCCCTCGCACTATGATGCTTCTGCCTAAGTATTACGAAATCCTGGTTATACGCAGCAGCACTCCTGATTTGAAATGATGACATGTTTTTTTTAATATAACTTTCAGAAGTGATGTTGAATCAGATGAGAACATTTGCATTTATCTTTTTCCTGTTCGTGTGAGAAATCAAAAATTTGGCACATATATTTTTAATACAGATGGTATCTGCTTGCAATAATAGGGGACATTTCCAAATGAATTTGAAGTGATTAAAAAAGCATTCTATTTTTATTTATTAAACAAGAACATCAGAAAAGCAATTGACGTGTCAAAGAAAGTTGTCAGATTATGCAAATGAGATGCAAAACCAAACTTTCATTTCATTGGTCAAAATGCACTAAAAAAGTTGAAAGTACTGGAGTATCTGCATTTTCCCTGATCATCAAAGTCCGTATCCTGCAATTTCCTCGCTCTTTCAGTGCCCCTGCAAGAAGATTTGTCCGAATCCGAAACCTGGAGAGCCATAGGACATCTTGAAGCTGATCAAATAACACAAGCGTGATTAGAAAGCTGTGGAATCCTTTCAAGAGATTAGCACAATACGAAGACGACGAGGGTAGGGTCGCTCATCTATCACAACAGCAAGAGGAGATCGCTATTTGAGGTTATTGGCAAGAAGGAACCGGTGCACAATACGACGGAGCTGTGGGGATAGTATTTTGCTGTCATACGAAATCGGCTCCATCGTTGAAGTATATGCCTTGTGACCAATGGTATACGTGGTGTGTTCAAAAAGTATCGAACCTTTGGTTGGCAAAAATACATTTATTCATATACAAGAAATTCACTCTAATTTCCTTCAAGGTAATGCACACACTTCTCCCAGCGGTCCCGCCATTGTTAAAAGCACTTCTGGAACGCGTCTGTCAAAATGGTGTTCAGCTGGGCTATCGCATAATATTCTCTCTTGATTCAAATCTGGTCCCTTTCAGTGAAATTTTCAACTTCGGGAATTGCCAAAAATCACATGGAGCCATGTTGGGCGAGTAGGGAGCCTGAAAAAGCAGAGTGCAGTGTTTGACCAAAAAAAAAAGTCTGAATCAGATGCGAAGAATAGGCTCATAGCACCATCCCCAATAGCCTGTTGGATCTTATGAGTATCGCCAAGCTTTTGGCAAAATATGATGCAATCTCGCTGCTCAACTCGTTCCGTCATTTTCACAATCTGACGGGCGCCCGCTGTACATTCTCAAACAGATTACCAGAAACGAACGCCATCTGCGGGCGGGAAAAAATTGACACTTTCTCATGAAGGTCTCTTTCACATCACCACAGCTCCCGCGTGTTATTTTTTTTCTCGCGGAAAAATTAAGGCTCGATACTTTTTGAACATACATCGTACTGTACATTCCGTTATCTGTTGAACACCGTTGATCCCGTGAATTAGCTGAAGAGCATCATTATTGGACCGCTGATGAAGGGTAAACTTTTTTCTTCTCTAATGAGTCAAAGATCACTCTACAGCGTGAGAATATCGTGAACTGATCTGGCGTGAACCAGGAAAACAGGAGAATCCAGGTTTCGTGCGAGAAAGGGATTTCTTCGATAGTGGTGGAATCAAATTGTGGACTGACATCAGCATTGGTTTTCCTATTGTGTATCGTATACTGCTAAACCTATGCTAAAGCAGTTGGAAACAACTTTCTTTTCATGTACAGTCTAGTGCGTAAAGGTTTAGACTTAGGTCATAGTTGAGCACGTGAATAGCACATCCCAAGCGTACGCCTGCTACCCTATTTTCATTCTAATCTGCCTTGACTCTCAGTAAAAGTACCTGATTTTGCAACTGATCAACATCCGGTAAGCTCAGTTCATACGGAGCAGGTAAAAGCCTATTTGCACTAGACTGTACGATAATGCAAGGCCCCCACCGTGCGCTTCTCGTCAACAACCTTCTTCAAGAGTTATGAATCGATCGAATGGGCTGGCCTTCACATTCTCCGCACATGGCTCGCATTGAACATACTTGGAAAATGCACCGGGAAGATGTTTGGTTTGGTTGGTTTGGTTTGTTTGGTATTAACATCCTTTTCAACTGCAATGGTCATTTCAGGACGGCGTTATAGGGGCCGCAAATTTTGCCTCGCAAGGGTTCTTTAACGTGCAGCCGGCAAACGACTACACGGGACCAACGGCTTTACTTCCCTTCCGAAGGAAGATGTTTGGCAAACCGTCCAATGCCTCCCACAATACTTCTTAAGCTGAAAATTGGCTTGGAACAAGAGTGGAAGGGGATTTCACAAGCTCGGCTGGACAATGATACTTTCCATGCCTCATCGCTCTCTGTGTTTTGGCAGTCCAGTCATCACGTGGTTGTTAAATTCATCAACCAATCAGCGGCTGCCTTAGCATCGTTGTACAGATCTTTTGTTTATCGTTCATATTTTCTGCTTAAAGTGCGCTTTGTTCGGTCCGTGCTCAAGCAATATGTCAAACAAGAAAGTATTACGATTCTTCTGAGTAAAATTAATTTCGCATTAATTGCAAAAAAGGTCCTTATAAGGCTACCAATTTAACACTAAGTAATTCATTGAACAGCGACTATAGTATGGGGCTAAATTTTACTTCAGCTGGTTCCATGGTAACGCAGTGATGGAAACTCTCATGATTCACTGAGTTTTATGAAAAAATAAACCATACAGTCAACCTGCATTAAGAGAAGTGACGAAAAGCCGGTGTTTTTAATTTGAAAATAAAATAAAACAAAACAAGCCGCAGCCATTAATAGTTTAATAAATTTTTTTAAAGGTTTTCGATATAACCTAATATTTTATTGAAAGAAATGTGCGGATTTCCACTTTCATGCACATTTCGGCAAAGTTTGCAGTTTCATCTTGAAGAAACATGCTTCGAACGCCTAGTGCCACAAAATTTGAGTAATTTTCAACGAGGGCATATTGTTGGACAATACAAAGGTGGTGTCAGTCAAAAGAACATCTCCCGCACACTTCAGATTCCACTGTCCACCGTCAACAGGATTGTTTCACAGTTCAAAATACTTCGAAATATTGATAATTAGCTCTCTGGTTCCTCTAGTTTCTGCCCTCGAGAAAATGCCCGCACACGACATCAGTTTCGACCGGGAAACTCGTCTCCGAAAGAAGTTATTCGATTCTAGTCTCGAACGATTCTACACATCGTAAAACTTCGTTAGCCTCGTTTTCGTGCAGAATGTCTCCAAATTGTTGTGGGTTTGGATGTGTAAATACACAACCAGATAGAAACTTCGACGCTATATTTCATGATTCCGAAGGTACTTTGCAACTCTTTTACCCTGCGACGTAAGGAAAGAACTAAAACATGGCTTCCTTCTCTATCCAAGGTGGAAGGGGAGGTATACTTTTTTAAAAATTTTAATTGAAAATTTTTTTACATGCTAAATGATTTTTTTACGTGCTAAACAAACTTGTAAGTGAACACAGAGTTAACCTTTAAATTTCATTAATCTTCTGTTAGGATTTCCAATAAATACATGACAAGACCAGGAGCGTAGGAAATATTTAAAATAAAAAAAACTATCGCATTAAGCAGCCAAACGGAGACCACACATTCTTGTCTATCCACCTCCTCAATCTCACTGATATTCATTCTTCCATCTGGCACATACAGCACATTGCTCTCACAACCCTAACCAATCTTCATTCACATCCACATTCTTTTAAATTCTTCAAACGCAAACGCCACTTACACATGAACGTACTTCTCCATATATCCTCTACCATTCGAAAAGCCAACAGAGCGCTCCCAAGCATAATAATCCGGACAGTCAAAATTAAGAAAAGTAACAAAAGCTTATATTTTATTTGTTGTAAAAAAAAAAACAACAACAACGTAGCAGTTAAATGTTTAACTCTTTCATTCACTTTTCGTCTGATACGTTTTATTAATTTTTAATTTTATTATATTCACGTGAATCAATAGAAACGCAGATTATATTTATTCACTTTTGCCCAATAATTCTGCATCGAAATACAAAATGATGAAATCAAACAGTTGTGTTATCAAACAGTTGTGAATCTTTTGGTTGTAATAGCTAGCTCACCAATTCTGAACTGATTTTTAAATATGCTCTTTCGCTATGTAGTGCATTTCTATAACGATCTATCCCCAAAGTCATGTTTCAGTTATAAAACAACTATAATTTCAACTTTTAAATTTTATTGTCATTCGAAAAAAACTACTATTATTAAAAAGAGATAATATTATTATTATAGATTTAAAACAGTACTTTTTTAACAGTATTAAAAAGCTATCAACCGACTAGTCGCAATGTTAAAAAAAATAACACATATACGGACTCCCATTTCCCCTTATAAATATTTATAACTTTTAAAATCAGGAATTCCATAAAAAAAAAAAGGTTTATTGTAAATTCAAATTAAATGGATCGTCTTATTTGCGTTTCATAAATTGTTTGGAAACGATGAAGAGCGATGTTAAAAATGTAAAACTTAAATTTTATGATTGGTGTTTTTGGATCGTAAAGAAAGAACAAATAACTTCGTCTAAGCTCCTAGCTTACAAATAGCCCTTAATCATACGCAAATTGAAAATTCTTGTAATGTTATTCACAAATCTTTATTTCATGAGTCATTACAAATGACGAAATACAGCAAAAACGAATCCGAATGAACTGGTTTAAAATATGATATTTGTGTTTAACATTATAATTTCATTTCCTTGAACAAGCAGTAAAAATGTACAACTCATTTAATAACCAAGATATATTGCGAAGAAAAATATGTCGGGAACACTTACGAAGGGGGGGAAATACTAAAATATCATTTCTCTTGTTTTTACTTTTAGATCACTGCAATTAGAGCTTTATTTCTTAATTAGGTGTTATATGCCAAAACGCCTATTTTTCTTCCAATTAAAAAAAATGTTTTATGTCGATTATTTTAACCATTTAGAAATCATAAGCTTCAATTAAGCCACTAACAAGTGGTATCAGTTTAACCACAACCGACTATCAATTGTTGTAAAATATCATGCCAGGGCGATCATAATGAAACGTTAAGACGATGATTAGACAGAGTTGAAACTTTTTGAGAGGAGGGGGGAGAAGTATAGAATTTGCCTTTTTAAAATTTTGTAGTTCTATATTTAGCTTTTAAAAAAGTGACGAAAATTTATTGAAATGTCGGCGCCAAGATTCCTCAATTCTTCGCCATAGACAAAAATCATTGTTTAGACGAGCTGGACAAAAGCTGCTTTCCCGATATTTTTATGCCGTTTTATAATCTTCCGTAGATTTAAAATTTTTACTTTGTCATGTGGCTATTATCTTCTATCCCACACAATACGTTTATCCCATACAATATTTTCTAGTTGTGCCTCTTTTTATTGCTAACACATTTTTAAACCAATGTTTTGATGTAGCGAGAGAGGATTGGGGGATCGGTGAGTGTTTCTGTTCTTTTACAGCAGTTATTATATATCCTGTGGGCAGAGCGAAGGAGAAACACGAGAAGAATTTATTACTTTGAAAATCACACAAAAAAGAAGGACAGGGACAAAAAAAAAAAAAAACGGCATTAAAGTTGCCTTCATTAAAAGTTTAAATGCATGCGAACTTAACTAATACTGACGATGATAAATGTCTTTTTCATGTTTTAATACTGCAATAAAATAATCAGATTTAAAAATAATCCTTTACATTAAAAAATCATTTAATGGGCCGTCTAAAATAAATGATGAATCCCCTTATTACGAACGAAATGCCATTTCAATTTCTCTTTCGTATGTGATTTATTAAGAAAGCAGCATTAAGCTCCGCGAACGAAAATTTTTTCAACGTACTCTTTGAAATTTACCTAAGCCGTTCCTCTTCTCTATTTATAGAGAATAACAATTAATTTATTATTGGAATAACTTAACAAAATAAATGGAGAAGAGAATTTTTTTTTATTTCATAAAGATAATAGTTTACGAAGAGGGAGCTCTACTGATAAGAACTTTTCAATGGGGAGTTCGCCTGTTATTTTAAGTAAAATTTACGACCCATTTTAGTAATTACTCCGATGCCGTGAGCTTGGTAGCTTCCTCAGCATCGGTTTTTACAGTGACTTGTAATAGTGGCTCATAAATTTGATCTCCGCAATACTCATTACGCTTATCGCGTAAATCACCTTTTTGTTGATAACAACGCTTTCTTGTCCATTTTCTCCTTCCTCTCATCGTCGTCGCGTAATTTGTGAACTATTCGTTCGATTACGTGATACGCAAATCATGAAAGCCTCCGTTTTCCTTTTAAAAAAATAAGCAAATAATTTTGACAAACAAACGAAGCGACTCGTCTGCTGGCTGAAACACTGGAATAGTATCCCCTGAAGTCTTTGAAGTCATGTCATTTGTCTCCTGTCGTCTACAAATAACGGACAAAGTTTAAACGAGCTAACAAGGTCTAATTAGCTGCGGAGTCGGTCGTAGGCGGTGTTGCCACACGCTCTCTCTATCATTTTTCTCTCATTTCTTCTGCTTTCCCCTCTTCTTCCTTCTCGTCCGATGCTTCCAACTTTCTTTTCCCCCTCCTCCTCCTCTAGTAACTTTTGCGCTGTAGCTTTCTCCTTCAAGAATGTGAACAGTCGCCGAATGAGGAGCTAGATGGCTCTTTGCCTGTTTCTATTTCCGTTCACCGAAGATGGCTTGTCTGGAAGAATAAAAAAAAAAAGAAAAAAAGAAAAAAAAAAAGACGAGAACTAAGTCCCCTCTTTTTAACGTCGCCGAGTGAACGAGAGTTAGCCAACAGAGTTTAGGAGGAGAATCCGACCAAGTCCTCTCTCTCTCTCTCTCTCTCTCTCTCTCTCTATCCCTTCCAGTAACGAAGACGACCGACGAGCTTCTGGATGTTCCGTGACGAGTAAAGTGAGGTTCGGCGACCTTCACTGCAGATCGTGAATCAAGAGGGAAGATGGTTTTGCCTGGCGAAATAGTTGCCGGATTACGCCACGGAACCGCCGGCCCAACAGCCCACCACCCTCCGGAATTAATGAGCTATAAACGAAGTGGGCCAATGTCTCTACCTCCTGAAGGATATTCAGAAAGGGAAACAGCGCGATAAAAAAAATAACCAATTAAAAAAAAAAAGAAAGATATGTTGGATAATCTCTTCTAATAACTTGGCCGACCAGGATTTATTAATTACACGAAATTCGTAGCAAATTGAATCTTATTTCTCGGTGAAACATACAACTTCAATTTAATGCTTCAGCGGTTCTTCTTTAAATTGCTTATATAATATTCAAGCGAATTCGCCGAATATAAAATTGATTTTAAGGTTTAAAGCTGATTAGATATAAAAATACACGTGGACTTACAACCCATTTTGTATAGACGAAAAGAAGGAAAGAAAGTTTTCATTTTTATCTATCAGTCCTGGAAGAAATGATAAGACGACCCTGAATATAAAAGTCAGCTAAATAAGGTATGACCAGAAATTATAAAACCACCTGTATTATTGTACAATAAAAATAATGATGATGCAACGAAATTTAAAAACTTTAATCACGACGTCGTGATTATGATACATATGCATTAAATAAATAATAAGACTTTTAAAGAAAAAGAATTAAAACCAAAAACATAATACGCCTGGCCAAAATGATAAAGCCAAGTTCTTTAATATCGATACCTTTGAATACACGATTTGGCATTGATTTTAAAAGAAATGATTGTACATAGTTTAGGTTGATATTTTCCCAGTTTTTATGACTTGGGCAGTCAATTCTCCAATTGATGTAAATTTCTGCCCATTTGCATAAACAGCTCTTGCTAAGCAATCCCAAACATTTTCTATAGGGTTAAGATCAAGTGATATGGGAGACCATTTAATTACTTATACGCCATGAGCGAGGAACCACTTAAATGTCGACTTTGCGTTGTGAATTGGGGCAATGTCTTGTTTACTCAAATAAAGGTCTTCTTATTTTCTCTGCAACTGACAGTAAATGAACTTCTAGCATTTACATTTATCTGGTGATAATGAATATCATTCATTCTTCCTGAAATAAACGCCAAATTGGACTGCCCGTGCCATCTAAACGCTCCCTAAACCATTACACCGACTCCTACAGTTCCTCATCCTTTTCTAGAGCATACCAATAGAAATTTTATCATCTGGACCGTCCGGGTTTACTTGTATCTCAGCGCTTCAAATCACCTTTTGCCTTTGTGTGATCCGAGATATCATTTCTCGTGCCCAAAGTAGTCTCAATGCTGGTTGACTTCGTCTTTGTTTGCAGAAATCTTCCTACTTCATGAATAATATTGGCGACTGTTGACAGGAATATCTTCGTCTTTATTCTTACAACAGGAATATCTTCAAAGCGTGCCATAGCTCGAGTTGACATTCTCGTCACCCGTATTATAATTGTCTTTTTGAAACGGTCGATGGTTTTTGAGTGTCATTTAGTAATTTTTTTAATCCTGTAGTTATCTTTTAATTTGAGGTAATCTTCAATGGTGGTATGTGAACGTCCCAAAAGATTTAACTATTAATCTTCCTGACTGCCACTTTCATGTAGCGCAGTTCTCTGGCGCTTTTCAAATTCACTTAAAAGTTGTCTTCTTGGCATTGTTTAGATTTATTTAATTAATTTACACTTTAGCAGCCATTTACTATATTACTAGTTAATGCGAGCTGTTGGTTTATATTTACATTTCTTTACTTCAGTGAACAATTTTGCGTTATGGCTTTGTCGTTAATGGCCAGGCATATTTTGTTTATTTTTTCTGTAAATGTTTTTTTTATCATTATTATTTATTCAATGTTGTGATTAAATGTTTTGTTGCATCACCAATATTTTTTTTCCAATAATGCAAGTGACTTTATAATTACTGGTCCCACCTTAAATTGTAATTTAGATGTAGACAATTTATTTATTAGGAGTATTTAAAGAAATAAAATCAATAAATTACAAATAAATTGGTTGCAATTTTTACGAAATTGAAAAATTTAATGTTTGAAACAAAGTATGCTTGCAAATAAACAAAAATAACGGGCAGTCTGTTCTAATATTAATTGTGTCTAAAATTTAGCAATCTTAAAGAGTATCTGAAAGGTATAATTTGTTTCGATAACAGATCGATAACAATCTCTAAAAATTGAGAAATAATTTTGACAAGATGCGCGCATGGAGAGAAGTAGATGCGGAGACGCGATATGATGACGCATTTTCCCTATTGCACCTGTGTTGGTGAAAAGCTTTTTCAAAATTCAAACGATGAAGAAAAGTTTTGATTTAGCCTTACATGTTTGAACTCAAGTCCGATATCCCTCCCACTGATGAAGAAAACGCCAGCAGCGAAGAAAATATAGATAAAATTTCATCATAATTCGTAGCAAGATCGGTAATGGTGTTAATACGCTACATGCATTCCTATGGATTTCGGCTGAATATGGTCTGCTTCTTTTCTATGTATCCTGCCGAGTCCCTGTGAAGCATCATCACCTGCATCGCAGATTACCCCCGCGAGCAATATTACCATCGTTATGTTTTGTTAATTACTATCGAATATTTTGAAGAATATTTCGCCATGTCGTGAATTAGCCACATAATTTAAAGATATCCAACTGTACTTTCAAATTGGGTGGACTTTCCTTTAAGACCACTTGCAAAAACATTAGGATAACTCAAAGTAATACAAGGTGTGTCTGAAAAGTTCCAGGACTGGAGTCAGTACTCGAAAACCGGGAATGATATTCCAACATACCTTTAATATTCTTTAAAATAATTACCTCCTTTAGTAATGCATTTCTGAGCATGGCTGTACAAGTTGCGGAAACATTGTTTGTATTCCGCAGGAGAAACGCGTCGAAGTTCGGCTGTCACATTTGTCTGGATATCCTGGAAGCGATGTCCTTTAGGCTGGTTTTCAATTTGGGGAACAGAAAGAAGTCCGGAGGTGATAAATCCGGAGAGTATGGAGGGTGGTTGACTTCTGCGATCTACTGTTGTGAAGCGCTTCACACTTGCAGCTGTTCACTCGTTGGTCCATCTTTACACTGTGAGAATGATTGCTGCGATATACTGCTCTCATGCGTGTCTCAACACGAATCACATATCCCTGACACACACATCTAATGCGCGCGGTCGTTAGATAGTTAGGTTATCACGTGCATGGATTGGCAAGTTCGTACATGATAGCATTTCTTTACAGCAGTGCAGTCATGGAACTTTTCAAACACACCTTAAAATTTAATTAATACTTGGTTTCTATACCATTAAAATTTTAATTACTTCAATTTCAAACATTCATTGAATTACACAAGTTTTGGGATATCATTCCATACACGAATAAGACCATCCTTCAATTTGTTCAGTAGAGTTATATTGGATTTTTTTGCATACACAGTCCTAACCAGATCTCCCCACAGATTTTCTATGAGGTTCAGATCAGGACTGCATAATGGCCATTCTATAATAGTAATTAATTAATTAATGACTGTTCTAACCCACTGACGAAGTTTTGGTTGTAAGTGTAGTGCAATAATCTTGCTGGAATACAAAATTTGAATCATTTTCGTTACCTTTGGTGTAAAAGATAATTTCCCCGTATATTTTTTTATTCTAGAGCGTTAGATTTGGGCTTAACAAATGCTACCTCTGATTTTCCAGCTGCCGTAAATATACGTTAAATCATAAGAGATCCTCCACCCATGACCTTTCGTGAAATTAATTATTCCTCTTGTCGTAAGTCATACCAGTAATACTGGATTCCATCTGGCCCATCAAAGTTAAATTTCTTTTCATCACTGAATACAACTTAGTTCCGTAAATCACTATTGCCTATGTGAGCTCTTGCAAAGTTTATTCGGACCTCTAAATGCTTAAGCAATCTTGGTTTTGCCTTCATTTTGATGTAAATGTAATTACCATTTGAATGTAGAACATTTTTGGTTGTTCTGGAAATGCAGTAATTACAGATGATGCACCTGTTGACGTTGCCATTCTCAAAATGCTTCCTTTATCAGACAATTTTTATGCACGTCCTGGCCTCTTTTTCACAACATATCTATCAGGATCCTTCAGAAAATTGTGAACAACAGTTAAATTTTCTAATTGGTGATCAATTTCACCTTCAGATTTGCCACATACATGTAAAAATTTCAAGAAGCGATTTTTAGTTTATTTCCAGGTCGATTTATTTTTAAATACTAAATTTTCCAGTTTAGACGTAATTAATTTGTAATTTGAAATTTATTGACTTTTTTCTTTAAACAACTCTAATAAATAAATTGTGTACATCTAAATTACAAATTATTTAACTGACTTGTTTTCAGGACGGTCTTATTTTTTTTTCCAGAACTGTAAAATTTACTGCATCTGATGTAAGGCATTAAATGAAACCCTCTTAAGATTATTTTTAATTTATTCTATAAATAACTTGTAATCGAATCATATTGATTCAAAAGAAGAGGTACAACTTTTAAAGAAGTGTATTTTTGGCCCCATTGAACTGTACTCAAAAGCATTTTATCAAAAACTGTTAAATAAGAACAATTTTATAGAAGTTCAAAGACAAAAGTAAAATAGCTTACAGGTGACAAAATTCCTTGCACTCATTTTGCTATTAACACTGTCCGTTCTTCATAGATCAAATTTTAATACATGTATCTTCTCTTTCTGTGATCTTCAGTTCGGAGCAAAAAGGGACAAAACAGCGCATCATGACTAAAAGAAATTCTTAAAGCAATCACTTGCTGAAGCTTTCAATATAAAAACAGAAAATATAAGAAATTAATAAATGTAAACTGGAAGTTAATGCTTTTGGCGTAATGATATTAAAAAAATGAAAGGAAAAATTCTGCGACCTGGATTCGAACAAAGAACCACGAGTACCGTGTCCGCGATATATGCGACGAGCGTGAAACTCGTAGTTCCTGGTTCGAATCCAAGTCGCGAAATTTTTCCTTCCATTTTTTTCCAATAATTTCACAGAAAATATAGTTTGAGAACATCAAATAGAAACGAGCTGTTGATATTATACACACGTATTTATTTGTATATGCAAACGAAGTTGGCATTTATTTCCATCATTTTCATCGAAATTTACTCTCCAGCACATTCTGCGTATTCATTGAATCCCCCCTCTCCCCTTCAAGATTTAACATTTTCATCCCAGTTTTCATATATCAGATATGGAGTTTGTAACAAATGCGCAGGTAATTTGTAATCTTGGTAAAAGGTAATTTGTATGACCTTTTTATAACCATAGTCCATTCCCCAGTAATAAAAAGGCCTGTCGTTTCTGGTTCCCGGATTACCATTTGTTCTTCCTATCAGTTCTTTCATTATTTTACAACCGACCAGGTGTCAACGACGACCGACTCGATAATCTTATCGCCTCCTTTCATTGTCCTTTTGTTCTCTTATATCACTTTACCGATAAAAAGCACTTAACTTTTTTTTTTTAAATCACTATTCATCTTTGTGCTTTCCGGAGTCAATTAAATTTCTCCCAAGTCTTAAAGAACTTTTTTTTTAAAGTAAGCTGTAAAGTCGGTGATCTTTGAAGTAAGAAAACTATAGAGCGGAGAAAGGATAAATGCTATCAGATTGGGAATCATTTTCAATAGCAATAAACGACTCATTTACCACGACGAGTAGCCTCGATCTTCAGGCTAAACCCACTTTATCTTCAACTGTAAACAATACAAAGACAGCTATCAATTAGATTGACAATGGTAAACTGGATTCTTGAAATTAGAATTACCCTGATAAAATAAAAATGAAAAAAAATAATAAAGCAAATATTTAGAGACGACAGCGTTGGTGCTTAATTTAATTGGTAAAAGTATTCTCGTCGTAGAGCCGATATTTGCCTTTAAATAGCCCTGGGCAAACAATTAAGCATGTTTAATTCGATCAACAAACACGATACTACTCAAACATCTCTTAAGAAGAATGTTTTCTAGTCGATTTGGACGATTGAAAAGGGAAGTTGAACACAAAAGCAAAGAAAAGGGGTCGAAACATCAGGAGTGGATATCATTTGATTTGAGTTTTAATGGATGTTGGCACGTCTGCACAAGTTTATCTCCTAAAAGCCTTTAAAGTGGGTTTCAAATAAGGCGACTCGACTGTAGAGTTCAATGGAATTAAGTGCACGAAGAGAGCCATTAAGATTAGAACTTCTATCTTCCATGTTTCTGACTTTGAACTAATATTTGTGAAGTTGAAGAGGATTTACGTCCATCAATCTCAGGCATTCCTGAAGAAGGGTGAAGGAGATTTGGCACGAAAAATAAACCCTCCCATGACTACTATGTCGAAATCTTTAACTTTTCTAGCTATCTCCATACGCGCACTGGGAAACATCTTAACAAGTCGCATCTGTCTTTATTATTGCTACACCTATGCAACGCAGTAATAACTTATTCTGAGTGAAAGTTGGAAATAGAATCTTTTTCTGTGAATGAAAAAAATTCTTAGTTATTTGCATATTAAATATTTTGGGGATATATATACTTGAAATGACATTAAATAAATTGCTTCTTATAATTTAAGACGAGAAAAAATTAAATAATAATAAATAATTGAATAATTATGATGAAAGTCACTTTTTAAGTCCACAGTAGTTAAAACTTGGAGTCCTTGATATCCTGGTCTCAGATTTTATCCAGTATTGATGTGGAGATTTCATTGATGATACTTATAAAACTTTTCATGAATTGTTTTTAAGTTCAAAATTCATGAAAAGTTTTTATCAGTATCATCATAAAAATCATCATGGAAATCATCAATGAAATCTCCACATCATTATTGGATAATATCTGAGACCAGACATCAAGGACTCTAAAATTTAACTACTATGGACTTAAAAAGTAACTGTCATCATTATTATTCAATTATTTATTATTGTTTATTTAAGTATTTTTTACTTCATTTTCTTAGTTATGGAAGTAATTTATTTAATCTCATTTCAAGTATGACTTACAAAAATACTTCCATAAGTGAAATTATTTTGAATAATTTATGAGTATAATCTTATAATATATTCCTTGTTATTATGATTTCCTCATCGCTCTTTACACAGGTTGCGGTTCTAGTTTTTCTTAAAACCGGTTGATTTGTACGTGGATAGAGATGAAACGATAAGATATTAATGGAATTACACATGCAGTATTTTTAAGTCGGAGCACAACGTCCCTCTATAGTAAGCTGTAATTAAGAAATAACTTCAATTATTTGGCAGAAGAAATTTTTCTTTACATAAGGGAGAGGAGGAAGGAAGAACACACATAAAGCAGAATTAAAAAAAAACAAACAAACCACCCAGCACTGTTAAATTTAGCAAGTAGGCTTATTATATACCTTAATTCATAATCGTAAAAAGTTCATTCAATTTTCAGAGGAAAATTCCTCTTATTTTAGGAGAACGTACTTTAAAAGTCAAAACAAGAAGCATATGACAGCCTCGGGCCAGAACGTAAAAAAAAGAAACGGCCAGGAGGGGAAGGAGAGAGAAAGCTACTATAATTTGAAGTAAACCATATCAGGATGGAGGAAAATTCGATTTATGAGGCATAAAGCTAGTGAAATACCCATTTGATGCAGAACATCCATGTGATGCTAATAAGAGCAAAGAGGGGATTTAGCACAAGGAGGAGAGAAAAGAGGAGTGGGGAGGGAAAGGAAATGAAAGGAAAGAGAGAGAGAAAAAAAGGAAAAATTAGAGGAGCCGTGGCAGGAGCATCTGCGTTGTTTCAGATGAATTGTGGTGGACGGGTGGCAAAGGGGTTGGTAGTGAGCGTATCTGTGTGTATGTGTGTCGGGGGGGTTATTTTTATCAGCTCTTCGAGGAGAGCTTTTTTCGCCGGGGCCCGTCAATTTCGCAATGGCGCCCAGCTGCACCGGCAGGAATCGTCGCTTTCCTTTTTCGCTACAAATTACCCTGATTGATATAGAGGATAGAATGGCTGCGACGCGTCTCTCTCTCTCTCTCTCTCTCTCTCTCTCTTTCTCTCTATCTATCTTTCTCTCTCTTTCCCTTCGTGTTTTCCCGCTCGGGGCGTTATCCGAACAAGACCGAGTCACGTGACTGTGACTGGCTAATGAAACGCCGCCGGTCGCCACCTGTTTCCCGACAGCCAATCGACAATCTCGGTCTTCGACATTCACGCAGAGGATCTTCATGTGCGAGGAACGCGTGGTGCAAACGGCAGCGGTCATGGTGATCGGACGAACGTGGTGGTGAGGAACCAATTTTATTACAATGGCGATGGCTCTATGGATTACCCTAGTCCTGGTGGCGGACGGCTTCATCGGAACTGGCGCCAACTGGATGTAAGTACCTACCAACTACTCAACCCCTTCCTTCTTAAGCCGTCCTAATTCCTTGCGCTCCCTCCGTCCCTCTAGTGTATTATAATTATTTTTCTTCCTCCCTCTGAGCATGTGGGAGCGCACGCTCTAGGTCACGGGTCATTCCGAGGCCGGACCTTTCTCCATAGACTCAAGGGCGACTGACGGGAATACAAGCTATCAGCTGTTTAAAAACATCAACGCCCTTCGTTTCTAATTGTATTTGCTTGGTGAAAACATCCCGGTGAGCAAAACAACGACTAACGCTTTTCGTGATTTCTTCTCAGTATCAACAACAAACGGTTATCCGAAGCGAAATCTGAACGCTGCGAGAAATTAAATTGATAGTTTAGATAAGGCGATCTTCGGTCTAGACAGGCTCCAAGTATCTTACGTTTGCATAACAATACAAATTGCTCTATGGTCTTACTAGCGGTTTGTTTAATTTACCGGCATCTTAACTCAGGTAAGGAGAATAAGTCGATTATAAAATTAGCAATATAAACCAGTTATAAATGAAAAAATAAATCTGAATTTAAATCGAAATGTTTCTAAAACCTATCGAATGAACGAACAGCTTAAGTGAATTGACAGCATTCGAACAGTAGAAACGTTGGGTGCAAATGACGCATAATTTTCTTTTGCTTGTAAAAATCTACACAAGGTAAACGCACTAGTAATTAACTGACCTAATAATTTGCTATAATAAAGGTCCCATTTCTCTTTAGTTACCCATTTAAGAAAATTTGCGTCTTTTAGTTCATTTCTAAAGGAATATATTTAATTTTAAAAATTCCCTCAAGTGGCTTCAGTACTTGACACTGAAAAAATTAAAAGTTTCAGCAATTGATACTATCACATCAAAAATGTATTATCATGCAGAGTTTGACGACTAATAAAAATAAGTCAAAATTTATCTTAACATTTAGGCTTAGAAAATAAACTCCAAACAACGAAACGCGATCATGCAGAACAAAATCGGTCATTAACTAATTTGAGCCATAATGATACCATACTTTTTTACTGTAACCATAAGTGATACTAGTTAACCCTGTTATAGACGTAATTTTGAATATGGAAATCTTACTTGTATTTCGGAACATTAAAGTTTGAAAGTCAACCACTAAAGCACTGTCACCGACTAATGTGTTTCACTTAATCTTTGATTAACTGAAATACTTCAATATTTGGTCACCCTTCATTGTCAGCGAGCATATTTTCAAATGCTTATTCTTTTTCAGAGTATCTTCTGTACAATGTTGTAAAGTGTACACCCAAAATCTACATGCACTGAGACCTCAACAAAACAACTACTTTTCAGAGGACAATTTCTTATCTCCAGTTTTTTGTATACTTGAGTGTAAACAGATTAACGTCTAGAGACTTCATAACGTCACCAACAAAAAGTTAATCCTCGTATTAAAAAGTGGACTCCATGGAAGCTCACGAAACAAATCCCTTGTCTTCCCGTTTTTACCTGCTTAGTAATGAAGCAAAGAAGGAAAATAACTCTATTGTTAGACTCCTCGTGTGTCCTCCCCCTTCGAAGACAGGGGTGTCAGTGAGCGAGGGCTATTAGTATTTACCCCCTCAACCCTGGCTGTGGCCGGCGGCGCCTTTAACCCTCCCTCCCTACCTTAGCTGTAGAGTATAGACCTCTCTCTCTCTCGTCTCCCTTTCCCTCTGATAACAGGATAACTAACACCACAACCCGTAGCTTTGTACTTTTCTAGCCGTCCAACCCGCCTTGATACCGGCTGATACGAGCCCCGATACAAGTTGGGGCGACCTGTTCGGCAACAAGCTGCTTCTCCCCCCCCCCCCACTTCCCTTACCCAGAGTCCGGTAAACCAGTTCCTCAAATACCCATTGTAAATTAATTTCACAATTCAAACAAACCACTCGAGTTTGATGGATTTATAAAAAGATAAAAGTAAAAATAGAAACCTTTATTCTTTTCATCCACTTTTTGCTGCTTTTTTTCTTAGCAAGGGTTAATTAGCTTATT
This sequence comes from Rhysida immarginata, assembly GCA_023313115.1. NCBI lineage: Eukaryota > Metazoa > Arthropoda > Chilopoda > Scolopendromorpha > Scolopendridae > Rhysida > Rhysida immarginata. Next base: position 2,216,933 of record JAHWFO010012898.1, on the reverse strand, counting down.
ATAGGAGGGGACTAACAAATAAGATACACAAATAAATAATAACCGTAATAACATCTAGAAAATAATTTGGCTCGTTTTCTACTTCGTTATCTATGCACACAATTAAAAGTTTGTTTTTGTTATTATCGCTTGATTGAGTACACTATATTATCTGAATTTAATAAAGTAAAAAAAAATAAATTTCCTTCAGGTTTATAATTATATCGGTGCAAAAAAAAAACAAAAGAAAAAAAAAGGTTTATTCCAAGAAAAATGATAAAAAACAAACAATTAATTTCTATTTGTAAACATCTATATTTCTCATTATATTCTTAACGATTTGCTTGAATATTAGCTGTGAGAAGTCGCTTGTGCTACTCCGTATAAATTTCGCGTTCTGTATAATTTCAGTCATTACCTTATCGCTCCGGACGAAAAAACATCTTTGAGACGAATACATTTTTTTTTAAATGTGTGGGGCCTTTTCTTCTTTAATAGCGATTTTAAAAACTAAAGAAGAGGAGTTTCCTTGATGTCATTCAATCTAATGCTTCATTTGACTTGGAAATTTAAAGTAATGGTTTCCAGGAATTTATCGTGTCAGCAATTCATTCCCATTCGAAACAAGTGGATTCAGTTTATGAAGATGAGGAGGAAGTTATTTATTGAAAACTTCCTGCATGATTGTTTAAATTTTTATGTATCAACTTCGGCATTTACAACGCAGTTTCAATATCATATCATATTCTAAGTTGTATTCGTATTCCAGCCACGTCCTTTATAATTCAGAGTCTTTAGAATTCATAACCACTCAAATTTCCTCAGGGACTTTTAGACGGTCTTTTAAAAATTTAATAAGTAAGCTTAGACTTAATTCATTTAGTTTTTAGTGTTTTAAAAGGGGAAAAAAACATTAGTTCAAGTTGGATAGATATAAAAAAAATTAAGGCTTTTCAAACGCAGGATTTTACTGATCGCATTTGTCGAAAGTATAAATATATTATATTTGCTTAAATGCCAATGAAGGAGAAAAATCAGTCTTTTGATAGACTCGCATGATGATTTATTTCTTCGCATGTTTTTTGGGTCTCTGCTAGAGTAAAGGAAAAAATTAAGACATAAATCTTAACAATAATTTACACAAGAAACATTAATTTAAGCAAAGCTCAAACTAATATAAATCAAATTCTCCAAAAATAAGCAGGGGATAATAAATCCTCCTATGTTACGTAAAATAGCCTAGCCTACGAACGGAAATTGTTAAATAAGCAGAAAGTGCACCATTGGTGGTGTAGGATATATTTTAAACAGAAGAAATTCTTAAACTAATATTCATTTTCGTTAATATTTGGCTTCAACAAAGTTTATCAACCGGAAAATAATCCAATTTTTCAAATTAACAGAAATGTTTGTTATTCCAGAAGTCGAATCTGTATTTCTCAAGAAAACAAATTCGACGGCAAATTTAAAATTTTATTTTCATTATACTTTTGAGCACCGAAAAACTTTGACTGGCTTATATCGAGGACAAAATATAATTTTAAATATTTTTGAAAATATACCTGCCTTCAATACAATTTGAAATTATTAGGTTGTGTGTCATCGCCATGCACGAAATCAAAATTTACCTGTACAGAGATATTCTTTCTATTTTGTAACAATTTTCAAACGTCAGTTCATTTAACAACGAAAGTCCTGCATTCACTAGTAGTATCATGTCACTCCGTGAACAGTTGTCAACATGATTAAATAATTCTATTGAATGGCTTTCGTTATCGTGATATTATTAATGACAAGAGGCGGAATGATAAGATAGTGTTTTTTTCAAGACACTCTAAAACTAATTGCAATTCTTTAAAAAACCAATAAACCACATTAACCAAAAGAGAAACGCATCGATTACATTTTTCATATTAAAAAATCGAAGTATTTATAAAACAATTCACGAGAATAGTTAAGTTTAGGGTTTATGAAGAGGCTTCTAAATACAGTCTTATAAAACAAAAATTACAAGCGATCCCATGCTTGTTATGATGGCGTAATCTTAAAATGCATTCTATTTCCCAAGATTTTGTAAGATTTGAATTTTAATTGCTAAGTTTGTAAGATTGCATTTTAAAATGTCTCTTTGTTTTAGCATAAGATTCCAATTATGAACTTAATAGTTTTCATTTATTTCTTTTCTCTTTAATATCTCTAAAAATCACTTAGAAATTATTGAAAACTGTTAAATTCTTTTAACAAACGTAAGAAAAATTTACCTAACAAATAATTCGCTACCTTAGCAGTGTGAAGGAATTATAACTTATATTTTCATCTTTTTATATGACAATAAAAGAAAAAGCCAAAAAGCTGTTTGAAAAGTTAATTTTAGTAAAACTAAGATATATGAAATCTAGAATAATAGTGAAACTTCAATGGTCGTCTTCACAGCCTGTATTATGTAATTTCCACTTCTTTAGTAAAGGCGATAATAATAAGGTAGAAGAAATGAATAAAGCGAAGAAATGAAATATTGGACATTTCTAGCAATTTCTTGACAATTCCAATGAAAAAAAATTTCATTATCATTCAGATGTGATTCCTTTTCGCAAATGACAATATTAGAACAAAAACAAACAGCCAATCAATCATTTCCCAAGCAACACAGTTGAGGGAAAAATAACACTTGTACAAACGGGAAAATTGTTTTGCCAATAAAAATGAGACAAATCCTTTGTGCCATTGTGACTCGTCAGAAAGAAAACAAAAAAATAACTTCTTTGTTGTCGTCGGAATCCATGTTTCTCTTTCTTTTGCATCACTCGAGGGAGGGAGGCACGTGGGAGGACATGTATATCACTTTAGTTCTGCACAAAGCAACACAGTCAGCGCCCTTTTTTGTTTACTAAAATTGAACTTAGCTTAAAATGTTAAAATTTAATATCTTTATAAAATAAAAACCTGTAAGACATGCTGTAGTTCTTACAATAAAAATTAGTTTTGAAAAATAAATAAGTCGTTAGACTAGTGAAACCGTAAACGATATTTTCAATCTGCCGAAGATGGTATCCATTTTTTTAGTGTTTTAATGACCGCTGAAGAAACCTCTTGTCCACAAAAGAATATTTTATTCTGCATATACGTATTTCGAACTCTTTGAGTTTATTATTCAATATTTTATTCATTTGGCATTGAATAATGAGCTCAAAGAGTTCGAAATACGTATATGCAGAATAAAATATTCTTTTGTGGACAAGAGGTTTCTTCAGCGGTCATTATGTCGTTATCCACAGTGGTTCTCATAGTGTTTTAAGTTTACTAATTTCATTTATAATAAAGTATTAAAAAGAAACTGACTACACTGCACATTGAGCATTTTATTATTGATATAATTCCATTCTTCAATGAAAGGGGCGATGAATTTTTTTTTCATTTTACAATCAGATATTAACAAAAACAATATTATAGATATTATATAAAGAGAAGCTACAATAATTTCGACAAAAATATCCGATTTTTTAAAAATATTTTCTTTAGACCTTATCAAATGCAAAATGAAAAAAAAATATAAAAGAAAATTTTTTGAATTTCTTCAGTTATTGATTTACAAAAACAAAGCGAATCTAGTCGCAATTGCAATTTAGATATTTAAAAGAAAGCCTTTCTAGAGTTCACAGGAACTGTTGTAAGGATAGATTGCCCTTAATATTTACTATCCCTCTTTGCCCTTTCTCATTTTGATGGCCGTCTTTCATAAATTTTAATTAACTCACATTGTAGGATTTTCTTCTTAGTAAATGTTATCATTTTTCATTAGCGCGAACCATCCTTAAGGGAGCCAAATTCCTGAAGGAAAAAAGATGAGCCATCGTTGCCGTTTTTCTTTCGTCCCCATAATGATAAAGTATTTTATAATCCTTTTAAGGTTTTTTTTTTAACTTCATTGTATTTATATGAAATTTAATTTTTATTTCAAAGTGTCATTAAAATTGTTTGCCTGTTCCTCTATTGTTATATTTTCCTAATAACATTCAAAACGGCTTTTTCATCCGCTGTCATATCGAATGGGAGAACGATGATAATTAACTGAAACAGAAGTCGATTTTAATCATATTCACATTCCAACCGCTGTCAAATGTTATTTCATGAGAATGAAAAAATGGAACAAAAAATTAAGCTTGCTAGCTGTGAAATGTTTTTGAAAATTCAAAAAGCATTTCTCGTTAATGATTATGGAGTTGGCCTCCATTTTATGCAAATCGTTGCGTTTGTTGTTGATTCGATGAAAATGTTATTGGTTTGGCAGCGTGACACGGTGGATCCACTTAATGACGAGACAATAAAAAAGAAAGGAAACAAAAAATAAAAAGGAAAGGAGGAGGAGGTAGGATGAGTGAAAGGAAATAAAAGGGATCCATCGTCGGAGGAAATCCTATGAATTATGCAAATAGCCACGGCAAGAAAGAGACTAAACAACGGCGTCATTGCTGCCCACTTAATGACAAATGTGAGAGATCCTTATCCCAATGGCGCTTTTTTTTTTAGCTCCTTTGACAGTTTAATTGCCAAATTCCACTTGTCATGTTGAGATTACATGAAGTGTAAGCTACTTTTACATTGCGATTTGCAGATAAACTGTTCAGTTTTGAGCAAAAACAGAATTGAAATGTTTAGACATTTAAGTTACTTTAAAAATTAAATTCAAAAAGAGATGTCCGATTTAAAGAGACATAAAAATCTCATTTTATATTATGTGTAATTAATCATCTCTATCCTACATTTTTTATTATGGGAATAATTCAAATCACTGTAAATGGAAACGTTACGTGAAAATGTAAATATTTCAGCTGGAATCTTACTCCGAACTCTTTTCCTTCTAGATAGGAGTGTCAATTCACGAAAACTTATCCAGATTTGATTGAAACTGACGCCCTTGTAAAAGTGAAAAATCACAATTAAATTGATTAAACCAAATCTTAAACTGATTAAATAAATCATAAATTGGTTGGCATTGTATACTGTCATTTTAGACATATAGATTAACCGAAAAATTTCCTAAAAGTTGAAAAATAAAAGAAATCAATGAACGCAAAATACACTCTGCAAACATAAGCATTGCGTGGAACGGTCTACTACTCTGCCGTTATATACTCAACATTCCTTATTCCTCTGAGCATTACAGGAGGAATTTCACTACCCTATTCTGCAATATTCTTATTTTTAGGAACGAATTCTTAAAGTATTTCTTCAGGATTAAGAAAAAAAAAGATGCTATTGATAAATTATGACATACTTGCGAAGAATCTAAAATTACTTAACATTAAAAATTTTTCAGTGAATTAAAAAGAATGCATTTTCATCGCTCTGTATTCGCTTTGTGAAGACGTTTGATGTAACTGAATAACGACCTTAAAATTTAGATTTGGCATCTCTGTTACTCCCTGCTTTCTATTAATCCAAATTGCAAGTGGAGAAGATACTGCGTAAATAAATTTACATGTCGTATGAATTAACTAATATCATGAGAGTGTTTATAATCGTTCGATAAAGGTGAAATTCTAAAATAAAAAACTTAATCAGAATAGACGTAATAAGTGTAATGCAGCCAAATTTTAAATTCAATTCGGCAAACAGTAAGGCGAAACGCACTTTCAACTTTGCAATACGAATCTGTCATGGTTTCTTCAAAGTATAAAATTAGCATAACTGATAAACTTCATGTATTTGTAACATCGGAGAATATTTTAGTAACCTGGGATTCTGAGATCGATACTTATAGAGAGATATCCCTCAAGGTGGGAATAGAAGAACATAGATAAAAACACTCTCCTTCGGATTCTCTCCGCATGAATACAAAAGATAGCATTCGAAAACTAAATCGAACTGTTAGTTAACGATTTTTAGGGATAACATTTTTTAGATTTATGATTTGTATTTTCGGATGAAAAAACCATCAGGTCAATTGAATTTTATTCAATAATCAAATACGCCCTCCCAATTTTTATCCCAAAGATATTCCTTCCAGTCGTAAATTATCACCTGCTTCATAGGTTAATTCTCTGTAGGTCTAATGAAGATGTTTCTTCCCACCTTGTAATAGTTAGCATTAACTAATGGTTCTTTTAGAGAGATAGTGGACCAAGAGGGACAATCTTACAAGTCTTACAAGATTAATTAATTAAACGATTTAGTCATTAAGAAGCACGATAATAGCAGTGTTCCATAGAATTGCTTTGGATATTTGAAATGATTGGTTGGTTGGTTCGATTATTAGAATTTTTGGCGTCGACTAAGGTCATTTTGCGCCTTTTACACAAGTTTTATTTGTACACAGCCCGAGACAAACACAAACATCCATGCCCACGGATATTTGAAATGGTCTCTTAAGCGTAAATTATATTGTGCAATTACTAACACTCACTTTTATTTCTAATTCTTCTTATGCAAAGTTTTAAAACAGTAAAAAAGCAATTTATTCACTGTCTTAAACTTTACAATTTAAGAGACCATATCTGTTATATTTTATCATGCCTAAGAAATTTATTATTAAAAGTTCCCATACTCATTTTTACTGAATTTATTGTACAAATATGTCAAAGTTTACAGCGGTAATATGCAGTGTATATAAAAAAGGTACGGCCAACCTTTCAGGAAACATGCAGAGGAAGAAAATATGTTATGTGGACATGGGGACCGGAAACGCTTTATTTCCATGGTAGAACTCATTTTCTGCAACGCTTCATTAATTACATTATTCATGGGAAACACACAGCAGCAGAACGTACCAGTATATCACATGAAACTCTTACATGAAATGTTCAAAATGCCCTCCGTTAGCATGGATACATGCATCAACCCGCCGTCGCATTGAATCCCGAATGCGTTGATGTATCCCTGGAGAATTGCACATTGTTTCGGAGCCTTCCACAATATGGGCACGAAGACTCTCTGCATCTTGTACCGCGTTTCATACATAGGAGCTTTCAAATGCCCCCACAAATAAAAGTCTAGTGGGTTTAGGTCCGGAGAGCGTGGAGGCCAAGGAATTGATCCACCTCTACCTATCCATGTGAAAATAAGTTCCAACATGGAAATAAAGCGTTTCCGGACCCGTGTGGTGGTGTCATTCAGTCACCACTTAAGTCCATTGGTCTGAAACTAGGGAAGAGAGAGTAATGCGGTGACTTCCCAAACTTGTAAGTTGGTAGCAATAGCCGGGATCGACGACTCAACGTGCCCTCCGAAACAAGTGGGGGAGGAGTAAAGATTTTCGTGCCTTGATGGTCACCCATCCAGTGACTAACCGAGCCAGGTGCTGCTTAACTTCACAGAGCTGGCTTGCTCTGCGAAAACCCCTTAGGCCACGGCCTGAGAAATGTTTCCTGAAAGTTTGCCCTTACCTTTTTGTTACACCCTGTATATTAAATTTAAGAAATAAAGTTGTGTCATAGCATTGAAAAAGAATTTATAGTAGAATTTATAATAAGTGTTCGAAATGACCGCTATTTTCCTGAATGCATAGCTCAACACGCTTGCGCCAATTTTCGTATGTACGTTTCAAGATCGCAGGAGTGACATCTTGTACCTTTCTTGTAAATGCAGTTTTCAGCTCATCTATTGTGCGGGGATTATCTGCATACACTTTTCCTTTAAATACCCCCACAGAAAAAAAAATCAAGGATGGCCAGGGTTTTTAAAAATTTTGAAATTTTCAATTTCTAAAGTCAGAATACGAAAACTTTTTGGACGCCCAAAATTTGAAAATTTCCAAAAAAATTTTTTTTTCTTCGGAGGTATTTTAAAGAAAGTGTATGCAGATATTTTCCGCACAATAAATGAGCTGAAAATTGCAATTACACGAACTGTGCAAGATGACAATTATAAATTCTGCTACTAATTCTATTTCAATGGTAGGTATACAACTTTAATTCTTAAATCTGTCTTTATCTAAATATTCTTCTATCACTAAAATGTGTACTCAGCATGACATTCCGACTCTACAAAGTATAATACTTCATGTAAGATTAAAGGAATAGTATTGAGCTTATGCGGATATAAATCATCCAAACTCTTTTATTAGGTCGTGGTTTTCCGATTCCAACAAAACAAGAGATACACAAAAATACAAAATCATACCTCCTACTGTCAAGTAAATTTCTTGCAAGATTTTTTTCCTTATGTTATAAATGATTGGAATACAATTCCTAGTGACATTAGATGAGAGATTATTTTATGTAATCATCAAAATTGTTTTATTCACAGAGAACATGCACATAAACTTATTCGTCAATTGCCAAGCCTCTTCCACATAATTTGACATATATCCTTTTAAGGATGCACCTGTTATTATTATTATTATTATTATTATTATTATTATTATTATTATTATTATTATTATTAAATTCAATATATATTACCGCTGTAAACTTTGATACATTTTGTACAATAATTCAGTAAGAATACGGGAATTTTAGGACACCCTATATGATTAACATACATCAGCTGGCATCTGTAAGAAATTTTATAATGCAGTTCCCTAAAAGAAAATCGAATTAATTCACATAATTAAAAATAGAAAGTCTTTGATATGAAAGTTTTCTTATCGAGTGAACGATATTGGAATACGAAAACAATATGTACAAAATTTCAAGATACTTCTAATGGCTATATTATATTATACATGTTGTTAAGGAAATATTTTGTTCTAAAAATCAGGAGACTAATTTCGGCCTTTCGTAATTTCAAGCGGGCACGACGACTTTCTGAGAAACTTTTAAGAGATAAAAACGCTCAATATTGACTCTTGTTTAGCGATAAAAGGCACGAGACTTAGTGGTTTTTGGTGCTAAAGCATCGATGATTAGAAGCCAGCAGAAGAGGAAAACTCGCAAAACTCTTACGTGATCACGCTGAAGCCTCCTCGCTCGTTTTCATTTCTCGCCAAACCGAAGGGGGCTATTTTAATTGCTGCCAAAAACCTGACTCTCCTTTTTTCCCTCTCTTCCTTTTATTTCTTTCTTTCTTCTTCTGCGTCTACTATCATGTCTCTCTTTTTCCTTTCAAGTGTTTTTCTTTACCTTTCGCCCTCCTCCTCATCTCCCTTCTCTTCTTTTTATTCCCTTCAGTTAAGACTTCAAAGGGAGTCAGTCCATTGCTAATTAAGAGGATCCCGATCGGGTCCAACATTTTCGCCTTCCTCTTAATGACACCCAGAATCATTGAAGGTGACAGTTTTCACGTCTCCTAATGGGAATGGAAACAGATTCTCCAACTGAAAAGTGTGCAACAGATAATTTCCGATTTTTTTTATTTATTTTATATTTCAGCCCCCCAACAGTTTTAGATTTATGAAGTGGAGATTCGCATGCAGCTTCTTAAAAGAGTCTGTGGAGGACGAGGATTAACTTTTTCCTTCTTAATAAGAGATTCGTTTCTACATTTCCACGCTGGCCTATTCACTATATAATGCGGTTTAAGTTATTAGCTCAATTATCTTCCGTCGAATCATAGAATAAATTAATAACAAACTATCGAAAATTTTCCTTATGAAGAGAGCCAAGCATAATTAATTATGGTAATTAATTAAGATTTAAGGAGTCTCAGTAAATTGTGATTTTTTTTTTACTTTTCCTCCTTATCAGCTCTCATTGTAAAAGATGACATTTGTTCCGGTTAATTAAATTTTATTTTGAAGGCTTTCTGACATGAATGTCGTAGGATCTTATCTTCGTGGAGATTTAAGAGGTAAACTTTAATCTCAAAGCGGGATTATATTTTCTGGTAACAAGTCCTGCGCCCAACTTAAAAAATAATTAGTTATCAAAAATAAAAAAAAAAAATTTAATAAATTTAGAATGCTTAATCGAATTTGCAGGGGAGAAGATGGATATGAAAATTATGAAAAAGGCAAGTCAATTTTTCAAAGACTTCCTTGCTTATTTTGCATTTAAATGATTTTTTTATTTGATCAGTTGGTTCAACTTTTTTTATTTTCTAAATGAAGATTATAAAATAAATAACTTGTACTAGAATACCTTTAAAGTAAACCGTAACTGCAAACATTGTTTTAAATATTCGCGATCGTCGAAAAGAAATTTGTTAGATATATAAAAGCAGATGATTTTCACTTGAGAATGACTTCTAGTGACTTTTTCGTATGACGAGCAAAAACATCTAATCCACTTGAAACTGGAACCCCACCACCGATTCGGGTTCTAACTTTTGAGTGCCCGAGATCAAGCTTAACTTAGGTTTTTTTAAATTACGAAGTCTCAACAGAATAAAAATGCAGCTAGAATAGAATTTAAAAGATTTCAAGAGTCCCGACGAGAAAGGCACTAATATCCGCAACAGTTTTCAGAAATATAATTCTTGAAATATTATCACTACTAAACTTTAAATATAGTGTTATATCTTCTCTAATTATGCCAAATGTTCAAAAAGAGTACGATGCAATACCTATATGCTTATATGTTACGCAGATGTCAGGTCGAAAGTGTTTTAAATAGCCACAAACGACCCATGAGTAAAACGTTCTTACACATAAATATTAATATTTTTGAATCTTGTGCAATACGTGGGAGAAAATTTATTGATTTTTAATCCTTTCTTAAAGAAATTTAGCAATTAAGTTATATCTTCTCTTCCGGTACTTATATTTTTCCGTCGATAAGGTATTCAGTAATCTCTTGTTATTAAGGAAGATTGTGCACTTTTGATACTTCAGAAAAGATTACAGGCTTATGAATTTTATTTTAATGAACAAAACTTCATGTAAAAGAGTCTTTGATATATTTAAAACGAATGGCGATTTAAAAGAGGGATTGTATAGCTAGCTTGAGACTGTTAACAAGTAGTTTCAAGGGAAAAGTATTTCGGGGTTAAAAAGCAAATTAAAACTAGTTGAGAGTGCGTGGTACTGTATTGCCAGAATGATATTAATTAAAAGCATCGTTTCTGTATTCGCGAAGTCGGTCATTCGTTCGACAATTTTTTTTTTCATTTTTTTTAAAATTTTGACTTCAGATTCAGATAGAGCATCAAAAATTATAATAGGCACACATGTCTTATCTAATCGGGAACATGGCCTAACTATCCGCTCGATCGAGCAAAAAAAACGAATAACTTTAACCGCCATTTTGGCCATGTTCCCAAAAGATAGGACTTGTGTGTCTATTATAACTTTTACTTAGATGATCCGAATCTGAATTTTCAAAATCAAAAAATTTCAAAAATTGGGAACAAAACGACCAACTTCGTGTTAAAAAACATCATTGAAAAGAAGGCTAACAACATGAACTTACATTTTTAAAGAGTAAATAAATAATGGTCCTCGGCTTACATGGCAAACCTCAGTTGTTTAAATTATTGGTGAAAATAGGAAAGAAAATTCCACAGCCTAGATTCGAACCAGGTACCTTTACCGTGCTTTTCAGGGGAAAAATCCTGAGATCACGCACTTTCTTCGAAAGGGAAGTAAAGCCGTTGGTCCCGTGTAGTCGTTTGCCGGCTGCACGTTAAAGAACCCTTGCGAGGCAAAATTTGCGGCCCCTATAACGCCGTCCTGAAATGACCATGGCAGTAGAAAAGGACGTTAATACCAAACAAACCAAACCAACCTTCACCGTGCTGATGCGCCAAACAACTGCGCCATCGTGGACATGGAAGCATTGCGCTATCTACAAGTCCTTAGGTAGGGGTGGTTAGAGCAGTACCTAGTTCTTAGGCTGGGACTATTTTTCGATTCTAGGCTGTGGAAGTTTCTTTCCTATTTTCATCAATAACTTGCATTTTTGAGCAATATTTTGGAATAACTGCAAATACTAGTATAACGGCGTCATTTAATTTATCAACAATATTGCAATTGTAATGACATCAAAATTGAAGAAGGAAATAAAGCAAGCATTACACATATACGTGCAGATAAAATCAGAAATAAGCAGCCAATATAATTGAAAGATTCTCGTTCTTTACGAATTTAGAAACCTCCTCTACAATTACTTTGTTTAAATGAGGAGCCACTGCGACCCTGTTAAAGATGTGAATTTGATTTTTAAAAAATCCTGTAATCAACTAAGATCTGCTCTTTGAGTACACTACCGATTAATCCAAGTAAACACAGTTACAAGTAAATTTCCAGAATTTCATTGCCTCCATGCAGATAAACGACCATAGTAGTTGAAAGATGTTAATATCAATCAAACCAAACAGCCATGCAGATAAAAAAAAAAAAATTTTTTTTAATCACGTCCTGAGCGTCAGAGAAATAAAGATTATCCATTTCACTGCCAGAAATATGTAAACTGTTTAGATTCGACTGCAGTGGAAGTTCTAAGTGATGCGACGAATTTCACAATATTCATATTAATAAAATCTTGTAAACATTCCAAGTAGGAGCTGTAGCAGTGAAGCAGAAATTCATTTACATATTTATTAAAAAGAAATTGGGGGGGGGGGGAATAGGGTAAGACAAGTAGTAGATCCTGCAGTCATCTATTTTTACCCTTTTATCTGCATTTTTTTTTATCTCTTAGCAAGTTTTTTAATCAAAAAAATTAATTTTCTCGAACGTAATATGTAGAAAATTTATTTAAGCTCGTATTTTCTATCCTTTCTCATCATTTCCGAACTTATGCTATATCACATGCCATATGTTGCCATTGTTCTGTACACCAAGTGACTGCCATCCCCGCAAATCCTACCCCAATGGAACAACTGAGCGTAAACTTCATAGTAATGTAGATCTTGCTTAGAGGAATCTGAATACTGAATTTCACGCCTTTACGTACCTAAGTAGCACATAGATATGTTGTCCTCTCTGAATCCCACCCCCGTAATTCCGACCCCGGTGTCCCAATCAAAACCAAACTAAATAGCGCAGATGGACATGCCACAGGAAGCTACATTCCGAATTTCAAACTTCTACCTCAAAATATGTAGAAATTATGAATGGAACGGACTGACATTATAAAACCAATAAGTAGCTCCATTCTTCCGCTACTTAATAATTTAGATGAGCATTTGAGCAATCGTGCGTCGACAAAGCGATTTCACGTGCGCGCGCCGATGTCAGTAATGCTTAAAAGATTAACAGAAAGTAACAATATATTCCTTCTTGACAAATCGATTGTTATCTAAAATGCCGTTATCTTGGCATTCATTACACTCACTTTTTTAGTCAGTGAATTCGACTTGAAGGGTCCACGAAAAATTCTGAAAAGTTGATACGGTCGAGCTAAGACTTTGATGGTCATATTTCTGAAAACAGAATTTGAAAAAGTTAATCCGTTTTCAAGTTATCGTGCAAACGGCGGACGGCCGGATAAATGTACAGACCAAGGGCACATTCTTATAAGTAGCTTTTATGCTTAAGCTCCTAATGAAAGCGACAAAACCTAAGCAACTGATATAAAGAATCGACAGTTCAGAATGGTTTGAACCTTGGAAGCAATATTACATTTTTTAAAATTTCTCATGAGTCTTAATCAAATAGCTTTACCGAATGCCGATAGATATAAGAATAAAATGCACTTTACAATAGAAATTTAAAATTATAGAAATTTGTTATTCTAAAAATCTGATTTATGACAATTTCCATAACTTGATTAAGCTTAATTAAATGCTCGTTTTCTTTTACTCATTTAAAAAATGTTTTAATGCAAATTGTAATTCTCAACTTGAGCTTCGGGAACTATCTTCGTGATGGATGGTGATGTCGCACATAAACATTAATTATTATTCGAATTAAAATAATGTTTTTCTACCAACAAAATTAAAAAAAAAAATCCATCCTTAAATGGATATGCTCGATTTTTTTGTGTGTTTTTTTTTAGTGTGCTTGAAACATTTTATATGAAATACATTTAATTGGCAATACTTTAATTAAGATTATAAGGGCATCCTAGTGAAGTAAAACTTTTTTGAAGGAAATTTTTATCCTAGTGACACTGATGTCATCATTTACAACGGTTAATAATGAGAGTTAATTTAACAAGAAATAAATGTAAACAACAGTATGTTCGGGTTTTAAAAAGCCACAGATTTATCCCTTATACTTAATTGCAGTTTTCTTTAAACTTAAGCACTTAATTTTAAAATTAAATAACTGCGACATTATTTTTATCCGTTTTGGTGGTAGATTTAATATCAAAATGCTGTCTTCCAAAATATACGTCGGTTAAGATGGAGATTCAATACAAAAAGGATGGTGCGAGTATAGTACGAGTCTTAAATGTGTGTCCTAAAAAAAAAGGTTTGCTTTAAAGATGTTTTATACGAATTAGAAATTTCTTAATGTAACAGCGTAATATCCAAATCCACTAAAGGTTAAATTAAGTTATTGTTAAGTTAAATTGTTGCCTCCCATCTCGAGTTGTTTTGGGAGCTGTAATACAAATTAGAAGACAACAGAGCTCTCCCAAATGGAAACATTCTCAGCAACACTTAATAGCTATTAGGAAAATGGCTTTATATTGAAGAGGCAAAAACTCAGCATTAGCAGCAGTTCATTGAGTCATCATCTATTTAGTCGCCAGCAGTTTTTTCTCCCATGGTTTTTAAATTAAGTAAGATCTCATGGCAAATTAATGATGTTGTTTTTATAAAGAAATTATCTTATCTTACAGAGTAAATAAATTAAGATAAATATAATTTGTTTCTATATTTGGTTTCGCTAATGATAGACATAGTCTTTGCGGAGATTGCTATGAATTGTCTACTCTTAATTGGTCGATACTAGAGGTAAAAAAAACCTGACAACACTGTTGGCAACAGGTTAGCTTCAAGATCCTTTATTGATGGAACCAGTATATAGATCAGTTCGTTGTTTGTTTCGGTCGAGACTTAAGAGTTCAAAATACTTGTTTTGAATACAAACATTTTATTTATGCATTTATTTGAAAGTGCTTAGATGTGTCTTTTTAAATATTAATGATGAAAAAGGTGCTTTGCTTTCTATAATAAAAAAAATGTTATTGCCTAATTAAATCCTGAGATCCTTGAAATTTATTGAAACAAAAACCTAGGTCAATTAATTTGAGAGCGAGAGAGATAACGCGAACGTTCACTTTTGATTAATAAAAAAAAACTGAGATAGGCAATTAAATGGGATGTGACAGTCGATTAGGAGGAACAAGACAAAATTTTGGGGGAAAATAATAAACATTAAGAAAAACAAGCGAGACCTTTAAGATAAAATAAGGAAAAAATAGTGTCAGGGAAAAAAAAATCTCAACGGAACCGCCTTCGGATTAATATTTTTTAAACCTCTGGAATTTGAATAGCGATATTTTTTATACAAGATGGGAAAGAATAAACACAAAATTAAACGACTTTTTTGAAAATCATTATGCATCCGGTTGTCTGCGTCGAAGTTTGCGGTTTCTTCTTTCAACGCAAGAATGCATTCCTTGAAATAACTTGAAACTGAGGAAAAAAAGGGGGGGGTGCGGGATATAAATTATCTTTATATGCTTTTGGCTTAAGGTGAAGTTCATTAGAGTTAACAAATTTCTCCTTCAATCCCTGTGGGAAAAGAGCTTTTTGATTTAGGGAATGTGCAAAGAAACCACTAATTTCATAACTCAAGTGGTTTTTGCTATGAAAAGCTTTAATGAGACAGACAGAGAGTATTTGTAAGAGAAAATTTTAATAATGAACATAAAATCTTTCATATATTTGTTTTAAATTTCAAATTGCATATTCAGCAGTAACAAATGTGACCATGCTTTCAGCTCTAAATTTCATCTAGAATTAAAAGAGTAAGGAAAATTAGTTTTGAGGTGAAACCGGTTGTGTATGTTGAAAACATCCTTTTAAGGATAACATATCTATGTATATTAAATAATGAGTTTCTTTTTCATTGACAATGCCTCCTCTTACACTGTGAAAGTGAAAGAATCTATAACGAAGCCCAATATTGTATACAATAAATAAAAAACTGTTCCATGGTGTCATTTTAAACTCAGCATTTTAACTCAAGATGTGGAAGGCAGAATAAAGCTACAGTAGAACCTCGTAATTATTTAACTCGGATTTTACGAAATAATTCTGAAATCCCGAATCGCTCTTTTTAATTTCTATATAATAAAGTTTAAATTTTACGAAGTGTTTTTACGAGGAAATTCGAATTGCTAATGGTTTCAAAAAAGCAGGTTTCATTTTAAGGAATACAAACAAAGTGAAACTGAACACATAAAAATAAAAATAGCAAACTAAAAATTTCTTTCCCAAACATCAAACTCAGAATACCTTATCAAGACTATGAACAACTTGTAGTCCAAGCCGAAGCTTATGATAATGATAACGAATTTGAAGGATTTGAAGAGTGGGATATCGTGAACAGTACAGTAAATATTGATGCGGAAGTCTTAACTTCTCCAACGTTAAACGATGTCGAAATTTGCGATATTGGCAAAGATGCCAGCGAAGAAGATCATGAAGATGACAATGACAACGAGGAATTGGAAAATACTGCATTCAAAGCAACATCCTCACAAATTAAAAACTGCTTACAAACGCTAAAAAATATTTATATAGAATGAAAATGTATCTGACAATATTTTTGAGAGTCTTTTTGAATTTTCAAACTATGTAAATAACGATATAAATTCAAATTTGCGTCAGAAGACAATTCTAAAATATTTTCAAAAATCAAATAACTAATGTATAAGCCTATGTGTATTAAAACTACTGCCCATTAAAAACCCTTACAGTGCGTATTTACTGCTTTTTTATTTTATTTATTTATTTATTTAATTTATTTATTTGTTTTATTATTTTATTTTATTTTTTTACGAAGTTCGGATTTAACGAATAAACATAATTGGTCCCTCAAGTTTCGTAAAATCGAGGTTTTACTGCATAATCAAGAGACAATTGTTCCTTGGGGTTATGGTTCGGAATGCCATCACTAACTAAATTATTCAATAATCAATTCTTGTAGATTAATAATGTCGGTTATCTACAGGTTTTTGTGTTGTTCCCTTCGGGACTTTAATAAATTTGGCGCACGATCCATCAATCTTGATTAGATTTTAATAATGCAGTTTGTAGCCCCGATCCGTAGCTTAACAAGCTAACCTCTGTATTAAAGATACAATGTAATAACGTCTATTCTATTCATTCAAGGATAGCAGCTTTTATTTGAGGAAGGAATATTGCATAACGATCCATGCAAATGAGTGGATATTACATTTAAACACTGAAAATTTAAATTTATAAGAATTTTTGAATTTCCAAGTTACTTTTAACTCAACAAATTCACTTTTATTTGTCTTGGTAACAAAATAGATTGAAAATCTGAAAAAGGATACATTTTTTTATGGAAAACAATATACTTTGAGGATTTTAAGTTCTAATTCTCCTGGAATAACTATAAAGAATAAAATTTCTCTCGGATTTGTTCCTTGAAATACAAAATAAGCTTTGTTCAAAATTTATTTTATAAAATGGATAGTATGTTCCTAAGTTAGCGATATTTTATAATTTCGACCTGGATCTTTCTCCAAAATATTAATATCAATCATTGTTCTGAATAAGAAGACCTTATTTCTCGCATCATTGTAACGCTTCAGCCAAAATAAAAATAAATTTCACGTATTGCTAACTTGGAAATAATTTATTAATATGGATTTATTTAAAATTTATCTTCGGCTAAAAAAATAATTTTTTAAGGTGTAGACTCAGAAAATGAATAATAATTCAATATTAATACGATTCGATTGTGAAACTCAGTCCTCAAAGATCTTAGAACTAAAATTTCTTCTAATTTTAATAATACTGACGTTTTAAAACATACCTCAAAGCTCATTCATGTCTATATCTCGATCCAGCAAAACGTCCTGAACCCGTAAGTTTATTCCGTCGTATTATTTTATCCCGCTATCTTTTGTATACTTTTATCTCCTACTGGGATGCTAAATAATAATAATAATAATTATATTCAGTTTTTTGGATATGCAGAACAAAGACATTTATACATTTTTTAAAAAGATAATGGGTTCTAGCGTTACGGACAAATGCTCAAGTTTTTCTCAAAGTTTCGATTCTTAAAGCATACAATTTCGATTTAAGACATTTATTCAGCGTTTCTTATCAATTCTGTATAGAAATATTCAATGAACGCAGCTTTCAAATCATTTGATTTCCCTTGGAATGTACCCAAAGTCAAGAAGCCTACGCAATAACAATCTCTGAGCGCAAACCTTCAATGATGCGCGGATTAGGTCGATCAATTCTCATTCTTATAAACAAAATTAAAAAATAACCTCAAAAACAACAAGTGACATTTCCACTAACGTCTTTTAAATAAAAACTCCTGTGCTTATTAATCATTTTCTTTTTTCTTTTAAACAGGAAAACGGCTGTAGACTTTCATTATTCTTCGGAGTAAATATTACGCGATGTTTCAAAAGCAATGCATCATAACTTACAATTATATGAACCACAGAAGAAGCAAAATTTTTAACACCATCCCATTAAATCTCATTAAAAATTTCAACATTGCCTTATGCCCTTTTGCTCGCAGTTTTCATTTCGCTCTACTATCAACTCAGGCGACATTCTGTCACACAGACACTACTGAAAGCTTACGACAGCTCTTCGAAAGCTGTTCCGACCCTTTCCCCACAAACTCACTCTTCCTCCCCATCCAAGCCTTATTTTTTCCCTTCTCTCTCTCTCTCCTCTCCTTCCTTCATCATCCCCCTGTCCGTCCGTTGTGCTGCCGACTCTGGTCGGTTGAGGTACCGCCAGGGTAATAATGACAGTGTCGTGCAATTAATATTCATTTAGATTTATGTTCATTGTGAAGACAGTGACCGGGAGGGGGAAGAAGACGTAAATGACTCATCGCTATAACCCTCATAAATCAACAGATGAGGCCTCTCTTCCAAGAGAACAAGTGAAATGTTACAAAATTGTCACGCAAATTTGTGTCGTTGCCTTGACTCGTTACTACAACCAAATAAAAACTGATAAAAGGATTGTTGGCTGCTCCATCTCATTTCCCAGTCCCCGTCCTCTACCCACTCCTATTTTTGCTTTTTCTTTCTTTTTTTTTATTTTTTAAATGCTTTTTCTCTTTACTTAAGTTTATTTCTTTTATTTCGTACAGAGTGCCCCACAATGTTTTAATTTCAGTTCGGCACGATAACTTATTACCAAATCTCGTCATGACAGTTCTCTTCTCCCCCTTTTGTGATGTATAAACGAAGAAAGCAAGTCTTTTCTCGGATAACTTTCAATACAAAAAATAATTCTTATTAAATCATTTACGATAATGAAAGCGACTAAATTAATGTTTACTTTTATAAAATAATTTTAACATAACTCTTATCTTTGGTTTCAACACTGAAAAAGTCATATTTTCTTTTTCTTAAGACTTTAAATATTTGAGAACTTATGATAGTTTTTCCCTTGAATTTTTTTCTTCTTAAATACTCTAATAAATAATAAGAAATATTCGTGATACTTGTGTCTTCCATGTGATTAAAATTATTTGTTGACATAAAAGAACCGGCAAACAATAAAAAGTCTTGAATTTGACGTTTTCAATAATGAACGGATATATATGTATTTAGAGAAGGACGAGACACAAGAACCCTGGAATACAATAAATAATAGTTATTAATTAAAAATACAAAATGAATAAAAAATAAATAAAATATAATAAACACAATAATTAATAAATAATAGATAAAATCAAAATCAAAATAAAAAGCTGACGTTTCGGATAGAGACTATCCTTTATCAAAGCAAAAAGGATCATTCTCTAAAGGTAAATAGAATATTAGAGAATTATCCTTTTTGCTTTGAAAAAGGATAGTCTC
>JAHWFO010012898.1:2142330-2192143 GCA_023313115.1 Rhysida immarginata | reverse complement strand
TTCCTATTCATTGGATTCATCAAAATTGACATATCTGCTTCGGTTCAAAAAATAAAAGGGGGGTTCAGACTTTTGTATTCACCCTGTATATATAGCTCTATCTGGAGTTTGATTTTTTTTCATTTTCCGAAAATAAACATTTATAAAGTTATAGCCACAGTCTTTTCTTAGACGGACGGTAATTTCTCCATGGAAAAAGAGTAACAGGATTCCAAGAGTAATAGGAAGAACGTTCCACTCAATCAAACAATCGTCCTTATCTTTTCGATTTTCATTTTATGATTTTTCATGCTGGTTTTTGTGAGACATCTGGGTAAAGAAATGATTTTTGAAAAAAAAACATTAAATAAAAATAATTGCTTAATGACTGACAATTACGAGAGCTGCTAGACAATCTCCGGATAGCACAAGAAGTTTCAGTCAAATAATCACAATTTCGGACTTTTTCTGAATCTATGTTAGACAATCCTAGAAGTACGGTAGGGATTAAGCAAAGTCAAAAATTTATATGACAAGATTAAACAGAATGTAAAAAAACCGACTTTGATGAAACTTTCACTATCGCCTAGGTATATCAGTCCATATCTTGAAAATTACTGAACCGATTTTGATGAAACTTGGACTGTTCCTTAAGTTGAAAGATACTTAATTCAATAAAAAAAGATTTATTGTAATTCGATTTCTAGTTTCTGAGAAATACGTGGACATACATACATACATACATACATACACACATACATACACACACTTATGAAATTTGGCACACCTGTTTAGAAGCCCACATAGACTAACATATACGAATATTGTGCAATTCCAACAATATTACATACATACGCGTCGAATTGATAACCTCCTTTTTTTGAAGTCGGTTAAAAATTAATTTAAAATGGTCTCAATTGCATATTTACAAATTATACTTTGAGTTTTTTTAATTCATATCTAAAATATTAATCGTTACATTTGTTATTCTAAGAAATACTGTATATTGAATTTCAAATGCATCATATTAACATTGTCTTTATTTTATTGTGAACGTAAATCAACAATATACGTACGCAAATGCATTATATTGTAGATTTACGTAGATTTATTTAGCTAGACTGTATCTTAAAAAGTCATCAGTCTCAACTAGCTGCAACAGGTAACACGTTTTAATTGTAACTATAATAATAATTCTAATTTTGCCAAGAAAATTTCAATTTAGAATTCTAATATCAGTAATATTCTATAAAGAAACTCCTATTGAAAAAAAGAATCAAATAATAAATTGCTTTCGGAATGTAATAATTAATTTTGCATTTTTTATACCAGATAACATAATACCCTAAATCTATTATCTTTCGTATTATCCTAAAATTACTATTGTTTTTATCAACAAATGTCGTCATTATTATAATTAAAATAAATTATGAACCTCACACACATGCATATGCTCTCACAGGAACATTAATAAAGATATATTGCAAAAGAACATATTTTCAATTATACTCTATCCAACGAAAGAAAAACTGGGCGTGCCCAGTTAAATTTCCAGTTTCAATTGTCAATCTTGTTAATTTTATTTTAACAACAACGTCTAACAATTGAAATTGGGAATTTAATTAGACACGCCCAGTTTTTCTTTCGTTGTACAGCGTATAAAATTTTAAAGGTGGGTTTTATTTTCTCTGCGTTCATAAGATGAAATATTGAAAACTGACTGCTTAGCGATAAGAAATGTAAGAATTAAAATGAATCAAGATGAATTTTTGACTTTACTATTTGTAGACTACCTCATGCGCCATTCCTAAGATTACTTAACACAGATCAGGCAAAGTCCGAAGCTATAGAATATTTCGTCTTTGATTAAAACGTTCAGGCAATCTAAGGATTGCCTACGCAAACATGTTTGCTGGCACGGAAGACTTAGCCTGTAACAGAAAATCACCCAAATATGTGGATTTCCAGTTTCGTGCACAGGTTTTGCCAACTTTTCCTTTTAACAATATTTTCTCCCCAATAAAGAGTGCTATGTAATAGGGTATAAAAAGGCGATACTATTAGTCGGGTTTAAATTGAAGGAATCTATATATTTAGAGAAGGACGAGACACAAGAACCCTGGAATACAATAATTAATAGTTATTAATTTATTTTTATTTATTTTTGTTTATTTTATCTTATTTTTTATTCATTTTGTATTTTTATTAATAACTATTAATTATTCAGGTTTAAATTATTTAATTGGGATAATTATCGCAATTAACTGAAGTACAACATTATGCAGACTCCTTCAAGTATTCCCCTTGCTTACAATGAACCGCTCCCATCGTTTCTGCCACTATTGGAATGCTCACCGGAATTCGTGTTTTGGATAGCGTGTAGCTGACTCTGCGAATTCTGTTTAATTGTTATTTTGAAAACTGTTTTTTAAGGTGATTTTCAAGTTTGGAAAGAGGAAAAAGTCCGCTGCGACCAAGTCTAGAGAGTACGAAGGGTTGGGAAGAACGACAACTTCTTCAGCGTCCAAAAACTGACCAATATGCAGATACGAGTGATTTCGTACGTTGTTGTGGTGCGTTGTCGTGAAAAATTGTTTTTCCATAGCTCAGTCCATCTTGACTTGGCAGAATGGTGACTGCACGAGTTCATTTTGGCACCCGTAGATCGCCAACGGATAAAGATGGAATGATGCACCAAACAACATTTTGTTACCAAAGGTTGCCACTAGGTTGTGCTTTTACAAGAACTCAATCGGTGCAATGGTTCGTTCGATATGGCAAAAGTCCAGTTTTTTTTTTTTTGTTTTTTTTTTGTTTTTTTTTTAACAGACATCGTATTTTAGAACCTACTTCACCGATATCTGTCAGGTTTGGAAAAAGAAAAACTGTTACAGACCACTTCCTAGAAAATCAAGAGGTATTTAAAGTAGTCATCTACATATACGATCAACTTACTGAAATCTTATGTAAATTGAAATTCGTATCACTGACTCATCTAAATTTTCTAAATCGATTTAGAATGCACCTTTTAGTCGCTAATAAGACTATTATAGACTGTAGTAATGACAATTACAGAATATATATGTACAATATATTAGTTTAATCTATCGATTGACTTTTATGTGGTGAAATAATAAAATCAGGTAAACTAATCCTCAAAACTCTTTTTTGAAAGTGACGAACGAATAATGTCCAAATTTTTATACTTTTTTTTTATCTGAATTTAATTAACTTGAAAATTAAGGAAGCAAAAAAGGGAATGAATTAAATGAATTTTGTTATGTTGTCCTGTAGGTACCTGGGGACGGTGGCCGTTGCTTTGCCACCACCGGGAGACCACTCGGTGGACTCGGAAAGGCCGGGAGACTCGGTGTGTACGACAGTGCCGGGGCTGGTGACGCAGCAGCTGCAAGTGTGCGAATCGAATCCGCGCGTCATACAGGCCGTGTCGGAAGGGGCACGAAAAGGAATCCTCGAGTGCCAGTACCAGTTCAAGTTCGAACGATGGAACTGCACCACAAAAAAGGATGAGAGCGTTTTCGGTCACACACTGGAACGAGGTAAGAACGGCAATATTTTGCCTCAGAGGTTTCAGTTCTCTTTTGTCGATGTACATTTACTCTTTGTAAGTGCTTGAAATAATCAATGAAATATATTGCGAATAGTATAATTTGATTCAGCCAGGATACTAGAGAGTTTGCGGCAGCGAATTTTCCGTTATAACATTTCGAATTATGACTATAATTCATACCGGAAAAACTCTAAGGGAAAACTCTGAATTAGACTTACGTTTTTGGCATAAGTCAGCCAATCAAAAATTAGTTCTTATACTTGACGCATATGCACTGCGCGATCAGAATTCTTCCCTTCCCGCTCAGGAGCACATTTGAAAAAATAGCTGGTCGTGGGAAGGGTCAACAATTCCGATTTACCGTAGAACAAATTCTACAGGCATATCAACTTCGGTTTTGCCTGCGAAGACATATCAACTTCCGAGAAATAGCTGTGGGAAAATATTCATCAAGCTTACTTATTCGGGATAACATTAGAGCCTGCTAGCTGTAAGTCATGCTGTAAGTTATAAAGTGAAACGGACAGCCCGCCGCAAAGTAGTTTTCCGTTATAATTTTACGATATATATAATATACCGGAAAACTCATAATTATAACGGAAAAGTCGCTACCGAAAACTCTCTATTATCTGAATTATAAATGTAATTTACAATCATTTACGCATGCATTTACGTGTATTTATTTTTTGCCACTCTTTGTACTATAGGGGAAAATATCTTCGCATTGAATGATGGGTACAGCTGCCATTTTTTGAGGGCAAGAGGAAGGCAATCCTATACTGCTACTCATCGAAGTGCGCCGTTTTTGCCCGACTTGTTATTGTATAACGATGGTAACGAGTTGTTGCGTGTTTGGATGTATTTTTTAACAATGGGATAAGTTTAGAGTCATGGCAGCCTTGGGTCTCGATGCCCTCAAAAGATGGCGGATATTCAATGTTTATGTTTTGATATCTCTCCCTATAACAGATCATTTTCTTTGCACATTGTACATAAATGTTATTTTCGATAACATTTATGACATTTATTTCTTCAATAGTTGCCCTTTAAATTTTCGTTTCTTGTTTAGCGTAATTTGATGAATATATATGAAAAGGAACTATAGTGTGAACTTGCCTGTATAGAAAGGAAAAACCTCTAAATACAAAAAAAACAAAACAAAAAAAAACCCCTCGAAATATGAAAAGGCAGATACGTATTTCGAAGGCTTTGTCTTCATTCTCAACAGCAAGATTGAACTTGTCGCTTAATTTTTGATTCATTTTAATATACAGGCTGTTTACGAACTCAGTAAAAACTTTTAGCGGTGGTAGAGGACCTTATTTTGAATATATTTTGCCAATAAACTAGGGGTCGCAAACGAATCCTTGATACATAAAAAATTGTCAAACGTATACATGCAATAGGGAACTCGTCAACTGGACGAGTGTAATTAGGCGCTGGTCAAGTGGACGATAACAAAGTTATAACTTAACGATATCCCGTTTTTGTATGGTCATTTGGACGACAGAAACTGAGCAATAAAATATTTTGAAACTTCAAATTTTACAAAATTAATTTTATTATTATTTATTTATTATTATTGCATGTTATTATGAACTGATACAACATGACATATCAAACGAAATGATATATTTAACCCATGGAATAACTATACAATATTCCACGCACATTTCGTCAATCATAATTGTTTACTTTTCTAAGGATTCTTTCATCAGCTTCTTCATATCTTTTATGCTTTGCCGGACGTTGATAGCCTGCAATACATCTTTTGTATTCTGCATCGTAACTTCTGTAAAAATTACTTAAAGAATTATTTATGATCCGATAAATAAATATATGAAATCATATGAATTTGTTTTGATGCATATTTCATTACATTATCCAATTATATTGATGTTTTTAATACAAATGATGACTAAGAATTAAAAAAAAACAGACTGCCATAGTATAGTTGTGTTTTTAGTTTGTTTTGTTTTGTTTTTTGTTTTTTTTTTTGATTTCTTTGAAGTTATAAAATTTTTGCCGTCCACTTGGTTATCGACCAGTTGACTATTATTCAGTTGACTGTCGTCCAAATGTGACGTACCCTACGCCATTTTCTTCAAATGTCCTCAGAAAAAGAAATCTAAAGCGTTTAGGGCTCATGGTCAACAGTTTGAACACCTTTTGTAATTTTACTAACATGTAGTTTTTGGTTATTAAAAACGTTGTGACCATCGGTATCAAGTTTTCTTTTTTCTCCGTTTTCTGAAAATACATTAATGAGAGATAACACGAGAAAAGAAAACTGGATAGGATAAAATTAAAATGAGATTGCCGGTTTTTCAACAATGAACTTGGAGATCCTTAAAAGTACATTTCGGACGCGCTGCGTTCATCATTCATTAAGGAACCTGACTGGGTTCCAACTAGTGCCTAGCGACACATCAATTTTTTTCTGGAATCGATTTGTCGATTTTCGATGGTTTTCGAAGATATAAAGTCACATGAATTTTGAAAATGAATGATGTATTCAAATATTATGAGACACATTTGTTGTACAGTCTTGCTACCATTGCAATTCCCTGCTTTAAGAAAGTAGATGTCAAAACAACGTTATCGATGAAGAAACGCTAAATTAAAAAAAAAATAAATGCCATTGCTATCTGTGGTTTATTATATCAATTATTGGGGCCCGCGCGCAGTTGCACGGTAATTAGTTTTA
Organism: Rhysida immarginata; assembly: GCA_023313115.1. NCBI lineage: Eukaryota > Metazoa > Arthropoda > Chilopoda > Scolopendromorpha > Scolopendridae > Rhysida > Rhysida immarginata. The sequence continues at coordinate 2,185,886 of JAHWFO010012898.1, read as the reverse complement.
ATTCAATTCAAATTGTTTTAAAAACAGAATCAGTTGTGCATCGACTTTGAATCACATAGACAAAGAATGGAAAAAGCTTTTTTCAACAATTTTAGATATTGAGCATGAGGAAACAGAACTAGTCGATCAAGTAAAGAAAATATGTGGCATATGAGGCATAGCCACTAACAAGGGAACTACACGAACATTTATCTCATAGATTCCCACAAAATTGAAATATGTTACTCATTTAAAGCTACTATTGATGCTTGCAAGATAAGAAAATGCTAAGTTTTTTGTTTCTTTCAAAATAAACCGAGAAAACGAAAAATTTTGAGCACATATAGCCGTACAAAGACTCCATTGTTAAAGCGTTGTGTATGTGTATTATGGCGCTTTTAACTTATTTCTTCCACTACTCAACAATACCCACGAATCCACTTCACCTGAAAGCAGTGCTATCACATCCAAGGTATGCTTACACGCAAAAAACAACAACAACAAAAAAAAAAACATGCTTGTTCAACATGCAAAAAAAAAGTGCTTGTTCAACTACATGTATGTCCCTTGTAAGTTTAAATACAAATCAAAGCACGTATCTTAAAACAGCTTTATCTAAATTTAAAACAGTAACTGAAAATCCCAGTCGACGATCTTTTATTTAATTCATTGGATATGTGGAAAAGCTTAAAAGCTGCATGGTGAATTCATTTATGATATTCCCATAAAGCAGCTTACAGTCCCAGTTACTTTTGTTCCCGCCAAACATTTATTTTCCAAAGCTGGTGAAATAAAATAAAATCAAATAAAATAAAATAAAAGAGAGAAGCAGTTTGGATACCAAACACTTGGAAAAAAAATTCTGATTTTAGAAAGCTTAACTTTGTCCCGAGTACAGTAAATGTAAAACGTGTATTTAGGTAAAGATTTTTCTATCGAAAAATGGAAAGAAAAATTCTGCGACCTGTGTTCGAACCAGGAACTCGGCTGTCATAACGTGTATTTAATTTTTTATACAGGATGATTATAAATGATTCATCGGGTTTTAAAAGACTGTATTGCACAAAGTAATACACACAAAATAATGAGTGTTACATGAAAAGAACCAGAAACTATCCACATTTTAGTCATAACAATGTGTGCTATCAATAGCTTGGAAGCTATACGACTTCAAAACCCAATGAACCATTTATAATCACCCTGTATATGCATTATTTGTATTTCATTTTTTTAATATACGTATATGAAAATCGATTTTTTTTTCAAACCATCGGATTACAATTCGATCAGGACGTAATCAAGTCGATCAAGACGGAATCGCTGACAGGATCGTGTTCAAGAAGCGACGGACTTTGCTGTGGAAATGTGGCAGAGTCTTTTTGAAAGATCATACCGCACTTTGGTTTGTAGTTGCGACATAAGCTAATTTTTCAAGCATCTTCAAGGGGGCAAGCCAATTCTGTCAGTTTCTTCGCAAAGAATTTTAAGTTGGCGCAATGCAGTTCATAAGTGTTGGCCGATTTCGCTTAGGCTACTTTGTATGAGCCCTACGGTGTTTAACATTATAGCAGGAACTACGACAACTCCCTACAAAATAGGTGGACTGGTGATTTTGCAGAAATACAAATTTGGACGGAATATGGGGGAAACCATTGCTAATGTTAATGGAGCATGAAGTGTGTGCACCACGAGTGACAGAACTGTCCGTAGATCATTAACGAGGTTTGGCGCTGGTGATATGGACATTATTCGTAAGACAGTAGACAGGCATCCGGTAAAGTGCAATACCGAGCTTGATCTGCTCAACAAGCTTATTGTATCACCAGCAACCGTAACCAGACACCTGGCAAATGGGCAAATCGAAAAAAATCTGGACACTTGGATTCCACATGCCCTTACCGAGCAGTAGCAACTGCAGCGCTGGAAACATGTCCTGCCCTCAAATATCGCTCTAACAACGCTTCTGCATCGCATCGTTCCTGTTGGTGCAATTTCTGATGAATGTCTTCAGAAATTGGGAACAAAATAACAGTCACTGGTGAATCGCGCAGATCCAATACTCCCCAAAGATGGTGCTCGTCTACATGTCTCTGTTGTAACCCTGAAAAAAATTAATGCTTTGGAGTACGAGGTTCTCTCTCAACCAGATTTGGCCCCAGCCGATTTCCACATGTTTCGTCACTGAGACAATTTCCTAGGGGGGGGGGGGGGGGCAAAAGGGTCACTGATAGAGATTGTATCACCAGCTTTTTGGGACATTGTAATGCCAACTTCACCGTGGCATTTTTTTTTATTGGAACGCCTTTGGGCACAATGTATAGGCCTATAGCTGCTGATGATGGCAGATGTTTCACTTAATAAAATGAATTATTTTCCTTTTTCTGGTGTCTTTTTTCTTTCCATGAAATTCGGTCAATACTTATGAAACAGCCCTAATGTATGGTTTAATAAATTTATAGCCGTTTGGAAAAAAAGTGCACCGATGCAATCGAAGCAATGTTGTTGTTGAGTTCCATCAAGTCGAAATCGACTTCTGTTAACTGTATGGACATATGCTATTCATTCACAATTTTCTAGGTAAGAGTGATAATGCGCTGGTTTCCCGTTGCCTTCCGCATGATGAAAGCCTGCCACCGAGCCGGCCAATCGAAGCAATAGAAATAGCATATAAATGCGCTTCGAAATAGACAATATCACTAAATACCATATCTAAAAAAAAATCAGTAAAAAACAAAAGGGGAAAAAACGGGCAGCTAAATTAATTTTATTCAATATTCTAAAACTCGTTAAAAATTTATTACAAGCATAAAAAGAAGCTAAATTGTATTGCCATGATTTTTTTTTACAGAAATTAAAAATCGGCTGTTTCTTGAAGTATAAAATCCGTTAATTGCATTGAAAATAGCGACACCTGCTTCTTGTCCCAGAACAGATAACAAAATGTACGTTGAATGTCATCCCATCTCCCCTTTTTTATCTATGGATTTTTTCCTAATATATAGGGTAATTAAAGTCCAAGAATCAAAGTTTTCATTGCTGACGGTAATTAGAATCAGGAGCCCGTGAAATCGCTTTATGGGGAGATCAGGGTTGCAATCAATCTCTAATCCTCTTATTCATACCAAAGAAAAATAAAAAAGGAAAAAAAATAAAGAAAGGGGGACCCATGTTGGATGGATTCTGTCAGGAATAGATTAAACTTTATGAAACGAAAATTAAAAGCAACACATAATGAAGTCTGAAATTAAAAGTTACTCTCGTCCTTAATCATCCTTAACATAGAAGGGGGTTTCACTCTTGTCCAGGGAATTTTAATTTTAAATCCTCGTGGCCGCTATCAATAGCCAGCCTCTTTCTGGAATTTTAATGCCTTAACTACATTAAACGTCACCGTTCCGATTTCTTTTAATATTGTTCATAAAAAGTTTTAATTTCAAAAAAAAAAACCTTCCTTTTTCCTGAGTGAAAAATCGCTAACATTAATTTTGCGAGGGAAAATGGTTTCGCCAAGAAAATGGTTAGTAGCTCGTAAGTGCGCCCCTTTAACGAACCAGGCTAAAAGACTAATAATTTGTTTTCGTGCCCATAAATATTTCTAACTATCGTAATGGTCTCGCTTTTTCTCTAATAGGATTTCGTAACTCTGCTAATGACACCAGTAAGTGAAAAAGTTTTCCTTACAAACCGCTTCGTGATATAATTATCGCAATGAATTGAACATTTTTTTTAAAGTTAAACAAAGCGACTTTTTATGCATTAAAATTTAGTAATAAGTTGAAAATAATAAAAGAGAATATTGTTTCGACAATAATAAAAGAAGTTTATTTTGACGGTATCGCACAGAAGGAAACTCGATATTAAACGATTTTTTTTCTTAATTAAAACTTTGAATGATGACAACATCCATAAATTTTATCTAAATATCTAAAAAAAAACAAAAAAAAACGATAGGAAAAAACTCATCAACATGAATTTTACTCTTATTACGCTTTGCGTGATTCTACGCCATATGACCATATGAGGTTAGGTTTCTTCCGTCATTTGTTGTCCATGGTCGCAGCAAATTTACTTTCATTTCTCATATAATCCATTTATAAAAGGCGTAAATTCTTCTATATCGTTTGTATCACCCATATCCGTATTTCATGAGTGCATGGTATAAAACTTTCCAACGCCTTCATTAAAGATGATCCTATGGTTTTCGTATTCGTGCACGAAACCTAAAATAGTCTTTATTACTAACAATCAATTTTCAAGTTGGTCAAAGTTAATTTCCTCCTTTTATTAATATAAAATTGAAATTCGTAAGTAAAATGCTTATCAATTATTTCAATAGAAAATGAAACGATAGTACAAAACAAAATCTATTCACAGTTTCAGACATAATCGAAATTTACTCTTTGCAGAATTGCATTTTTCCGAAATTTTGAGGATATAGCCATTTAATAGTTTTGTCGAATTTTGCGCCGGACAATTCAATTAATTAAAATTTTCAAAGAATCTCGTGTTTAATATCTCGGAGCCGATCATTACTTTAAATTCTAGATATATCAATCTACTAGCAGAAACAATCAACAATACAGCTGAAAAATATAATTTAAATGAAATATTTTTTAAACATTTCTTCAACCATGTAGAGGATATTGAAATCGGTCATGATTTATTTATGTAAGGAAAGACGTGTACATTTAAGCGGCGGGGTTTTATTATTATTTTACGACTTATGAATATTTCGTTAGGTCACGTTTAAAGAAACGGACTGGATAAAGCAACGAAGGGGGAATCATCTGTTTACATTGCGTTATGTAATGCCAAGTTGGTGGAAAAAAGCATGGATATAGCACGTCTGCCAAAACTCTAAAACTAGGCCAAACGATTGGAAACCACCCGAACTTTGTTTTTCGAACAGTTATTCCATCTACAAGGCATTTTGAGGAAAGGGGGTTTCAAATAATTTTTTCTTAAATTAAAAATGGATTGAACATTATTTTTGTCACGTATAAAAATACGTTGATAATAGAAAACATATGCATATTTTAAAAAAAAATTGAAAAAGCCCTCAATATAAAAAAATAATTACAGTCCTTCTCATTTTTATTCTTCTTTGTGTATTTTTGCTTTGTTAGGAAGTAAAGAGACGGCGTTCATCTACGCGGTGACGAGTGCGGGCGTCGTTCACGCTGTCACACAGGCGTGCAGCTCCGGCAATCTCACCGACTGCAGTTGCGACGTCAGCCGCCACGGCCAGAGCACACCGGAAGGGTGGAAGTGGGGAGGATGCAGGTAAATGCAACAGGAAAAAGTTAAATAAGCTTAAAAGTATTCGAACACTTTATTATAAAATTGCAGAACCCTTACTGATCTATCAGAAGGTAGACGAGTTTAAATGAAAAACTTTGATGTGGAAAAACTTTGAAAAACCCTTAGAAAAAAAAGTGGACTTTGATGTTAAGGTCCCTTGTAGAAAAGATAATTCTGTTTTCAGCCTTTACGTTAAAGCTTAGTTTAATTTTAAAAAAATGATGTTTAAAATGGAATAAATTAATGTGCTTTTATGATAACCTGAAACAAACAGATGCAACGAATACCTTCTATATACAATAGTTGGAGTATTTAGATTAGCACCCAATGCTATATACAGGCCAAAGTTCTTTTAAAACTTTATTCAGTGCCCACTGATTAATTATCTGTATTATTTTTTAATCATGCCAATTATTGGTGGCGTTCTGCTGCAAAATGATTGACTTATAAATTAATTCAATACTTGGGAAACTTAAAAATTTTCTGTGACAAATGCCAAAGAATACTAAAAACATGTGTGTTAAACAGTAAGATAAGTAGGTAATGGCTGGACAAAAATTTTATAATGTATATGTGAAAATTTTATACAAGATAAAAATAAATTTTGCGAAGACAAAGGTACTTGTATTTTAGAACCTATGAATCAAATGAATTGCTAAAAAAAAAGAAGTAAAAGTATTTTTCTAGAACAAGTGTTTTTGGATGTACATATATTTGAGACAAAATAGTCTTAATAGCAAGATTTCAAGAAGAACTAGACTGCAAGTCTTAAAAGGAGACTCCACGTACTCTGACTCAACGAATTTGATAAAAAAAAAAAATCCTACGGGTAGCTTTCACGTAATTAAATACTCATGGAAAGATATTCGATGCGCTTCTCAAAAATTTTCGAGAAAAATTCATAAAGTTTATCACCAATGTGTGCAGTTTATAATCACCCGAAGTATAGAGTAGAATTTTAATAAGTTGTGATGGTCCAGTGGTAAGGTGTTGGACATTAATTTTGCAGAAAAAAATAATTTGACGAAGACGGGATTTGGACCCGTACTTGGACAGCACTTTACTGCTGGACCAATATAACTTACAGTATTAGAATAGAATCCTACTCTACAATTCGGTTATTTATAAACTGCACACATTGAAATAAACTATGAATAGCGACGAATAGCTCTTCTTGTAGATTTTTTTTTGTTTTAATCGAATTCGATGAGTCAGAGTACGTGGAGTCTCCTTGTTAGTACTCTAATGAAGTAGACAAGGAAGGAGAATTTGTCCGTATGTACAAAAAAACATTCATAAATATTAGGAACGTCTGAATGCAGTGGGCATGAGGTATTTTTAAAGGTACAACAGGCCTGAGTAGATGGGATAGCGTTCCAAATGGTAAATGGCATTGCAAATGTAGAGGTCAATTAAAAAAATTGTAATAGATGCAACCTGTAAATATCCTTTGAGAAGGCTTGAGGATGTGAAGCAAATAAACAACAGTTCAGAACGGTTGGTTAACGACTGTGTGGATGGGAAATTTGAGAGAGGCAGTAGAGGATTTAGTTGTGTGGATTTGAATAAACGAAGAGTTGCATGAAGAAAAGGACGACAGTCGATGAAGCAGGATTTTGTGTCAAATAGATGCTTGGCGTTATTTGATTGAGGTGATTTAACTTCTAAATTCTACTTTCCCTTTCAAGAGGATTTGACATGCTATAGTTTCTGACTATTTGACTATTGTTTTTGACATGGATTTGACTGTTATTTTTATGTTGATCAAGACCTAAAATACAAGGTGATCCAAAATTCGCGCACATTCAAATTAGATTGTCTACAAATACTGTAATAGTTGAAAAGGTTCATCGGCTACTTCGAAAATTTTATATTTTGAGCATATGTTGTAAAAATATACATGTCTTGTGTAAATATTATATCAAATAGCATTAAATAGTATTACTTAATGTCGCCTGGTTTTTATTATTATTTCGATGTGCGCGACTTTTGCATCACTGAATAAACAACTTTAAAAACCTGATATTTTAGAAAGTAAAAAAATTGTTCACCTAATAAAGGAACGACATAACTTCAGGCAGATTTCATAATCTAATTTACCATTACTGTATATTAAAGATATTTATTTGAACAAGTGAACGAGGGTAAACATATTTATTTAATTTATATTATACGTTTCCCTTTAAATGTGTTCATTTCAGATAACAGGTTGATGACTGTGACCTTTAAATGCATTAAACATTTATTTCAATATAAACTGAAGCTTTGTAATAAAGCATCGATTTAATTATCTATTGATTTATTTTATTTCATTCCAGCGACAATATTCGATATGGGATGAAATTTTCCCGGGACTTTGTTGATGCTCCTGAGCGAATCAAACATCAAAAAAGCCGAAATATTCGCAACATGATGAATTTACATAATAACGAAGCCGGTCGCCAGGTAGGAGCACGAGCGCAAAAATATAAATAAAAAATCGCAATCTCTATTCTGTATCTAATGATCTAATTCCATACTTAATTATGGGGCGATGTAAATTTTTTTCGACTTTGTCTTATGAATGTGGATGAAGATTTTATCCAGACTGCTTTGGTTTTAATCAACTTCACGAAAGAATAATGAATATGGAGAGACAGATGATGCAAATTCTTTACAAAGAGGAAGATTTAAAATTATAACAGAAATTCAAAATTATCATACTCATTGATTTATGAGAAGAAAGACAAAAACTTTTTAAATGGAAATTTATTTAATGAATCATATGCAAAAGAACACAAAACCCAAGATAACCAGGAACATCTTCTTCTTCTATCTTCTATCTATATATATAAAGAAGGATGTTTGTTTGTTTGTGGGTTTGTTTGTTTTTTATACAAATCTACAGTTTTATTCCGATCTTGATAAAATTTCGCATACACTGTCTACCTCAGATTTCGTAAAAAATAATTATTGATAAAAAATCGATATTCATGGTTATGGCAGGGCATATTAATGAGAAATATTTCATGACCAACAATGCAAGACAAAGTTTTTGCAACAATAAGTATCAACAATGGTATCAACACGCAATTCACAAACACTCTGCACAGACCAATGACGTATATTAAAGATAGACTCCGAATCCTATTGTTAACAGCGGCAAAAAGTGAAGCAAATTGAGCCATGATAGTTCTGGGCAGGAGTGAGCCGTGGAGTAATTAGCTGTCTGGCTGCTTTGTTTTTGAAGATTTTGGACCCGAGGAATTATTAATTCAAAACCATAATTCAAAGTTGTTCTGCGTACAATTGTACAAGCAGATAAGAAAAAGCATCAGGAATCATTTTCCACAAAAATAAATCAAAAATACGTAACTAAAATAAAAATACGTTACTGAAAGACAATCGAAACGAAATTGCAATTGAAACCATGATCGAAAAATTGTTTATAAAATATAATATAATACTTCAAATACCAAGTAAACGAAAAGATAAACTTATCACTCCGTGATCGGCGTGTGAAAGAATTATTAATCAGCTACTCTCGTGTTTAGCCATGTGTTTTGCATCATCTTCACTCACTTTCAGCCATGACAGTTCTGGGCATGGAGCTTCCCAATTTGCTTCAAGTTACAACAATAGGATTCGGAGTCTATCTTTAATATACGTCATTGGCACAGACCAACAATATATATCTCATGACCAACAATGCAAATACCAGTTTGTGCAACAATAGGTATCAACAATGGTGTCAACACGCAATGCACCAACACTATGCAACGATCAACAATATATGTCTCATGACCAACAATGCAAGGCAAAGTTTGTGCAATATAGAATTCAAGCGTAATTATCCCGGGCAACGCCGGGTCCTCTGTCAGAATGCACAAAAGTTAAAAAATGACCAATCAAATGCGAATAAAATTAAATAAAATCTTGCAACATTCCAATAAGGAGCTTTAGCTGTGACGAATTAGTTCGATTATTAATTTATCGTGAGCAATTGTCATTGCCATTTAGTTCGAGGCAACGAGAAGGACAGGCCTGGAAGCGAAAAAGTCACCTGACCATCGGGTTGCTAGCAACAATCCGGCCTTCATTGGATGTTAACAATCAGTATTTTTACGATTGTTGGAAACAATGAAGGTTGGATTGTTGCTAGCACCCCGATGGTCAGTCAGGTGACTTTTCCGCTTCCAGGCCTGTCTTTCTCGTCGGCTACACATTTAGCTGTATCGACAAAAACCAACACAACCTAGAGATAAGACTTGCGCTCGGCGTTATCAAACTTAGGCAGACAATGCACTTTACACTCTAATTTCAGCTGTCACCTTCAAAGTAGTAACTTCTGGCAGGTATGAAACGCTCACAGCGATTTTCCCATTTTTGGAAGGACTCCTGAAAGTTCGAGGGCTGCAGGGTGTTCAAAACCAGTTGCGATTCCACTTATTCAAGTCTCACGGGGATAGGTCAGGAGAGTAGGGAGGACGGGGGACCATTGCCTAGCGAGATGTGTGCGGGTGCTCGTCATAGTGGAGCAACCAGTCTTTGTTCTTCCACAACTCGGGCCGTTTATGCAAAATTTTCCCTAGTCTCCTTAAAAATCTCGCAGTAAAATTTCTCTTGACACTCTGACCAGGTCGAATAATTCGGAAATTTGCAGAAGCATAAGAACACGTTACAATACAAACAGCAATAACTCGCAAAGGAAAGCGCCTACGATTACGAAACTTGGCAGAGCAGCAGCTGATAAGTGCACCAAGAGGCATCTAGCGGCAGAACCACGTACTGTTTTTGGTTTAGGTGGAATATTCAAATTTTCGGATATTTTAGGTAGCACCTCGTATGTTTCATTAAATCAATCAACCTAATCATAAGAAAACATATTAAGATTGAAAGGAAAAATACCGTGACCTGCATTAGAACCAGGGACCACGATTATTCAATAATTCGGATACTCGTGATCTCTGGTTCGAATCCAAGCCACGGAATTTTTTCTTTAGTTCTTCAATCTAAATACGTTTACTTTAGGCTGGAACTTTATCTCCAATATTTATTTCTTACTTTATTAATACATAAGCAGTTTATTATTTATATGCACTATATTATCAAAAGCATCCGGACTTGAGCGAATATTTGCATAAACACAAAGTATGAATGTGCGATAAGATGCGCTATGATTATATACAGCTGAGAAAATCGTGTGTGCACATGAACTTTCCCACTTCCAGGTAGGGCTGGTGTAATAATTTCCATATGGAGCGTGGCAGCTACACAAGCGAAATATACTAAAATCGACTGCAAGTGATGTTGCGAAGAGATAGAAGCAAGATTGTGCAATTATAACAAAAAATAGGTTTTCTTGGGTAGGGCTCAAGCTTACCTCGACCTTCTGAACAACTGGTCCTACTAACATGTAATAGTATACATGATATCAGCCTAGCCGTGCCAGGCTTTTTTTTCTCACAAGTTCAACGTCCTAGAGCTTTGGGGAAAATATATACATGACTAAAGACTATATGAAAAATTTAATAGTGGATATCCCATTTCCTGGAAATGGACCCACCTGGGATCTGCCCAAAAATTTTAAATGAGAAAATGGGTTGATTAGGGTGTTGTTGGATAGGTCTTGAAAAAAGAAATAACTTTTGTAAGCAAAGTATTTTTCCCCAACCCAATCGGCTTCCTTCAGGAAATAAACAATAAAACACTTTCAGGGTCGGTGCAGGTTTTATCGCATTAAATGTTCAAATTGCCACCCATTTCGCTGTTGGCATTTGCGAAATTTCCTCACGTCATTATAGGCCTAGAGAACCTCTTCCTGCGTTAGCCTTGAGCATATCCTTCTTATTCGGTCCTCGTTGTCGGCTATTCTTAGTACACAATTTGTTTTAGCCGTCCCTAGGAAAAGAAATCAAGAGAAGAGAGGTCTGGAGACCGAGGGGGCCATGCTAAAGCCCTATCAATCCATCGACGGTTTCTCGCGCGATTCGCCGGTAATGTGCGGGGCAGCCATCTGCTGAATCTACTTGCCGACCCTCGTCGCTAAGGGTAGATTTTCAAAGAGTTCAGGCAGCACGTATTCCAGAAAGTCGACATACGAGGTCGACTCGTAAACTCCCCCGTTCAGGTTATCCTGGAAAAAACACGCGCGAATAATACAGCCTCCGATAATACACATCAAGTATTAACAATCCACGCGTGTTGGTAGTCTATTTCCCAGGGCCCAGATGTGGGCATTATGGATGCCCCCCCCCCCCCTGTTGTTTTAAAATGTGGCTTCGTCCATCCATACCACCGATAATCAGTGACTGGTTTCTAAACCATTGGCAAAATTCCAATCTCTTCTGATAGTCACACCCTCCAAGCGCCTGGTGAAGATGAACGTGAAAAGGATGGAAGTCGTTACTGTTGATTATCCGCCACGTGTTCATGAGGCTTAAGTCCTGAGTTATGAGAGAACCGTCTCATGGAGATAGTCGGAATCTGCCGAACGGCGGCCAGAACATCACACCTCTCTGATCTCGCACCCGTCTTCTGATCATAGCATCCGTGTTATGGTTGGGCTGCACCTGACCAGTGTGTATCAAGCTGCTAAAAAAGCAGTTCTGGAGTTGTGTACGATTAGGATATCGTACATCGTACAACCTCTCCTAACACCATCAACATGCCAAACGCTTCTCGTTGAATAAAGGCATTTTTCAGTGTTAACCTGCCACGATAGTAAAAAACAATATGCGGGAATCGTTAACAGAGATAAACACGTGACGTGAAAATATTTTAAATAATCATCAACAAGGCAAATTGCAAACACGTGAACTGAAAATGTTTTTATCATTTATTTCCTGAAGGAAGCCAATTGGAAAAAAAACGCTTCCTACAAAAGTTGTTTCTTTTTCCAAGACCTCTCCAATGACATATAAAGTTTTTGCGCGGTCCCGGGTACCCATTTCCGGCCGTTTTTGGAAAATGATATAGCCATCATTAAATTCTTCACACAGTTTTTAGTCATATAATTTATTTTTTACCCAAAGCCGCTAGGCTTTCGAAAAAAAACAAAACAAAAAAAGAACAAACAAACCTGGTATGGGTGGTCTGATAAGCGCTATAAAAATAACCTAATCTCTTCCCATCACCATGCATTGCGTGGCACAATATCTCTTGAAAATAAGTTGATACTGTTCCAGTTGTATGATCATAGTACTAATCTTAATGTTCATAGAAATCTTTTGGGATGAACTAGTGCGACAGATACGAAATCGAAAACAACCTCTTCCTCTCATCTGACGGAGTGCATAGCTCACCATTCCAGTAAAGATCTACTGACAATCTGCAGCAGGCATGCAAGCAAAAGTTGGACCAACTTATTACCAACTGCCATTTAAAATCCAATTTACTAATGTCCTAATGCTTTTGATAACAGTTGATATATCCATATGTCCGCGCACACATATACTAAATTCGATGTTGATCCGTCAACTGAAGAATCGTCAATGGGCGAGGTCAAAAATGCAAACACCGAGTTGGGTTGGTGAAGCAATGATTATTGCTCAATTGTTAACGTATTGTTGACTATCGTAGCAACAATGATTTTCTTCACTAACTCAACTCGGTGTTAGCATTTTTGATCCCGCCCAATGTCGAGAAGAAAAAATTAAAATGGGAGATTTATGGGAGACATTGTCTCTCCGATATCATTTTTTAGTCTCCGATATTTTTTTTTTGGATTGGTGTTATGGGTTTCTGCTGTTCATAAGCTTGATGGGTGTGCAAGTCAGATTGATTGTCGATGTTAATGAGATCTCAATTAATAACTTTGAACCCGCATTTATGGAGACGCCTCAATTTCGTATTTTGTCTCATTTTAAACGAATACAGCTAAAGGCTGTGCCTCGTCTATCTGGTCATAAGCGTTTTAAATTATGTGTAGCATAGCCCACAATCCGAAGTTTATTTTTGAGCAGTTTCTTAAAATGTTTGCCTCACACTTTTATCTGCTTAATGTTTTACTCCACTGCTTTTCTTTCTTTACTAGGTGATCCAGCAACTAATGCGAATGCAGTGTCGATGTCACGGTGTATCTGGTTCCTGCGAATTGAAGACGTGTTGGCGAACGTTGCCGACGTTTACCGAAGTGGGCAATTTCCTTAAGGCTAAATACGAAAAAGCGGTACAAGTGAGCAACAAAGCCCGTAAAAAACTGCATTGGAAAGATAAAGTGAAAAGAAAGGTTCCTGTGTCGAAGGACGACTTAGTGCATATTCATAAATCCCCCAATTACTGTTTACAAGATCTCAACAAGGGGATTCTCGGGACTGTGGGCCGAGTGTGCAATCGTACATCGTCTGGGCCAGAAGGCTGCAAGATCCTGTGCTGCGACCGCGGCTACAATACTCAGGTGGTGCGATATGTCGATCGCTGCCATTGCAAGTTCGTCTGGTGTTGCTACGTCAAATGTAAAAAATGCGAAACAATGCTCGATGTCTATACGTGCAAATAGAACAAATAAACTTAAGTGTGAGAGAGAGAAGTTCTCTATTTCCCGTTCTTGTACTCTTAGCTCTGCCTGTTATATTTCACGAAGAGCGGCGAATATCGTTCACTGTACATATTGCATCAACCATTTTTTCCAATATCAAACTTTAAATCTTTTTTTTTAATATTTAAAATAATTTTTTTAATAAATGAAAATCCCTCAGTGACTTATGTGCAAATTAACGAGGCATAGACGATATAGTGCACACTTCTGAATTCATTTACAAATAACTGAATCATTTAACTTAATCATTTGTTTAAAGATTAAGAAACTCACTCTTCCGGAAATATTTGTGTCAATGGATTAAAATTTCTGAATGGAAAAAAAATACTCGAAAGTCTGTAAAAAATATAATACTCGAAAACTGTTAAGAATTCCTCAAAACAGCAAGTCTGTTTCAAAAGGAACATCTTAAGTAACAATGAATAGAACAAATTGTAAGTATGATGTGTTTTAACAAATCTATGGAACAAAGAACTCATTAACCTTTAGTCCGTTCTTACTGCTGAGCTACTTATTTAAGATTAATCTACGAAGATGCTTATCCAAAAGTAATCATGGGTTTGAAAGTTTCTTTAAAATTAATGAAAATTTTGGAGTAGTAACTGTTCTGAAAAACATCAAACAATAAAAGAGCAACCAGGAAAGCTTAGGCTATTGATAATGTTAATTCTATTCTAAAACATGCTCTGTGAAATTTTTGTAATTGCCTAATAAGTAATTGAAAAAAAGATTTCCATTGTGCCTTGGCTCAACTTGCTCTCACTACTGCCAAATAATAAAATGAAATTTTCCAAAATCTTTCATTTTCCAAAAATATAAAAAAAAAAAGAAAAATGATTACCTTTAATAGATAAAGCGCACAAGGTGTACGTGATATAAAAAATTATTTCGAGGAATACTTAAATACGTATATTATCGAGAGAGAAATTACTTAAATACGTGTATCCGTGCTGTCAGAGATTTTTTTTTTTTTTTATTTAAACCGAATATGTGATATCTTTCCTTAAGATCTTAACATGCATATTTATGATTTATAAATTATTAAAGATTAAAAATTTCTCAATCCTAATGAGATTGCGAAACAAATTTCGGCATTGATCTTGTTTCTGGTAAAACGAGGTCTTCACTACTGAGTCTTAATGACTACACATCTTAAGTATGACAATACTTTATTGAAAACAAACAATTTTCCACTAATGTTTTTGATTTCTTTAATATTGTGTATATAAAATGTGGGAGCTGTTCTGTTTTTCCTTCCATTTCATATTTAAAAAATGCTCAGGTTTTGCAGATACTGCATGAAATTTGATTTATTATTTAACTGAATTACGTTAAAGAACAATCATCCGTTATTTCCAATATTTTTATTAAGAAAATGAAATGCACCAAAGAATAATGCAAAATATTTTGGAAATACAAATCAGCATATGAATAAAATGTAAATCAGCGAACTAATTTTAATGATATTACTCATTATTGGCCAGTGTTCCTATCCTATAGATCCGATAAAACGAACCTAGTAAAATAATAACTAAATCTTATCGCTAAATCTAAAACAATAAATTAACTCTATATTAAAAAAAAAATCTTGCTTTAATTTTATTATTTTCTTCAATTAACTGGGAGAAGAAGACAGGGTGAAAAAATACAATAAATGTGTATAAGAACGAGAAGAGTTGTACGTGTGTCTGAAGCTTCAAAGGAAAAACAAAAATATTACGCGTAATTAATTTATCAGTTCATTTGTACATAAACTTTTTTGTATCGTATTAGTGATCTAGGACTCGATACTTTTGATTATTTACAGCAATGAAAAATAGAAATCAAAGTAATCTTCCACTGTATAGTTTGGTCTGGATGTTTATATGTTTTTGTATTTATATGTACATTGTGTAATAAAGCATTGGAAAAAAAAATAAAATCGATAAACCATTTAAATAAATATTATTTCTTTATGCACTTTTATAAAAAAATATTTCAAAGGTGGTAGAAATTAATGATATAGGCAGGTTTGTATGATGTTTTATTCGATTTACAATAGAGCGACTGTCAATTTCGAATTCACAAACTTATTAAATTATTATCCTAAAAAATTATCTTCCTAACGCTATATTAAAATAAGCTTCATATGACTCAAATAATATTTTCAAGCAATCATAATGTAAATAAATTTAAAATGTTTGTCTCACTAATAATTTGGACCTTAACGTAAATTAAATAGCTATTTGACTACAAGCACACTAATTTATGTAATGAATATTCGATTTCTAATGAAGAATTAATTTTTTACGATTCTTACTAATTTTATAATGGCCAGGAAAATCTAATCCCAATGGGGAAATTAATCTGCAAAGAATTTTTCTTGCAGAACCTAAGAGATATAAACCTGAACGATAATCATTTCTGCTCCTTGAGTTATGCTGGTTTTTAAACTAAATAGAGTTTCAGAAAATTTGATATCATTTGAGATGTAAATATCTAAGTAGCTAAATGAAACTAAGCAGGTTACAATATTGAGAAAATTAAGATTTATTCATCAAAATTTGAATAAGAAATTCAAAGGCAAATGGATTTCATGAGCGATTTCGCAGATTTCATGAGCAATTAAATATGCGCACCACCTGTGACATCGCACACGTCAAATTGGTAGTCCAGCTCCTGCCAAACACGAGGCTGCAAGTCTTGGGTAATATTAAACAAACTTTTGAGTTATTTCTAATAATAATAATAATAATAAATCTTTATTTCATACTGGAAAAAAAATATATACAGAAAGGAATACAGTATGAAAAAGGGTCCACCAGAAAAGCTAAGCTTTAACAGGGGTGGCCCTAAAAAACAAAAACAAAAATAATAGAATTACACTTAATAGGTTATAACAATCCATTTTCTAATTTTTATTTTAAATACATTATACGAAGTTATATTTTTAATATCAGGGGGGGGGATTTGATTCCAGGTAGTTATCATTTGATTATATATTGAATATTTCCCTATATTTTTAAAACATTTTGCAATTCTTAAATTACCTTTTAACTTCGTATTGTAATCATGAAAATTCTCACTAGTAAAAAATTCAGACCTTTTAAAATTAATTTCTTTAAACATTTGTAAACATAAAGCTATTACATGCGTTTGTTTCAAAGTTAAAATATTTACAGACTTAAAATGAGTTTCTGTAATTGTACTAAAAATAGGTAAATGAAATAAAATTCTAAAAAAACGATTGAGGATCTTCTGCAATTGTGACATTAAAGTTACTGCAGCCTCACCTCAACAGACATTTAAATACATGACATAAGGGTTTATAAAAGCATTATACAATACTACACAAGCTTTAAAAGACAATAAATTTCTATTTCTTCTAATAATTCCAATAATTGGAGCGATTTTCTCTAATATAAAACTTATATGCTTTTTCTAACACAAATTTGCTGTAAACCACACGCCTAGAATTTTAATTGCGTATTTTTGTTTTATTACTTTATTATTTATTTTCAATTCAATATTTACATTATTAGTTATTTTATTTTTGTTTCTTAAGTAACACATTATAAATTCAGATTTTTTTGAATTTAAAACTAAATCATTATTGATCATCCAGTTTTCGATGTTCAGCATATTCTCTAAAGCATGGTTTTGTAACTGTTCTAACGAAGGTGCATTAACTACCAAATTGGTATCATCAGCATACATTGTCAATAGCGAATTATATTTTGTAATTTTAAATAAATCATTTACGAATAAAATGAAAAGTGTTGCCAAGAGGGGAGATCCTTGAGGAATTCCTTTTTCCATTATAACTGGTCTTGATATATTATTGTTTATACTAATATAACTGCATCTTTTATATAAAAAAGAGGACAGTAAATTTCAAATATTGCCCCTAAAACCACAAGCTGATAATTTCTTTAGTAAAAGTTCAATATTAACAGTATCAAAAGCCTTTTGTACATCTAAAGAAACCATAAGAGTTGAATTGGATTTATCTAAAGAGGTTGCTATACAGGGTGAATACAAAAGTCTGAACCCCCCTTTTATTTTTTGGACCGTAGCAGATATGTCAATTTTGATGAATCCAATGAATAGGAAATTGTGGGGGCCTATCCCATGGTGCATTTTTCATCATCCCAAATATGCAAATTAGGACACATTCAAAATTTATCTCAAAAACCGTAAGGGATAGAGAAAAAAACCCAATTGCAAACTTGTTCAGCATAAAAAAAACAAACAAAACTAAAAAAAAATCATCCAAATTGGACCAACCAATCACCCACAATCACGTGGTGAACTGACGCCACAATCACCATAACACAATTGGGCACGGAACCTAACTGGCGCCAAAACATGTCTTTTATTTGCTTTTCCGCATGAAAGTGAATGCGAGTATGGTAATTTATGTTAATTTTTTGATTTGCATGCTTTACATGGTGGAAATATCAACATTCAGTTTTCCATGGGTATCTGTATCTATCTCTGTGTGAGACTGTTTGTAAGCTACAAACAGTTCACCACGTGATTGTGGGTGATTGGTTGGTCCGATTTAGATGATTTTTGTTTTGTTTTGTTTGTTTTTTTATGCTGAACAAGTTTGCAATTGGGTTTTTTTCTCTATCCATTACGGTTTTTGAGATAAATTTTGAATGTGTCCTAATTAGCATATTCGGGATGATGAAAAGTGCACCATGGGATAGGCCACCCACAACTTCCTATTCATTGGGATTCATCAAAATTGACATATCTGCTTCGGTTCAAAAAATAAAAGGTGGGTTCAGACTTTTGTATTCACCCTGTATAATCATAAAGTTTTAACCTAAACCGCCCGAGTTTTTGTTTTTCTGATAAGTATACTGATGTTTATGAAAGATACAATATTTTTCTAAAAAGGACCAAATCCTAGTATTTAAAAGTTTCTCAAAAATTCGTGCGATATTTGATATGGTAATCGGTCTGTAATTATTAGGATCTAATTTACAGTCCTTTTTATGGAAAAAAACAACCTTGCCTTGTTTCCATTTAGAGGGAAAAATACCGCTTTGAATACACATATTAAAAATTATACTTAATGGAAAACTAACTATATCTGCAACCTCTTTTAAAATCTTAATTGAAATTAAACATTTAGCAGTTTTGTTATCGCTTTTGTGTATTTGATTAAAAATTTCAGCAACAGTAAATCCTTTACAGTAAAAAGAATTAACGTTTAAAGCTTCAAGAGAACTCAAAGGGGACTTAGTAACTGTTCTCTGACGATCCTCCATATAAGTGGCTAAACCCTCACTTACCTCTGTACCTTCATACATCTTATCGCCGTAATAAATCGAGCTTGGCTGGGTATTTTCTTTTTTACCTTTCTGAATAATTTCATATAAAGTTAGCCATCTCATTTTCATATCAATATTCTTATTATTTAAAATATTTAAATAAAAATTTTCTTTCGTTTCTTTAATTTCACTATTTACTTTATTTCGAAATTTTTTATATTCCAGCCAAGCTGCATCTGTTCTTTCATTCGAAAATTTGATATATTTTTGTTTTCGCTTAAGAATCTTCCGTTGAATTTTAGAATTACACCATGGTTTATTTTTGCTTCTATTAGAGGTAATCTTTTTACTCTGCTGATCTATTTTAATAAAAAGCTCCTGATACCGAGTAATAAATAAAGAGTAGAAGCTATCATAGGCCTTATCTGAGTTGTCAAAAATTGACAAATAATACCAATTTATAGACTTTAAGTATTTTCTAAATAGCTTAATTTTTTTCTGATTAATTTTTAAATATTCTTATTGTGTTGTTTGTGGTAATACAGTCTTATCGAAATTTGTATTTTTAAAAAAAACTGGTAAATGATCTGCAATATCATAGTAAATAGGTACAACTTCTTCAAAAGAAAAGTTTGAAAACCCAATATCCAAACAAGTGCTTGATGATTGGGTGATTCGTGTGGAAAAAAAATTTAAAAGTGACAAACCATAAGAATTTAAAAGACCTATAAAATTACAGGTAATAGTATTTTTAGTATTTATATCTATATTGAAGTCACCACCTAAAAAAATTGCATTTTTATCTTTCGAAATTTTATATAGAATCACTTCCAAATCCTCAATGCTTTGATGTTTATTCGCCGATGGTGGTGTTTATTTTTAAGAACAATGCATTCAAGATTTGAGGTAACTTGGTTATATTCAATATTCATATCAATAAAGGGGCTCTCCTTTTTGATATATATAGATATACCTCCTGAACGCCTTTCATTTCTTGTTATTGAAAATTGCATAAAATTATGAAACATTTAAATCTGATGCTTCTTATACCATGTTTCTGTAATTATCATAATATCCACCTTATCTTCATATTGATTTAAAAGGTCATCTATTTGATTTCTATTTGCATAGACGCTTCTCGCGTTTAAAATTATTATCGATGGTTTATAAATTTCTATTTGTTGCATTTTTAAAATAATTTTAAATTTTCAAGTTGTTTTATTTCTTTAATAGGAGCTTCTGGTGATTGCCTAATGAAAATACGAGAGTATTTCGTCCACACAAATCTATAATTTTTTTCTTTCGCTTGTTTTTTTGTAGCTATAAAAAGTTTCAACTGTTCGGCGTTAAAAATTCATTAAGATAAATAGTATATTCTTCATTACATATGCCGACATCAGCAGTTGACAAATGCTTGAACTTTTTCTTCTTTTGTTCCAAAATATTAATTTTCAACTGTTTGTCTAGAACCTTCAAAAAAATAGGAATGTGCGATTGTGGCGACTTATTTCTTGATGAAGCTCGCGTAGCTGAAATAATCTGTGCCGGATCAAAACGAACTTGCAGATAATTTAAAATCTTGCTGACAAAGTTTCAAATCTTCTCCTTCGTGGTGGGGAATACCATTTATCACTACGGGGTGATGGGAAGTTTCAAGATCAAGATTTTTTATTCTTTGTTCTAAATATTGTATTTTGCTGGTTAATTTTTCTTGTTGATTTGATAATAAATTTATATTTTGACATGCTGCTTCTAATTTTTTCTCAAAGCGCTCAAAATTATTTTAAAAAATCCTCCAACTTAGTTGAGATAAGATCCATGCTCTGTTTAAATGAGTTAATTTCCCCTTTAAACTTATTGAAATCATTTTTCAGAGAAAGTAACTCCGCCTTAAGATTTTGCGTGTTGTCAAGAGTTACATTTTGATTTTTTTTAGAATTTTCACTAATTTGGGTTACTTCATCAGAGATAAGATTTAATGCTGTTCGGCTTACCTCTTTCATTTGTAATGCACTGTTCTTGATTGGCGTGTTATCTCCACATCTTAATTTCTCACTTTGAAAACATTCATGGCACTTCCAACTTTTACAATTATCTTTCAAATATTGTAGATCCTGATCTTTTAAATTCACACATTTGATATGAAACAATTTGTTACATCGAATATTTGTTTCTTCCACTTTTACATAAATTTTGCAGCTACCGCATTTTCGTGCTGCTGCCATCTTGCCGCCATGATAAGATCAAATACCTGATTATTTTTGGGCGGCAAATGCCGTCTAGAATACCTGCTCATTTTTGGGCTCTGAGCTTTCGTTGAGGAGAAATAAATTTGTTTCCAAAACTTGAATTGACCTTACCATCTAGATCAGAGGCAAGAAGGAACTTCATATTTCATATGCCTTCTTATAAAGCTTTGTCCTTCTACATATGCTGTTAAAAATTTGGGATCATTTAACGAGAACTGGGGACATTACTAGATTATGAAATTATATCAAATTTTCTGAAACACCCTGTCATTAAGTTCATCAGAGCCATTTAATCTTGGCTTTATGGTAAAAGAATTTCTTTATATTATAAATTCTTTTAGAAAGAGCTTTCAATAGCATTTATTATTTTCGATTTTTTTCACCTTTTTCCTGAAAACACAATGCGCACGGAGTGAACGCATTCTGTAACATGCCATTTATTGAAATCACAGGTAAGTTTTTTATTACATTGGCATGTAGTAATGATATGTGCACATTCTGTCTGAGGACGCCAGTGAGAGAGCAGGTAACTTTGTTTGTGCACACTTGGTATTTCAGTGGAGAACTATCATGCCTTCTCGCGATAGATACAGAAAGCATTCTAGGGAAAAGGTAAATAGCATACAAGCTAATAAACATTTAGATATTTATTTTAACACACTTTTACTTAAATTCCATCCGTTACTTAATTAATTTATGTATATATTGAAGATGATTAATCTCGCTGCAATAAATTAATTTACACCGTGAAACGTAGACCATGACTCCGTTGATGTCACCAAGATGGAGGGCCCACTATTGTAAATTGCGTTCGGAATTTTCTTTTTTTCGCCCATTTAGGGTTCGGATTAAGAATTTTTAAATATGCCACGATGATATTAATGGGCTAATCTTTCGATTAAATAAGGTTGTATGTGATCTTAGAGTTGTTCTTTAAAAAAGGCACTCAAAAGTAAGTAAATAATAATAATTTAATTTAATTTATTCAGATCAGAATGTACAAGCAAATACAAACTGCCCCTACAGGTGATAAAACCCAAGCGGGGGAAGGAATCAAAAGAAAAAGATTACATTTCGGAACAAATAAATCAAAATCAGATATTTAAAATCTTAAAAATAGAATTGGTTGGGTCATTAAAAATGTCTACATCTTTATGAGAAAGGATTTTATTATACAAAGTAACAAGTTTATACGAAGGAGTAATCTCACCAATATTTGTCCTCGTACTAGGAGTTATTAAAGTAAGACACTTATGACGACTTTTTCTAGGAACTGACAGCCCGATAGATGACAGAACCTCGGGCATCCAAACAGCCCCAGAAACAATCCTCTTAAGGACATTAAGAAAAATATTACCAATAATAATAATAATAATAATAATAATAATAATAATCAATACTCCCACGAGTGCGTAATTTTTCCCTTCCTTGCATTTGAGTCCCTTGGGCTTCTTGGGTCCGCCTCTGGGACTTGGGCTCCGGACTTATCCGAGTTTGGTTTCCCCATACAACACCAACAATAATAATTTTTGGTGCTACTCATTTAAATATGAATTCATAAATTAAAGGCGCGTTTAATATAAAATTGGAAAATTACAAATAATTTCATAAATATAAACACGCCGCAATGCTTTTACGTTGTTTTTTTTTAATTTTAAGAATTCCTATTAAATGATAGGCACGAATTTAATTTATTCCAAGAATTAATTTATTTTTATGCCCTTTTTTAAAGTAAATGCGTGCGCATAAATTTTTTTTTAATATTACTTTATTATTCATTGGAAATTATCATAGAAATCAACTTAATGCATTTTTAAATTTGGTAAAATTCTCATAATTACATATAAAAGGAGTTGTTTTTAAAAAAATTGTCAAATCAATTGCATCAATTTACTTGAAGTTGGATTGAAATACGTAATTGGACCTAATGCTTTAAGTTTATTTCAAAATAAATTTTAGAACAGGGTTTCCCAACTATCTTGTATTACGCACTATTAAAAAATTATTAATGAACCTTCCCATCCCATACGAAAATTTATGACAGAAATGAGTTGTTAGGTTTTAAGGTAAAACGTTTAAAAAAAAAAACAAACAAAAAAAAAACATACTCAATATACAATCGTTTTTCTCGCACTCCCAGTTGGAAAGCCCTGTTTTAGAGGCATGTAAGTCAATGAAGTTTTACATCTTCGTTTATTAAAATTATTTTTAATATGTGATACAAAGCCAAAAACTGTGGACAAATTGTAGTATCAAGCAAAATAAAGACATTAACTACAAATTCACAAATGGGATCTTTAATCAGAATGTGCATTTTGAAAACACTGTCCTCGTTATCAGCTTGTATACTACAATAAAGGCTGAGTCAAAACGAATGGTCTGTTATCCCCCATACAATTTCAAAACGAGTGGAGATACAACAAATTTGTTGAACATATAGGAACTTAGGTAGGGGCTACACAATGGTGGTGTCATATTTGACTTTTGACCTCGAATTTTGTACCTTGCAATTTATAACTTTGTAACCGTTGCCGGTTGAGAAAAATTTCTAATTTACAGCTGTAGAGCTCAAAACGCTGATTTTAACAAAAAGATTAAAAATAAAATCTTGCAAACATTCCAAGGAGGAGCTTTAGCAGTGAAGCAGAAATACATTTATATTTATTAAAAGGAAATTACTTCCCCCCCACCCCACGAGTAGGGTAAGGCAAGTGGCAGATCCTGTGGTCATCTATTTTTACCCCTTTATCTACACTTTTTACCTCTCCCCAAGTTTTTTAATCAAAAAAATTGATTTTCTCGAACGTAATATGTAGAAAATGTAAAAAACCTCGTATCTTCTTTCCTTTCTCATCATTTCCGAACGTTTGATATATCACATGTCATATGTTGCCATAGTTCTAAGGACCAAATGACTGTCACCCCCGCAAAATCCGACCCCCCCTGGAACAATTGAGCCTAAACTTCATAGTACTGTAGATCTTGCATAGAGGAATCTGGATACCGAATTTCACGCCTTAACGTACCTAAATAGCACACAGATATGTTGCACTCTCTGAATCCCACCCCCGTAATTCCGACCTCAGTGTACCAATCAAAACCAAACTAAATAGTGCAGTAGGCATGCCCATAGTAAGCTACATTCCGAATTTCAACCTTCTACCTCAAAAAATGTACAAATTATGAAGGGGACGGACTGACTTTATAAATAGGGTGCTTTACCTACTGAAAAAAATGAGAATATTTTTTTAATTTGTCCTGCAAAATGCCCTGCATTCCGTAATGATCATCATTAAAATGTTTAAAAACAAACATTCTGAATAGAGAAAAATATACATTCTGAAATATTTTTCTCTATTTATTAATTAATATCGGAGGTAATGGTTTGAAAAAAATCCTCCAAAGACCATTTTCCAATTATTATTATAAACATTCTGGTTTAAATCAGGTTTGTTTGGTTTATTTGGTATTAACGTCCTTATCAAATGCTATGGTCATTTCAGGACTGCGTTATAGGGGCCACAAATTTTTGCCTCACAAGGGTTCTTTAACGTGCAGCTGGCAAACCGACTACACGGGACCAATGGCTTTACTTTTTACTTCCCTTCCGAAGGAAGTGCGTGATCTCAGGAAACCCGCGTCCTCAAGCATCAGAGGGGATCATGCAACCACTGAGCCACCGAGGCCGATTTGGTTTAAATCAAACAGATTTATTTATTTTTTATATATTTTAAGTAAAAATTAATCATTTTCAATAACGTGTTTACGTTGAATTTTAGAAAATACATCATGAAAATACACCGCGATATCACTTTTGCAAGAAATTTCTAATTAATCCTGATTGCAATTGTGTCCTGTATTTTTTCCTTCAAAATCTGGTCATCCTATTTATAAAACCAATAAGTAGCTCCATTTCTCCGCTACTAATAAAATAGATTATAACCACTTAACAAAGAATGTATAAAGATAAGAAGTAAAAGCTCGCGTAGACGTAGGTGGCGCCACCCATGTGTGGCGGGAAATGTGTTCTGCAGAGAAGCCACCGTTCGCAAATCGGGCAGCTTTTATCACGTGATATAAACACAGCCATTACTTCTTATCACGGTCTATAGAGATATACATGGTCATCGAGCTCCATTGTTAAAATGAAGCTAAAGCTCCTAGCTCCCAATAGGGCGGGAAATCTATGGAAAAATGGCGCTGCGTGTACAATCGGCCCAACTGCGCCTGCAGTACCGACCTATTGCAACACCTCCTAAAGAGAAAGCCTCTGCACGGAAACGTCATACATTGTTACATCATCATAGTAGTGCATTGTTATTCGTATTTCTACCAATAATAAGCCCTGAATTTGCACTACTATGATGATGTAACAATGTATGACGGTTTCCGTGCAGAGGTTTTCTCTTTAGGAGGTGTTGCCTATTGGCAGATAGAAACTTTACTTTCATTTTCAGTTTCAATGAAAAATTTCTATCGCAGGTTACGGTCGGCCCTAGTTAAGGCTCTAGATACATCTTTAGAGCCTTACCCTAGTGCGATCTGCGGCACCTGGCGTGATCGGTTTTCCTTAGCTTCTCGAAACAATGGAAAATGGCGGAAGCTCGATGACCATGTATATCCATCTCGGTTTTCCTTCTTTTCCTTGTACGTTCTTTGCACTTGAGCAAATCGTGCGTCGACAAAGCGATTTCACGTGCGCACGGCGATATCAGTAATGCTTAAAAGATGAACAGAAAGTAACAATATATATTCCTTCTTGACAAATCGATTGTTATATGACATACACTGTTTTAGCACGTGAACTTGACTTGAAGGGGTCCACGAAAAATTCTGAAAAGTTGATACGGCCGAGCCAAGACTTTGATGATTATATTTCTGAAAACAGAATTTGAAAAAGTTAATCCGTTTTCAAGTTATCGTGCAAATGGCGGACGGCCGGATAAACGAACAGACCAAGGGCGCATTCTTAAAAGTAGCTTTTATGCTAAAGCTCCTAAAAAAATAAAATCTTGTAAACATTCCAAGGAGGAGCTTTAGCAGCGAAGCAGAAATACATTAATACATTTATTAAAAAAAATTACTCGGGCCCCGCCCCCCGAGTAGGGTAAAGCAAGTAGTAGATCCTGCAGTCATCTATTTTTACCCCTTTATCTGCACTTTTTACCTCTTCCAAAGTTTTTTTAATCAAAAAATTAATTTTCTCGAACGTAATATGTAGAAAATGTAAAAAAGCTCGTATTTTCTTTCCTTTCTCATCATTTCCGAACGTATGATATATCACATGCCATATGTTGCCATAGTTCTAATCACCAAGTGACTGCCACCCCCGCAAATCCGACCCCAATGGAACAACTCGGCCTGAACTTCATAGTGATGTAGATCTTGCCTAGAGGAATCTGAATACTGAATTTCAAGTCCTTTACATACCTACATAGCACATTGATATGTTGTCCTCTCTGAATCCCACCCCCATAATTCCGACCTCAGTGTACCAATCAAAACCAAACTAAATAGCGCAGATAGGCATGCCCATAGTAAGCTACATTCCGAATTTCAACCTTCTACCTCAAAAAATGTAGAAATTATGAAGGGGCGGACTGACTTTATAAAGCCAATAAGTAGCTCCATTCTTCCGCTACTTAATATTTAAATTATGAGCATTTGAGCAATCAAGCGTCGACAAAGCGATTTCACGTGCGCGCGCCGATGACAGTAATGCTTAAAAGATAAACAGAAAGTAACAATATATTCCTTCTTGAGAAATCGATTGTTATATGACATGCCGTTATCTTTGTATTCTTTACACTCACTACTTTAGCATGTGAATTCGACTTGAAGGGGTCCACGAAAAATTCTGGAAAGTTGATACGGCCGAGCTAAGACTTTGATGGTCATATTTCTGAAAACAGAATTTGAAAAAGTTAATCCGTTTTCAAGTTATAGTGCAAACGGCGAGCGGCCGGACGGACGGCCGGATAAACGTACAGACCAAGGGCGCATTCTTATAAGTAGCTTTTATACTAAAGCTCTTAATAATAGAAAAGAAAGTAGAAAAGCTCCCGAATTACACTGTCTTCTTATATGAGGGGGCCTCGATCGAAATTGATCGAAATATACCATTAAACTGGTTGAATTCCTGTGTTTTTAGCCGGTTTTTAGCTATTTCAAAGCACAAATTCGTTACAGAATTTAAGAAATTATCATTAAAATTCTTTACCCGAGCCCATTTATAAACTGTATGCCTAATATTGTGATAAGGGTGTTTATAAACCTTTCAAGGAAGAAAGGAAAATTCTGTACTAACAAGTTAAAAAACGTTTTTGGAGCACATTTAACCTTAATCGCTTTTAACGTAAGTTTAATATAGAATTAATATTCAGTGATACAACTTCAATATAAATCTAATATATTGGTCATTAAACAAAAAGCAAATTGTAATCAAACATTTTAAAAATACAACATTGGGAGAAATATTTTTAGGTTATTATTTTACAGTGTTGGGTGTTAAATACATTTCTTTGGAGCCTCGTATACCATATAATGAAATCAAACATTTATTCTTCAGACATTGTTTTTCACATGCAAAAAACTACATTTAAACCAATTTTGCTCGTTTTCTATTTTTGTTACTCATCATTCCGGAGGACAGGTCTTGCCTCTAAGTTTTTGCAACAAGAAGAAATCTCGTTAGCACATAGTATCAAATAAGGAACGAATTCTTGTACATGTTGCAAACAACAGGCAATACCTGAATTTTACATTCAAATTTGTTATCTTTTCAAATATTTCATTACTAACATTAATCATGTTGCTAATCTCTTGTTTTCCTAATGTTTTTTCCAAGTAGACTTCTACCTGATAAAATACTTGTACAAATGCCAATGATGGCTTGATGAGAAATCTGTTGTAGTCTTACATTTCGCTACTAACCTTAATTAAGGGATCATTCAGAAAATACGTTCGCTTGACAGGGAGGGGGGGGGGGGATTTTGAAACTGTGATAAAATGAACGGTTAAATAGGTGGGTGGGTATCGAATAATGAGCGTTCGCCTAAATATTTTTAATTATTCGCAACTCGGTCGGTCTATGCAAAAGTGGTGGTGGCTCCTTTTTATGTGAAAAGATTTCCTCTTTTAAGAGGTGGGGATGGGGATATTCTAATATATTATGTACATTCATTTGGAGGAGGGGGTTTTGTTAATGTTTCTGTGTTACAAAGGAGAAGGGGTTAAAATTTTGTAATTTTAGCGAACATATTTTGTAAACGATCCCTAAGTTTCTAATTCTTGTTTTCCCATTTTTTTCCCAAATAAAATACATGTACAAATGCCAATAAAAGGTTGACGAGAAAGCTATTGTAAATTTTATGTACTTAAAGTAAAATAAGTTTCCGATGGCACAGAATCAAGAAATTACAAATAATTCCGAGCATTTCTTGCAAGTTATAATTTTTTTTAGACTTATTTAGAAATATAACCACACAGATAGTAAACAATGTTTCTACTGATGAAACCAGTATCAAAACAGCGAGGCATTTTTTTTTTTTTATTAAAAAACAACTTTGTTGGACAACGTAAACATTTTGGACAATTTTTGATTGAAGACACATATGACGTATAATGCCTTGGAATTATTGGAATTTTTAATCGTGCTTTTCCAGCATTAGCGATTTGCAGTGAAACCTTTCGCACGAGCGACTTCGATGGCAACGCCGCAGCTTCAGCAAAAATCCGCCTGAGACCATGGGCGGCACTTAACCGAGCTGAGGTCTTCATTAGAGTGGGGGGCTATTACTTTTCAAAAAAGTTTCTAAATTCTAAATTGGAAGCATAGTTACGTTGTCTGATCCTTCTATAATAGAATTGGCGTGCTTTTATTGAGTAATAACCACTAAGTGTGACCAAAATCAATGAAATGTGCGACCATGCCGAAACAGAAGAGGGTGTGGCTGGCTCGGGAGCTGTTGTACTTTCTTTTCTATTACTATATTATAAGTAGCTTTTGTGCTAAAGCTCCAGATAAACGGTGGCCGAGAGCCGGTTCGGTGGCCGAAAGCGTTAAGGCGCAGGTCTTGCTGCTCTCGAAACCAGCGAGTCGCGGATTCGAATTCCGCTGAGGGCATGGATGTTTATGTTTGTCCCCCCTTTTCATCCGTTTCATCCTTTTCTCTGGGACTTACAATTCCAGTTTAATCCTGAATCTAGTGCATACCGATTCCCCATTTTCAAATATGATTTAAGCGAGTAGGCATTTCCTGCAGTAGGCAATTTTTTTCACCATGTTACAAACATGAAAATTACATTACATAATGTCCAAAGTGACTAAATTTAGAATAAATTAACTCTGGTTACCTCATACCAAACGGGGCATTCCATCTTTTACATTTAATGTTTAATTTTTAATTTTAATCTAAATGGAATCATTAGATTCATTATTCGACATAAATCTATATTCCATCCATTAACTGATATTTAATAAAAAATAAAATAAAATAAAATAAATCAAAAGTAAAAAGCTGACGTTTCGGGTAGAGGTTATCTATCCTTTGTCAAAGATATCATCTATGCGAACCGTCAGCTTTTTATTTTATTTTTATTAAATATCTATTATTTATTGTATTTCAGGGTTCTTGTGTCTCGTCGTTCTCTCCTATATTAAAATTGAAGATAAATAAGAACTTGTTTTTCAAAAATTAAGCTTTAAAGAAATTGTGGACCCACTCTTATAATCGGCATTTTCACACGGTTTCGTTCAAGCCTTTACATATTTATTACAGTTTAGTCGAAACAAAAAAATTCGGAATAATTAACAAGTTTTCTTAAAATTATTTCACGGTCGTTAAAAACCGCACATAATACATCCCGAACTTAAGAATGCCAACAATATCATTATATAACTCCTGATGTTCAATTTATACCAAAAATATTTAATCTACACTTGGTATACAGGCTATTTTTTTTTTTAACTTCCTTAACTTTCGAGATAACTTGCGTCTTCAGGGGACAACATAGGAAAATTTCTCGTCAAATTGATGCAGACTCACCCGTTATTAATTCATTAATTAATTTAATAAATATGTTAGAAAAAAAAATCTTAAATGAACTTTCGCCCAAGGTTTAATTTCCAAAACTTAAAATTCATATTATCTACCTTTATTTCCTTCACAAATGCTCACATTCAAAGTTTCGAGTTCGATTTCTAATATTCGGATTCAAGTTTCGATTTTTCCAGGATCGAATGCCATCTATTGAGATAAAGCGACAAAGAGAAGGAATTTAGGGTTCTGTCAAGAGACTGCTAGGAATATAGTCATCGAAGTCCACGAACCTTTCAAATATTCTTTTGGTTTACGTAGTAATTGGTTAAATATTTCTCTAGTCATTGCCCTTTTTACACATGGGAAATTAGGAAAGAGGATGCTCATTTAAAACAGCTTAAACAATTCGCGAAGTACGAGGGGAAGTCAGTAATTTACAAATGGATATGGAAATGAAACAAATAAGAGTACTGAATTGAAAATTTCTTTTATTTCTCATATAATATTCCTGTGAAACGACGGGACAAGTGTCTCATTGTACAGAGAGATTATGTGGAGAAATAAAAGTAGTTTTCAAGTCAATATTCTCAATTTATACCTACTTACTTACTGACTTCCCCTGTAGTTTGGAGTTTGAGACTGGAGCAAGTCCAGGCGTGAAAGTAAACAAACAAAGCGACGATAATGACGCTCTCGCGAAATTTCGGGAGGAGAGGCGGCAATGTCAAGCAACTGAAATTAAAGGCGTCGGTT
Source organism: Rhysida immarginata (assembly GCA_023313115.1). NCBI lineage: Eukaryota > Metazoa > Arthropoda > Chilopoda > Scolopendromorpha > Scolopendridae > Rhysida > Rhysida immarginata. The sequence continues at coordinate 2,154,781 of JAHWFO010012898.1, read as the reverse complement.
TCCTCCCCTATCCATTACTTGCCCATGAGTTTTCAAGCAGACTTCGGAACCCAGTAGATCTATTCGCTACTTTCAGTTTAGGTGGCGCCGCCCTTGTGGCATTTACTTGAACTGAGCTAGGTAGGATTCGCCGTAGTTTAAATAAGGCTCAACACGTTGTTGCAGCTAAAGAAATGAGAAATGTAAGGAAAACGTAACAAATACTGCCGTGTGTAAGGCTGCAAATCAAAATCGATGTTACACTTTTCCCAAAAAATAAAGCCACTAGAAAAAGATGGGATGTAAAAATTATAATGGGCAAATAAGCCACAGGTACCATGTGTATCAACACAATTTTTTTTCCATCACCACCCTGTAAGCATAAATTAGCAATGGTAGGGTAAAAGATGGAAAATATTTACATATTTTAACATATACTACTAATAAAATGAAAATATATTCAAAATTTGTCTTTAAAAATTTGTTTCACGTACAATACGTTTACATGCACGTAATTTTACGGTGAACTCACTATTTCTATTGTTAGCTACATTAGCTTTGATAATCTTGTTTTGTTTCTGGGTCATTAATAACCAAAAAATTAGGTCGTTTATTATTAGAAACAATTTTCATCTTGAATCTACTTTTTCATATTTAATCAACCAATAACTTTCCAACTAAGAAATAAATTTTTTTTGCTATGTCAGTATTAAAACGAAAGATGAAATCAAGTGCTATTCCTGGCAGATGCTTGCCACATCGACCACTTGAAAAATATACCACCACACAGTACAGAAAAATATCACACAGTGTAATATTCAAAGCATGTTGATGGAAAACGGATGATGAGGTGGGTCCTACTTTCGCCGCCATTTTTCGAAATTAGCAGCGCCCTCTATATTCACTGAAAGTAGTGAATACCGTTCTCACGCCCTTCTTCTCTCATCTATGATGTATACTCTCCTGATTCCAATACGTCATCGGTATTCTTCGGACTTCATCAAATTAAAATCCAAATACTGTATTTTTCCGGATAGTGAATGAGGGTCAGAATTTTCTAATTAGCAACCCTGTTCCATAACCGGAACCCATTGAAATAGTCCGTTAGTTATTGAGGGATATTCCAAATTAATATTTTCAGTTTCATTAGATATTCATTTTATTCGTTTTCAAGGTATTTTTAAGCCAGTAAACAATTTCAAGGAATCTGTAATTATTTATTCTCTAAAAATATTAATTCTCTGCACTGTATTAAATTTTCATTGATTCCGAATTTTTTCCTTACCAATTCTAAATTTAGTAAAAAATTTACTTACTTTATTATCTCGTCTCTTCTATCCGTTTCGGTCCACCATTAAGTAAATTCCCGCTAGCATCTTAACGGCGGAAGACGATAGCATACCCGCCCTTTTCCAAGAAGGTTTTTGTTTCATATTCTGTGCTTAATACGTGTCACGTCTACCTTCGAATAGAATCGACAGGCTAATGCAGAGACTCGATAAAATTGTCTCTTTGTAATATTGCCAACAGTACATTTAGTTCTGATATCACAGTTCAATTTTTTATCTAGTAAAAAAATTGCCATATATTCTGTAAAATATGTCACTAAAAATGATTTCAATAAAATTTTCAAGAAATTTAATAACTCATTAACAAAATCTTCACTGCCTACGCTTAGAAAATAACCTTCCGTCCTCGTTAACATTTCTGCTTTTATCCAAGCGTAGAAAATAATAATTGGCAGAGTTCTCGCACTGTAAGGTGAAATGGAAGAGGACTCATAGGTAAGGACTCATAGAGATAGTATAGTTTATACCCTTATGCGCGATCTATGAACTGCTTTTTTTCACTCAAGCCTGCTCGCAACCGCTCGTTGCAGCCTATTGTTGAAGTGCCAGGATTTAAGAAAATTAGAGCATTTGAAAATTTTTTTCCCTACCTATTGAGCGCGAAAAAGTGGCCTCTTCCATTTCACCATTACAGTGTGAGAACTTTACCAATTATTATTTTCTACGCTTGGATAAAAGCAGAAATGTTAACGAGGACGGAAGGTTATTTTCAAAGCGTAGGCAGTGAAGATTTTGTTAATGAGCTATTAAATTTCTAATACATATATTAATTTTTAAGAATCTTTTTACTGTTGACGAATGGCGAATTGCCAAAAAAAATTACTGTATTATATCATTAGAGAGAGCAGAACTCTTCAAAAATGAAGCTAAAGGTTTTATTAATTTAAAAAATGCAGTAGATAAAAATCGTGTAGCTTTACCGTTTTAAAATTACAAAAGTATTTATTTTTTAATTTAGTATTTACAAAAATGATGAAATTTTTAGAGTATATTTGATCGACAGCAGTATATTTTGATTTGTGTGCCAAATTGCTGTTTTATCATCATCGAACATTATTAAATTCACGCCACGCTTTTGAGATAGAACGAGATTTTGAGTTCATACAAGTTTTTGATTGCCTCAAAATTCAACGTCTTTATAATATGGGGCATCTTCTATAAATTTTTACATCTATTATCTAGAAATGCACATTAAAAATAGCCAAAGGAAAATTATGTTTTCTATAAAATAGATCTTATCAGAGTATACATCTTAGAATTCTTTTAAATTAAATTGAAAAATAAATAGAAACACAAAAGCCAAATATTGCGATATGATAGGAATTTTAATAACAGCTAGTTTGTTAAATATGTTGTACAATTTCCCTGATCAGGTTGTACAGTCGATCTTTGAAAACCAAACTTCAGGTCAACAGAGAAACAGAGACAATGGACTAGAAATTCGTCACCTTCACTGGCCCGAAATTAGCAGGATTGCCAATATTTTCCATGGTTGGAGCTTGTGCATAGCATATAGAACTAAAAATAAGTCAAGTATGCTTAAATGCTAGGAGAAACTCAAACCCTGACCATATCTGCGCCATCTGTATTGTTTATAAACTTACTTGCAAAGATTGTGCGAATTATTATTTAGAGATCATGGGTTAAATCGGTTTTTGCCGACCACTTTATCAAATGCAAGCAACAGATTGACCCCATAGAAAAGTCATGACCATCCTAAGAAGTGTAAATGACCCTAGGAAGACCCTTTACAAAAAGATCTCTAGAAATTTCCAAACACTTAAAAATCGATCTTAATAGAATTCTGAACTATCAATTTTTTTTTAAATAGCCCTTGTTAGCTATCATTAATGGAATTGTAAACTACCGGTATCTAATCAACAGGGCTAGTTTCATCTCAAACACTAATTGTGAATCCAACATGTTTTAATCATTTCTTTTGGTATATATTCTGTAGTGATTTTGTTCCTGTTATGGTTGATGTATTATTACCGAAACGCAGTAATATTGCGTTATTATCAATATTTGGGTTTTGTGATATTAGTAATTTGTACCTTGCAATATTGACCATTATGCAGCTATTAAATTTAAACAGCATTCTTTTTTTTCGTTTTTTAGAACAAGAATATTTAAAAAAAAATACAATTTGACAGGTTTTTGGTAGTCATCGTTCCTATTCATTCTCTTGCGACGACGCTCATGCTGTACTCCTCTGGTGACTGTGTAATACCAATTCGAACACCAAGATCGAGGCTCTGATTTTCAGGCCGAACGATAGTGAACTTCTGTAGAATACTCGTCAACACAATAAACAGTTCCATCTTAGCTAGTGATTCTCCTAAACATGAACGTCGACCTAGATGGAGAGGGAGTTCTATCTCAATCAAATTTTAATAAGATCCTCATATATCGATTCATATCATTAATTTTTTTTTAATTGCCTAAAATATTAATGGCATATAATTTCTGCAAAGCGTTTCTGCAAATTTTTTTTAAAATTATAAATTATTTCTAAACAAATAAATGAGTTACTTTATGTAGGAAGTGAATACTCACCTACAGAAAAAGGCATGAAGGCATCGATTTTCTTGACATTGTTCGTACTTTCGTCGTAGAAACGATATGGATTAAAAGTCTCAGGTTCATGCCACGAATTGCCATTGTGATGTACAGCCCAGAGATTTCCAAATATCCAAGTTCGCTTTGGTATTTTATAATCACCAAGTTTGGCATCGACTGGATTAGAATGCAGCACAAAGGGAATGACACTTCCATATCGCTGAATTTCGAATATTGTAGCTTCTGTGAAGGGCATCTAAAGATGAAATTTTATGACATTATAAAATTATTATCAATAATTTTTCAGAAATGGAAAATGCTTATTAATGATATCTGAGACTTTATCGATTAAGTTAATTAATTGTTTGAGGTTAATAGATAATTAAGAAATAAAGAAATTAAAGTGGAGCTAACTCCAAGCATCAGGTAATTGATATTATTTGAAAAAATTGATGGAAAAATTCTGTGACTTGGATTCGAACCAGGAACCTCGACTGTCGTGGTCGACGCCTCTACCAATTGGACAGTCGAGGATCCTGGCTCGAATCCAGGTCGCAGAATTTTTCCATCCATTTTTTTAAATAATATTAAATAGATAATTGATGCAAAAAAAAGTCACGATATATTGTATATCAACTATTTGAATATTTTTATGCTCTACAAATTACATCATGATATAAGCTTTATCATTTGGTCGTATTCCTTTGCAAATCCTGTCTTTTGACCATACTGCAGTTGGAAAAATGTATTATAAACTTAATTCTTTAAAATTTGTCGCTTCTTAATAAAACATAAAATTAAGCTTCATTATATTAAAATGTGGGGGTGGTCGTAGCCTGGTTGATCATTTTTGATTAGTGGAGATAAGCAACAATGGCGCTGCCAGCTATGGGATGGGTGACCACCAGTAGAATTCCATCTTGACCCCCCCCCTCCCCCCGTGCTTCGGAGGGCACGTAAAGCCGTCGGTCCCGGCTGCTGCTATCATCTTATACCAGTCGTTATTAGTTTCAAAAAACCCTGCACCTATTCTTGGGGCCTTTGTGCAATATTATCCCCAAAGCATATACGATATATGCCTTATCTTAAAAAGGCATATCAAATCCACTCTCGTATGAGGAAGGAACCATTCACATTCATAAATTAAAATGCATGTTGAAATATATTGAATGTGTTGAAAAAATGATTAGCGCTTACTTTTGATTTGTCTTCATAAGTAGGTTTGCGTTCCAATCCGATAACTTCATCGATTTCTTCTTGAATTTTCTTTTGTATTTTAGGATATTTCATCAATAGCAGAAATGCCCATCGCAAAGTGGCAACAACTGTATCCATTCCAGCGACGAATAAGTCGGACATCACAGAACGTATTTGACCATCTACATTAAAAAAGATTACGTTATAAAATAAAATTTATAATTATTCAATAAGCAGTTAATTGCATCCGAATACAAATGCAACCCATAATGATTCTTGAAAGGACGAAAATAGCGAAGTCTGCGTATTTAAAGATTTAAATATCAGATGAGAATGACACTCATCTCTAAATACAAACACATTTTTATACATGGTTACCATTTTGATGTATATAATTTACCTGTAAACGTAGTAGTTCCTCTGCTTTTCATTTGACGCTGAGCTTCCGTGAGATACTCATTTATGAGATCATTGGAAATGTTCGAGTCCAGCGAGTTCTTATGTTCATCTAAGACTTCCTGAAAGAATTTTTTTCTTTTCTCTTGTGATCGTTGAATTGATTTACTTCCACCTGGTATCACAAACCTTAAAAATATTTCAGAGCGCAGTGAAAAATTTAGGCCTTAATTAATTATCAAAGATGCTCTTATTTTGAACTTTTACACCTTATTATAATCAAAACATTTGTGAGTTTATGGAAGTCTTAAATACTTTCTGGTATTTAAGGCCAGAAAACAGGATAATTTTTTCAACCTTAATAACACAGTCCTGCGATGAAAAAAAACACAAGAGAACTGATAGCTTAACTTTATGTATTTGTTTTTGGTGCTCTTTTCAAAAAACATAATGAAAAATTTCTATCATGTCAGGATTTCTTGAAAAATTCAATTTTACTTGGATTTTTGTGGGACCCCGGGATTTCGGAACCCCCACCCTCATTTGTTGTGAACGCGTGTTAATGTTTAAATATTAAAGTTTTTAGAGTTTAGCTCAGCTATTTTCTTAAATAGTTGTTAGATTAATCTAGGAGAGGTTTTAATTTATAGAGATAGTTATTTTTCTAGATTATTGTTTAAGACAGCCAGTAATTATTTAGTTATTACTTATGGTGAGATTAAAATCGGAGTTAGTTATGTTTAATTTATTTAAACCGTTTTCTAAAAAAGGTTTAATAAAAGTTTAGTGAAATAAAAGATTTATAAAGGGTTTAGAATGGGGTTAGAAACAGGATGTTGTTCTATGATTACTAGATATTGAATTTGGAGTAAAGCTTGAGTCAGTCATTATATTGCAGGATGCTTTTTGTAGGAATTTACGTGTAATGTTTGGTGGCATGATCTTTTTCACCAGTCGTTGGTTAGAGTGTCCTTTTACACTTAGTTTTCCAGTCAGTATTAGATGCGAAGAGTCGGGCATTGAGGAGTACTCTATCGACGTGGTTGGATGTTGAGTGAGTAGAAGTTTTAGACTGTCGGCGAGGACAGATGTGAGAGTAGTGGAACTTAGACTCTCGACGAAGACAGATAGATGTCAGCCTGTCAAAGTGGACAGAGGTCTTTGTAAACATAGCCTGTCGTAGTTTAGGACGGAGGAACTGTTTGTGTTTAAATTTACATAGATTTAAATGGATAAAAACCACTGTTGCCAGACAGTACATGCAAAATTATTCGCGAGAATTTCTTTTCAAATAGAATTTTAGCAAAAATTTCGATATCGATTTTACAAAAAATCCTGACATGATGGAATTAGAAGTGAGTGCAACGTCCATTACTTATTAGTCCAAGGTTCAAGGATGGAACAATAAATGTTTATATACATATTTAGATAATACTCATATCGAGGGAGAACTTACCGAAGCCATGGTACCCTGGCTAAGATTCCGCCTTGTCCTGTAAATTTAATATTAGCTCCCATGGCTTCTAAGAACTCTTCGAGTTTCGGGTCGTTCCATTGGAAACGGCGCCCGGCGACAATCGACCATATAACGTTGACGATCGTGCAACACAAATCGTGGTGAAGAACAAATGATTCTTTGCCATAGGACTAAACGAGAAATGAATTAATTTCCATTTTCATGAAAAATGCAATCATTACAATTACATTTCCAAATTCAAAATTTCATAATTTCACTTTATATCCAAATAATTCATTCATTAAGATTAAGAAATTATCTTAAAAATAAGCACACCGGACTTAAAATTAATCACTTTGAGATTTCTACGACGCTTCTCAGGCCCGTAATCAGGGAGGGGGGGGGGGTAGGGGGGGGCCGGTGACCAACCCATTATGGAAAAAAGTCCCCCCCCCAAATATGGAAAAATCCCGACCCATGGTTTTTTTTTTAAAAAACCCCCCCCCCCCCCCCCAAGATAACGTCCTGGCTACGGTCCTGCTTCTATGTAAAGTAGTTTGAATATACAAATAAATGCACATGAGCCATTTCATTGCGAGATAGTAATAGCTAAGCAACGTACGAGCATTGTTAACAGCAGCTTGTATTATTCCGTGTCAAACTTGACTGCGAAAAATAAATGGGTCGTAAGCCAGACGTATCTCAGTGGCAAAAAAGGGTCATAGCATTTGGGCGGGCAAAAGGACATCCCATGCAAGAAATAGCTACCTTTGCTGCAGTATTAAGAAACTCAAGGCACGTCGGGTGGCAATAACTGTCGGAACTATGGTCGGAAGTCAGTGCTGACTGAACGGGACTAAAGAAGAATATCGCGCCTGGTCACGGCTAATCGCTTTCAAACCAGGCAAGAACTACTGCCGGAAGTCAATAATGGTTCACAGAGACAAATTTGTGAAAGAACCTTAAGGAGGCAACTGCATAAAATGGATATCTGGAACCGGTTACCTCGCAAGCGTCCGATGCTCACTCCAAATCACAAGAAAAACTGTACTATGGTGCAAGCGAAATCAGAACAAGACTGTAGATGACTGGAAACGCGTGATTTAGTCGGATGAATCAAAGTTTTGTCTTTATTCGAATTCGCTCGACATCGTGTACATAGAAGAAGCAATGAAGCCTTTCACTCTGATTCTGTCCAAGGTATGGTGCAATTGGGTGATGGCTCTGTGATGCTATGGGTAAGTTTTCTGTACAATGAACAGAAACATCTCGTTAAAATTAGCACCAGGCTTAATCAGCATCACTATCCTGACATTCAGGGTAGACAATTACTGCCTTTTGTGGATCACGTCAATGATGTCTATGACTTGAACGCAGTAAATTATCGAGACGATAACTGTAGGGTTCATAGGGCTAGATCCATAAAGGAGTGGTTCGAAGAGGATGATCAGACCATGTAACACCTCGACTGGGCTGCCAAATCCTCAGATCTGAACCCAATACAGTGGTCCCAAACTTTTTCGACTCGCGAACCCCTTTCACAAGGACCTGGATAGCGCAAACCACTAACTTATAAATATACCAACATACATGCATACAATACAAAAATCCGCCGTTACAGAAAAATTTTGGCGAACCGCCTGAAAGATGTTGCTAACCCCAGTTTGAGAAACACTGCAATAGAGTATTTGTGAGACTACCTGGAGCAATGTATTAGGTGGAAGAATCGTAGATAAGGACTGTCTAAAGACAATCGTACAATCAATGCCTAAGCGCATTAAAGCTGTAATTAAAGCGAAGGGATGTGCAACACGCACTATTAACAGCTGGTCACTAATTTTTTTGTCCGGTGTGATTACTTGTCTATTTAGTTTATCTTATTACAATGTTTATGCAAAATTTGCCTTAATCTTCAACAATAATTCTTGAGTTTCGCTGAGTATGACTTCCTCTATAGTTTTCTTTCCGAGTCCGAAATCCCTTAAAACCATGAGTGTGTATCGCCTGTGTTCCTTCCACAACGATCCTTCGGCATCGACTATTCCTAGATTTTAGAACATTTTCTTATGTTAAATATCTTTATTAAAAGAAAATTTTAAGCAGTTTATTATATTTTATTTTAATACGCATTGAGGTTTAGCAAGATCAAGTAATTCTCTTCCCTGCTCAAGATACCACTAAGGCTTTAATAATAAAAGTGTACGTCGTTTACAATAATGTAATACGAGGTGTTTATACGTTGAATCGACTAACGCCCGAAACAGATTTTGTAATGAGTATAATCTTTATATTTTGCCCTCTATAATTGAGAAAGCCAGGTTAAATGATCCTTAGTAACAGTACTCTTTTCATGTCCTGTATAAAAGAGTGGAGCAAAGATTCTCCGTTTATTATGCATCAACAAAAATATAAAATACGACGGATATCTTTTTAAGTAAGGTCCATTTTGTAATGAAAACAAAAATAGTATATATATTTTCAAATTTTGTTCTTTACCCGATTCTACATACCGTAAAATCGCCGGTCTCGAAATAAAGCTGGTCTCGATTAAACGCCGGGGGAAAGTTTTATATTTTTTGCAAATAAACGCCGGGTGCAAATGGATTCCTCTGCTCCTTTGCGTGGGGAGATGTTGAAAATTTGGCGAACAGCTATTATATTACGGTAAACTGGTATCAAATTTTTTATTTAAGTGCGGTAACAATAAATAAACGTCGGTCTCTTATAAAGGCCGGGGGGAAAGAAAATTTGGCCTCTTATAAACGTCCCGGCGTTTATTTGAACATTTACGGAACCTTTAACTATTTTTTCATAAAGTTTTCAAGTTTACTTAAACACTTTCATAGTGCTCAATGAGCTTCTGTATGTCCACTTCATAGAAGTCTACCGCTAGCCTGTAAGGAAAGTCACGCCGTTACTACAGTTTTCACTTTTTCATCTTCGCCGAAACGCTGGTTGCCGATGAACTCCTTTAAGTACCGGAATAAATGGTAGTCACCGAGCGAAAGGTCAGAACTGCAAGGCGGGTGTCAAATTCCCAACAAAAGATTTGTTTAGTGCTTGTTTTTAGTTGCAGGGGCCTGTGGCTTTGCATTGTCGTGGAGCAACAACACTCCTGATAACATGATTGAATTAGAGAAAACCCCTGCTCACCCAGTCCAGAGGACTGTGCATCAATGAATGGCTGAAATGGTAGGGCGTCAGCGCAATTAGCTGAAGTTTCCTGGTTATTTACCATTTTCATCAATAATTTAAACATCTGAGATGTGACGTGTAATATTCAAAACATTTGAAAAGATAGTCCCGAGCTGAACATTCATAAACCATTCTTTAATGGATGTTACTTCATTAGGAGATTAGACCAAATACCCCCCCAAATTTGAAGAGAAGATGGAGTAGATTGGGGGAGGCCTATGTCCTGCAGTGGACCGAGACAAGCTGAAACAAACAAACTTCATTAGGAAAGATAATCCCGACCTGCTAACTAGGTAGGATAGCGTAATGCTTACTTGTCCACAGTGGCTCAATTGGTTAAGGCGTCGCACTAACGAGCATTTTGCTTTCAAAATCGGACAAAAATATTTTGAGTAATTTTCAAATTGGAAATAAATGAAAATGCATGGAAAAGCTTATTAAAAGTATATTTTAGTGAAAATAAGTACATATTTAAAAAAAATATACATTTATTCTTCATCTTCATCCATTAATGAATCATCGTTATTTGGTTCGGGCTTGAAAAGGTGTATTGTTTCTTTTAAAAACGGCTAGCTTTTGCTGGGTTTCCTTTTTCTTCCACAGCTGATCAATGGATCTGATGTGAGAAGAAGCCTATTTAAGACGTCTTCGTTACATCGTAACCGCGAAAACTTCCTTCAAAACCGCAAAAAAAATTCCTGTTTCTGATCAAAATTTTCCCGACCTTAAAGGGTTAAAGTCCTTTAATTCAAAGTCGTGGAAAGATGTGGAAAATGTTTTTACTGTTATAGCAGGGTAATATCCTATAGAATACTATAAAAAAAAATTTTACTCGATCTTCCTCGACACTATAACATAAACACCTTTTAAATTCCGTGAGGTTTCTGTGAGGTCGATTCTCTTTTAAATTAAGTACATACCTTGTTCCAAAGGATCCATAACTCAAACTTGTCACTTTAAGTCCAAAAAAATATACTTTAACTACAAAACAAAAATAGAGCGTATCGAGAATGTAGGCGTGCGTTCTGAACGATGCATCGCGATGTCTAGATTCCGACTACCTGTGCAGCGGGGGGGGTGCGGAAAGGGTCTACTTCAAACCCTTTCTCATGACTCGAGTGTAATTTCACGTAGCAACCAGAGGTAGTACCGTACATCAAAATTGAAAACGAGTAAAGAACGCTACTCAAATTGCTTGATTTGTTCCCCAAACAGAAGCAGCCACTCCGTGAATAACGTTTTGGTTTATATAAATAACCCGGGTAATCAGACCCAAAACATTGGGAAGTTGTAATTAGGAACAATGGAAACTATACTGAAGGCGTGATTTTTTTTTCGATTTAATCTTATACTGTGCAAAACTTTTGAAATGCCCGTGGTAAAATTTGAATATTTAATACATTTACTGTTCTTACATATAGAAAATTTTTAAGTTTTATTACTTTGACATAACAAAGATTTCCTGTTTAAAGTCGAACATGTCATTTCTTTGATAAAAACTTGACGAGCTTCGAAACTTTAAAAGTTTCCAAAATAAACGCCATTAATGCAATTCGTCGTAAATCAATTAATTATTTGACCTCCCTGGAAGTGAAATTTAACGTTATCAATAATTTTTTTTTATTGCTGATAAAACTCACCACAAAGTTTCTTTTGAATGAGATTTTCATTGTATAGGCGATATAATCAAGTTTCACTTCTCAAAGTGATAAATGACTTCCTTTTTTTCGTATCTTATTTAATTCGATATATCTTTAATTCAGTTATAGTTAATTTATGATACCTGCAATTCACTATGGTTTATGTTTAATATCCTTTTACATAATCAATAGTTTTCATAAAGGATAAGAGAAATGATCTTATGCTTAAATTACATTATTCTACAATATAACTCGTTATATACCGTAATATAATAATAATAATAATAATAATAATAATAATAATAATAATAATAATAATGTAACAACAGGGAGGGAAAAAACACCAGTTAATTTTGTTGTCCCCCAACAGGCCAAAGCCCAAAACAGGGTTAATGAAAGTACATATAAAAAAATAAACTAGTGAAAGACAGACAAAAAGCAAAGAGCACAGCTCAATTTATTCATACTATTAAAAAATACTGGCAAACAAAAATAAGAGACAAGAAAAAGAGACAGGAAAAAAAATTAAAATCAAAAAAAGAGGTTTACACATATCATTAAACATATCAGAGTCAGCGTTACTGATATATTCCATATAACAATTTATTAAGTTACATGCAGGATCATGACTGCATAATAATAATAATAATAATAATAATAATAATAATAATAATAATAAT
>JAHWFO010012898.1:2112719-2142320 GCA_023313115.1 Rhysida immarginata | reverse complement strand
ATAATAATAATAATAATAATAATAATAATAATAATAATAATAATAATAAATGTGAATATACTGTACTTTAAGGATAATTTTAAGCGTTACTATGCATCAAGCATTAAATGTGTGAAATAAATTTATTTTTTGGCATCTACAGTTTTTAAATGACTTATAACCATAAATAAACATATAAACTTACGAATACGGAATTCATTTTACCTTGACCCCTCAGTGCTAATCTCATGAGCGTGCCTTCGCCTCGGTGATTGAAAACGTCGCCGTTTTTCACAAATGCGTCGATGACGCTCTGATAATCGTTAAGGACGATAACGTTCCGTCGGCCGAGTTGAATAGAGAAAATAGGCCCATACTTATATGACAGTTTCAAGAAGCTTTCAAATGGTTTAGGACCTAGAAAAGGAGCGCTACCGACTAGTGGTAGACCCCAGGGACCCGGCGGAAGGTGAGTAGCCTCGAACCAATGCAGCAAGAACCTCACCGACAACAATGCTATCAAAATGGCTAAGTAGAAAGTGCTCTCCTCCATTTTTTGCTTCCTTCTCGAGCGAATTCGACTTTTAAGCAACGATGTTTATCGCTTGATGCACAGTCAATGGTATAGGATTTATAAAAACTATATAGTTTTATCAAGTAATCTCCAAGATTCGAACCGATAACAGAATTAGACGTGATATTCTTAATTATTATCATTCAGCAAATAAAGAAACGGAAAGCAATTCAATTGTAAAATTTTTATCTTATTTTTACGATAATTTGTGCAAACTGAGAGCATTAAATTCAACTTAATAAAATATAATCAATTCAGTTAAAGCAAATTAATATAATTTCTTATTATATTTATTTTTTGACACATTTAAAATGTATTAAGTTTTTTTTATTCGAAAGATAAAATTTGTTTCACGAAACATTTTCATTGATTCACGAAATTCTTACAAATTTAGCTTAACTAACTGAGACTTGTTTTCAGACATTATATAAGGATAGTTATTTTTAAATGCGGAAATATACAAGTGGCGTTTAATAATTAATGCACCATATTTCTTAACCTCGGCCAATGTTTGCTGAAGAAATAAAAATTTTTATGTGAAGCATCTTCTAAGCATCTTCTGCATAATATCACCTAGTTTCATCTACGCTAAGTATCAGTGAGACAGTTTAGAGTCTGTGAGCGTTAAGTGTTGCAAAGAAAACTAGTAATTAAATTTCTTTTGGTGGAAAAAGAGAGCATCAAAAATATTGGCATACGCTAGAAAATGTGAAGAGATGGTAGTGGATGAAAGTACTGTCAGTGTTTGAGGACGAGCGAAAAACATTCGTAAAGAGCTCCGAAAGTCATCTTGAAAATTATCGAGAGCTCAAACAGGGTTTTCATGAGTGAGTAGCCGCATATAAGCCGAACATTAACAAAAGGTCGCTTACGGTGTTGTAAAGATCGACGAAAATGGACCTTTGAGTAATAGCATAGTGTCTTCTGGATATTGGAAGCGTCTGGATATGGAAAGTATCGGGTGAACGACATTTATCCTATTGCATTTTCCACAAGGAAAGCTTGGAGACTGAAGCGTATTTTAATGTTTCAGATAATTCCATGTTGCCCACATTCTGGCAACAGTTAGATGAGATCCATTCTTGTTTAAACAGCTCGTGCGTTCGTCCATAGAAACCTGGTTGTGCAAAACTGGTATGTTTACTCCGTATGAATGCGCAGAATTTGGATTGGGCTCTCACAGCTCGAATCTCAATCCCATAAAACATATTGCCAGGTGCATTGGAAATTTGGCTGTAGCCAGACTACGCCATCCCACATGGTGACTTAACTGACTCTACTCTACTGGAAGAAATGGCTACATTCCCAACAGCATTTCAAAAATGGTAGATGGACTTCTGAATAGATGCCAGCTATTATCGCAGGAAACGGTGGACTATATTTTTTTGATTTCTTGCTTCATTATAAGAGAACCGAAATATAATAGTGTACGGATACATTTGACTATAATGTAGCTGATCCAGGCACGACTTAATTTGCTAAAGGAAAAAAGAAAAAACTTTAACGCGAATTCTTTCAATTTTCGTACGCGAGTTGTATTACAACGAAAGATTACCCAGTACGACATGTAATAAATAGCGAAAGGAAAGTAATTTACATCTTGTTCACAATAATTATGAACAAAATGTAATTTTTCTTCTTTCACCGTTTTTATTTACATTAGTACCTCTTGCTACTCTAGTGAAATGCTACTAAATGCACAGCCTCTTCAGAATAAAATTGAAAATTTTTATCATTTCAATCAAAAATCAGCACAAAATAAAAGTCTTAAAAATTTTATTCTGAGTTAACTACCTCAACGTATTTATTAGTAACACTGCCTATTGTTCTATACGTGTACGTTTGATGTTGAAATTTTACCTGAATAATATTAATCGGAGTAAATAAATAAAATGGTTTTATTATGTTTAACAATAAATACACACATTAAATTATAAAGATATAGTTGAAAGAATTAATAAATTTCAGTTTTTTTAAAGAAAATATTTATGAAGTCTATTTTATTTATATTTCATATGTACATAATCTTCTGACAAGAAAATTTACTGTTCTATTCGCTTTCAGCGAAAGCTTTGTTAAGCGCAGGTTTGAGTCTGTGATTACCCTTCCTTTTAATAATGCGAACTGATTTGGGTCTCGGACGCTCCACGAACGCATACTGGGAGGCATTCAGATGAGATAATTTGGAGGACGACGACTTAGGGTAGTGGCTGGACAGGGACCTGCAATCTTCGTGCAAATTATTGACGGGTTTGGAGGAAGTGAACCGAACGCAAATAAGATTCCACACAAGTTCTACCACTTCCAATAGCGAAAGCAAGCAGAGACCGATCCAGAGACTCATGTTGCCTCCTAAGATTCCAAGGAATTCTGAAATCTACAATAGATAAGCTTGTTTAGTTTAGAATAATAGTCTAGAAGTTATAATGGAAATTTATTAAAAATTAACGTGCTTATTTTGATTATATTAAAAGATACGAAATCTACTGTGCTGGTTTCCGAAATAATATATCATGGATAGTGCCCTATAAAAAACTATTTATTTTTGTGCACACATGAGATACACACATACATGTGATGCACACACACTATATCAAGAATAGTCTTGCTGGCAGATCAGATCATCTGTGAGATTCTTTAGCATGAATGGAAGAAGGTGAACTAGTAGTAACTCTTGATATACTTATAAGGGAACCCCACATAGCCTTTTTTTGCGCGCAAGCACACCGTGGAAACTATAGCGTTGCGCGGCAGTGAAATGCTCCGGAAATGCGCAGAGTTCAACAAACATGGCGGAAAGAGGGGAAGCGAACTTGTTAGCGGCGATCGCCAAAGAATTGCAGTTAGAGCACTGTTATTAAGCATAAAACCTGAATTTTGCTGTACAATTATTCGTCTCGAAATAATTTATAAGATGAGGTAGGCATTCATGAATACTATGTTTATTTAAAATTATAAAGCACCGCGATATATACCCCCTCACCAATGCAACATATTACTCGACGTTGCATATGAAGCCAGACCCGTGTTTGATTACCGAATTACGTAATAAAATGAAATAATAAAAAATAAGGAAATGGTTATTAAGTACTATAGACATTTTGTACTGGAAGGCAATTAGCTAATTCTAATAATCTATTTTTAAAAACTATGTTTGCTTAGAAACTTGAGAAGTCATTCAATTGCCGTCTGCTGCTGTCTATTTCATCTGAAGTGGATTCGTGCTTATTGCTGTGAATAGTGGAAGAAAGAAGTTCCGTTAAGCGCATTAATACATTGCTTTAACAATGGAGTCCTTGTATGACTATGTGTGCTCAAAGTTTCGTTTTCGTGGTTTATTTTGAAAGAAACAAAATTTCGCACTCTTATTTTGCAAGCATCTATTGTAGCTTCAATTGAGTAACATATTTCAATTTGGTGGAAATCTGTGACATACATGTTCGAAGGATTCCCTTGTTAGTGGCATTCATGCGACCATTGACAAATGCTAATAAGTTTTGTCACCATAAGCAAAAGCATCCCAGACCATAACAGAACCTCCTCCACCAACCCGCTTTGAAAAACACTGGTTGTCTTCTTAAGCCATGCAAATAAAATTGACCACCGTCTAATAGTCTGGGTATCTTTTGCTTATGTTGGGTAAGGAGATATGTATTGCGGTGCTTTTTAATTTTAAATAAAATAAATATTCATGGATGCTCACCTCATCTTATAAATTATTTAGAGACGAATAATTTTACAGCAAAGTTAAGGTTCTGTGTTAAAAAACCTACAATTCTTTGCGACCGCCGTTAACGATCTTGCTTCCACCTTGCCGCCATGCTTATGATTTTTCCCTCACTTCCGTTACGCACCGCGCAACGCCATCAAACTGAAGGGTTTGGATAGTTCCCTTGTAAGTATCAAGAGTTCACCTTCTTCCATTCATACAACATAATCTCACAGATGATCTGTTCTGCCAACAAGATTATGCATAGAATAAATGGAGGGTTGTAGATACCACTAATCCACAAAAATGAGCTTTTATTGCACGTATGTACATTTCGGCTGCCACATTATTGCAATAAAAGCTCATATTTTGTGGATTAGTGGTCTCTCATCCCTCCGTTTATTCTAGCATCATCCACAGTTTCGTTTATTTTTCGCCCATTTCCTTAAAACAAGGTTGCCATGCAACAAAAACAACAAAAACAAGGTTGCTAACCAAAAAATCATAACTTTAGATTGGCCACCATGCATTCCCGATTTACACCCCATAGAAAATCTACAGGGTGATCTTTTCAGGGTAGTTTATGCCAATGGCAAATAATACAGTTCAACTGCCAAAGTACGTGCAGCCTGGGAAGATATTCCCAATGAAAGACTGCACAAAATAGCAGAAACAATGAAAGACAAAATCTGTCAACTTAAAGAAAGAGAAAAAATAGAGTAGGAGAGACCGGGGCAGGTTTGGTACAGGGATAGGTTTACACATCCCTATAGTCCACTTACCGTTAGTAGGAGCGCACCGCTTTCGAGTCGAGGAGAAGCATTATAACCGCCATGTACCCTCAAAACCGTCTGGAGTCGGTCGCGTGCAAGAACAGTGAAATAGACAACTTTTTCTAATTTTTCTTCTGGTACGTAAATTTTTGTACTAATATATTGTCAGTTATAGGATTTGTACCATTAGATCATCATAACTCATTATTGCTTATCCTGTTATACTGTTCTTTTGCGGTTATTTTAAGTTATTGAATTGACTGTTAACCTTATGAACAAAACATCGTATGAGTCAAATAAAGGATGGGTCTGATACGATACGGATACTATCAATTTTATTGCCGACGCACGTTTCGATGTTACAGCATTTTCAAGGCTAGCATAATAGTAAAAAGCGAGGTTTACATTGGCATCATAGGAAAACAGGAGAGGGTGCCAATGTAAACCTCGCTTGTTACTATTATGCTAGCCTTGAAAATGGTGCAACACCGAAACGTGCGTCGGCAATAAAATTGATAGTATCCGTATCGTATCAGACCCATCCTTTACTTGAAGTTCACAACGATTCTAGACCATGGAAATTATGAATTTAAAACTTAGAGCTTAGTTTTAACCAAAACATGGCGATGGGGCAAATTTACACAGGAAACGTGGGGCAGATTTATACTGTTTGAGGCCATATAAGCAATCAAAACCTGGAGAACAGTGGCTAGTAGTGCACAGAGTGTAAGAGGTGGGCATATGATCACTGTATTACAACAGGTAATTCAGTTTATTTTGTATACTGTAAATTTTTATTTGGTAGTATTTGTATCCTGTATTTGAAATGTGTGTATCCTGACTCACTTGTACCCACTGAATCAAACGAAGTAATATTGCAAATTATGTGAAGTTTATTTCTACTAAACCTTATATCTCATTATGTTAAATGTGTGGAAACATGCCCTAAGCATTGTATAATCCTACCCCGGCCACGGGGCAAGTTTACACAAGTGAGATTACCTCAAAAAAAAATTTAATTTCAAAATAATGTAAATTTAAGGTAATTTAAAGACAACATACTGTAGATTAAAGTTTAACTAATGAATAGATACGAAAATTCGGTAAAATAGACTTATTACTAAAAATACAATAATAATAATAATAAAAAAGTGTGTAAACCTGCCCCGGTCTCCCCTACTAAAACTTTCTAAAACTTCTATACCTCAATGTTTCTAATTTTGTTTTACATTTTCTGTTTTCAGAAAATGATCTGAAAGTTCATGGTAGATGCTTATGGCCATTATTTATTCGACTTTCTTACTTAAAAATTATTTTATTACCTTTCTGTTTATAAATCTTGAAAGTTTTAAAATAATCTTAAGTAAACATGAACAAAAAAACCACTGTTAGTGTTTCTAATTTTTTCGTGTATTATGAAGCTTTATTTAGCAAGATAAAACTTATTTACTATACACAAAAATAATTCTTATTTTATTGTTTTATTTTCTTTATTCTAATGCCCCAATAAATGATAAAATAATATAAGTTGCTTACATACATCTGGGAGCCAGAAACTGTGGAAAATAGTTCACTGAAAAAATAAAAAGAAGAAAAAAAACACAAATTCACAAAAAGGTTGAAATCTGTTTACCGTGTATTTCCCTTCTTCTTCTACAGATTCATATATATTTGTTTGGAAGCCAACAGAAAACTTTACCCTTTCTCTAAAATAAAAAATACAATTTTAAGATAAAACAGCAATAAAGTGAAGAAAAATCTTCCAAATTAGAGATTCTAATTTCTAGAAATCATTTTATAGGAAAAATAGAGAAAATTATTAGCAGGTCCAGGGGAAAGTTTTTTCGTTTCTTCACCCTTACTTTTTGAATGGTTACAAACCTCTCGTAGGATGATTTGAATAATGCCAATTTTTTATACATTAAAGAGAAATGATTGGTCATTCTTTTGCACTTACTTGTCTAAGTGAAAACATTCAATTTTATTTGAAAAAAACGTCTCGAATGGCACCTACATCACCAATAATTCGAGCCTGCCTGTTGTATGAATTTAAACTTGCCCATAAAGCAGCGGAGGCTGCTCGTAACATTTTACAGCATTCGGTGATGATTCTCTCACCGACCGGACGGCACAGAATTGGTTCAAATAATTTAGCCAAGGCAGACCTTCACCCTAGATTCTCTTGAGTGTTTGGTGGACAAAAGCTGGTGTAATCCATTATGAGTTCCAAAATCCAGAATAAACATCACAGCAGACGTGTCCGTTGGTCATCTTCAACGTACACATGAAAAAATCAAGCAAAAACGGCTAGCTCTTGCGAACCGTAAGCGTATTGTTTTTCTTCATGACAATGCACGTCCGCATACGGCAAAGCTGACCCGTCATGAAGTTGTGAGCTTTTGTATTTTTTTGCTTTTTTGATTGTATAATTGAAGCTGTAAAAATGATCTTTTCAGTTGTTCACGTACTTTTCCCTGAACACTGGTGGCAAAATAAATCTGTCTTGATAGAATATTTTGTCATTTTTGCTCCTATTTCACATTTTTTTTTTGCTGATTTTTTGACGATTTTGTAAAAGTCCCTGATTTTTCCCTGACTTCTCCCGGTTACAAAAATTCCCTGAATTTTCCCGGTCGCTAGACACCCTGCTATATTGTTTAATTATAGTGAACTGTATAATTGAACAAGATTCATATCATATTCGGTTAAAATTTGTATCACAAAAGTAGCTTACTTTTTATTGACGTTTTTTGTAGATGAATCGGATGAAACTCTCTCACAATCCTAAAAACATCCAAAGAAATATTAATGAATTTATACGACAACATATGAAAATAAGGACAAAACGATACCATAGAATGAAAATAAATTTATTTAAAAGAAATAAAAAAGTAACATCACGAACATATCAATAAAGATCCCTGATTAGCATTTCTTTTTCGAGCACATGCACTTGAAAATGTTGCAGTAATTCTGGCGGGATAACAAAGGTGTACTAAGAATAAAAATGTGGATAAACAATATTAATATAATAGTATGTAATATCTTAAAAAGTAATACAGAATTAATGGTTAAAAATTTGAAAAATGTGAATTTTTATATAAATAATGTATACAATTTGAGCAAAGTATATTTTATAGTTATGTTTAGCTCAAATTGTAAACATTATTTATATACTGGCTGATAAAAAAGTGAAGCACCCAGAAGGAGTGGTTGAACGTGAATGAAACGTCATATGATGAAAGAACATGTGACTTTATTGTACTGATTACAATATGGGATGTAACAGACAACGCCGTTGGCAGTACAGGTGGAATGTTGGCGCCAGGTCAGTAGGGTGTGGAATCCCCTTATGCGGATCGGAATGGTGTCAAACAGCCTTTGGACCCTCTCCTGATGCAGCTGCCCTCTAGATAGGCGAAAACTATGGTCATCGGAGGTCATGGAGAAGCGGGACTCATCACTAAACACGATGCGACACCATTCGTCTTCTGTCCATGCCCCCGGGCAAGGCACCACTCTAAACGCAGGCGTTGTGGTGTTAATGGCAACCGACGCATGGGGCAATAGGATCCCAATCCGGCGGATGCGAGTCGTCGAGACACTGTGCGAGAACTCACGGGGTGTTGTAGAGTCTCCAGTACATGTTTGCGGATGGTGGGTGGCGATGCCATGGGATTCCTTAATGTTTGGAGCACCAAACGACGGTCCTCCCTTGGGGTGGTGTTTGTTGGTCGATTCGAACCTGCACGACGTGCATGGGTGCCCTCATGTACCCATCGATTCCAACATCGAGCCACTGTGACATCGGAATGGCCTACATGCCTGGCAATTGCACGATACGACCAACCAGCCTCATGCAGTCCCACAATGCGGCCCCTGTCAAACGCTGTCAGTTGGTGGATAGGATGTCTAACGCGTCTGCGAGGCATCGCGGGTGTTTTGTACAGTATAGTAATCCTCTCTGAACGTCTTGCGTAACTGTCGGACTGGTAACAACTTATCAGCAACATGGCGGTGACATCACGAATGTACTCTGGTGAGCGTTCTAGACATTACAGATCCTTGTGAATCTAATCGTTTACTCACACATCAATTGTATACATGTGAACCGAAATAGGATAATATTGGACCACTCCTTCTGGGTGCTTCACTTTTTTTTTTGTCAGCCAGTGTATTAAAAATCGACATTTTTAACTATTAATTCTGTATTACATTTTAAGATATTACATATTATTATATTAATAGTGTAGTTCTAGTTCTATGGCATTGCTGTCCACAATATTATCGAGACAGTGCTACCAACAGTTGCTAACCTTTGACGGAAACCGAAACTTCTAATTCCTTAAGAATGCGAACTAACGTCAGCGATGTTGTATAGCTATTTTCAATAGTTGAACGCCAAAATAGTTTGAGAAGAAAATGATTGTGTCGACATTATAAGGCTGTGTCACAAGATTTGGAGGAGGATGATGTTACTTGCGTCCAAATCCCAGTTTGTGAAGGTGGAAATAGGCAGGCGAAAGATAGGAGGAGTAAGCAGACGATAAATGATAAAAGAAGTCGGGAGAAAGGAGCGCCAGGCGTTGTTAATAAGAAGCGTAGAGAAATCAGAAAGAGAAGGCAGAAGATTGACGCAATAGCGGTCGTTGAGGAAGAGACGGGTAAAGAATGGACGACGAGAGATAGAAGTCAAGAGGAGAGATAAGGGAGATAGAAAGAAAAAGCAAGAGATCGGCGCATTAGCAATCGTTAGAAGAGAGACGGGGAAGGAGCCAATAGAAGCGCGCGAAAGACGAAGGAGGATCTTTAGAAAGAAAGAGAGAGAGAGAAGGGGAGAACGAGTTTGGGGAGGAATGAATGTGGACGGAAGAGATTTCGAAGCGGTCGTGTCCAGGCTACCTTCCTAGGGACCCGGAGCCAAGGGGAACTTCAAAGTGGTCACACGAGCAGCAGGTTAGGCTTTTCGATAATT
Source organism: Rhysida immarginata (assembly GCA_023313115.1). Taxonomy (NCBI): domain Eukaryota; kingdom Metazoa; phylum Arthropoda; class Chilopoda; order Scolopendromorpha; family Scolopendridae; genus Rhysida; species Rhysida immarginata. Next base: position 2,132,310 of record JAHWFO010012898.1, on the reverse strand, counting down.
CTCATTACAACGAAGCCACGAGTAAACCTCGCTGTCGCGTGTTCCGCGGGAAACGTGAGGTGCTGTTCAGCTGGGGACACGTGACATTGACCGCGGGAATTTCGAGTCGAACTGGACAAAGTGGGCGAGTGAAAGCGGAGCGGAGTTTTCCACGTTATCAAGCCTCGCGAGCTCTGAAGATTGCGTTAAGGAAAAAGCGTTGGATAGAGCAGGCGACGACGAAGGACGGCCTATTGCGTCGAAGGAGACGTGCGACGTTGCGAGAGTGGAAGATAACGAGCAGGTGGAACATAAACTGGGTTTGCTCGAGCTGAAGACTTCGGCGGTATATTTACCGTATTCTGGAGGCAATTTGTAGAAGGAGTTGGAGCCGGCTTGGAAGGCCTATCCAGTCGACCTGCCTCCTCAGGGTAGTAGTAACGTAAGCGCGCCTACCACCGGTGTGCAGAGCGTAGCGCGTTGCGAGGCTCGGTCATTTAACTGCTACAGTAAGCATATTGCAGTATTGGAAGTGCAGAGCGTAATTGCAGGCGGTATACATAATTTGTTACCATTGTTTTGCTTTTACTCATACTTACCTGTTTTTGTTTGGTTCCCGCAGGTGCACGAGTTGCGTCACTTATCCCCGACAACTTTTTATTTATTCGGGTTCCAGCAATCCTCCCACCAAAAGGGTTGCGCGACGGGTTCTCCGTTACTGACCAGTCTCCAAAGGATATTTAATTCACGTTAGCTAAAGGATAGCTTATCCAGAGAAGAATCGTAGTAAAGACTTTACACGATCGTAGTTCATGTTAATCCAGGATTTTTGTAATTAATTGTTTTGCGTTAATTGTTAGATAGTTTTTTTTTATTAGTGTACTTTTATTAATTATTTGCATCTTTATTTGGCACCCAGCAGGTGTGCTCTAACAATTGTTATCATGTAAATTATTCTAATTAGCCATTAAACAAATATTATTTAAACTTTCAATTGCGTAACTTTGCCGCATTATTTTTCACCCTACCACATCCTCTTAGGTACGTTACAGGCTGATCAACTTATTAAGGATATACCGAGTATTTTAATGATTTCTGAATGATTAATATATGGATCACTCCATTGTAGTGTATAAGATGACTCTATGCAGGGTGAGTCTGAAACCCTGCCACAAACTTTTAGAGGAGGTAGTATGGACGATTCTAAGCAAAAAAGTTCATATGAACGTGGGTTCGAATTTGAACGATAACCGAGATATGAACAGAAATAAAAATGCTGCCACCAAGATCAACGAGTTAATACCCAGGATAATGAAGTTTAAAAGAATGATAGGGTACATAAAACTGTGTATACCGTTAAAATTTGATCTAATTCTAACGATTAGTTTCCGAGTTACGTAGTCAACATCGTAACACGCGGTGGTTAGTAACACGTGTTGCAATGTTGACTGCATAACTCGGAAACTACTCATTGGATTTCAATCAAATTTTAACGCTATATACAGATTTTTGTACTCTATTAACCCCCAAACTTCATTATCCTATATGTTATAGAACCTGAATTATTACCCTGATGATCTTAGTGGCGGCATTTTTATTTCTGTTCATATCTCTGTTATCGTTCAAATTCAAACCCATTCTCATATGAACTCTTTTGCTTAGAATACAATCCATACCACCTCCTCTAAAAGTTTGTGATAGGGTTTCAGACTCGCCCTGTATAAATTAATGTCCCTCTAAATTATTATCGATAATGTAGTTGAGTTCTCAGTTATCTGTTAAACTATTCCTGTGAGCGTATTTTAATTTTTTTTCCACATTCTAAATTTGAACACGCTGCACTCTACCATCAATTTAGTGAACGAGAAACGTGATTCGTCGGATTAGGCCATTTTGTTTCCAATGGGCAATAGTCTAGTTCAGATGATTAAGAATCCATTGCTGCTCAACTTTCTGTTTAAAGCGTGGATACGTATAGGTCTTCGGCTGCTAAAACCAATACGGAACAATGACTGGTGTTTACTGCATTCTTACACAATATGAAAAAAAGTATTCAGGCATCTGAAGAAACATGCCAGTTTTGCTGAGATTCAAATTAGACGCATGCGCTTAAGATGCTCCCTTGTTGCTCCCATGTATAAGATGCTTCTCCCTATTATAAAACTATAAATGCAATGAAAGTGAGCTGACAGTTTCAACGAAGTATGGTGACTGGGTATCACATTAGCAGTGTTTCAGTTCGAGGAATTCCGAGCCTGCTAGAGATTCCAAAATCGACAGTAGCCGATGAGATTCGAAGATGGAAGATTAGTGGTGCAATTGCTGCAAATCGCGTCCTGGCAGATCTTGTAAACCGACGGATCGGGCTCGGAGAACTTTGAGTCGGATGGTCGGAAAATCACGCCAGTCCTGTGCAGCTGATCTAACACCTAAAGTTGAAACGTTACTGGATTTGGTGTTTGCACTGAAATTATTCGAAATGAGCTGCATTCATCAAGGTGTTCATGTTAGAGTAACTGCATACAAGCCTTACGTTAATCCTGTAAATGCTAAACATTTCCGCTTGCCGTTTCTGGACTTTCTAGAAAAGAGAAAGGTCGTTTTGTGGAGCGACGAATCACGAATTACACTTTGGAAATCAGATGGACGTGTATGGGTGTGGCGATTTTGCGGATTTCTAGAACGATTTCATGTAGACTGTATCGTCCCAACGGTGAAGTTTTGGAAGAGGGTCCGTAATGATTTGGAGCTGTTTTTCGTGGTTTGGACTTGGGTCATTAGTTGTATTGACTGATAACTTGAAGTCTACGAACTACCTCAATTCAATTCTGGACAATTCAATGCTCCCTACTCTGTGGAAATTCTTTGGTAGAGACTTGTGCCACACAGCAAGGGTTGTAACAGAATGGTGTCGAAGTTTTAAACTGGCCAGCCCAAAGCCCAGATCTCAACCCGAAAGAAAGCCTTTGGCAAGATTTGGAGCGTAGAATTAGAAGTTTGGAAAACAGACGTTCTTCACAGTCTGCTTTGGAGTTTGCTATGGAGGAGGAGGGGAAAAGAATTCCGCAAACAGTTTTCCAAAATTTAATAGAAAGAATGCAACGAAAGATAGCTCTAGTCATTAAAGCAAAAGATGGCCCCGCAATATATTAATTTAATAAAAATAAAAGTTAAACGTCTAAACCAAGCATGTGTCCGAATACCCCTTTCCATATACGTAGTGTAATGTACTGGTTGGTTAATTACCTCTCTCGTTGACGAGAACCGTCGATCATAAGCTTATAATTGATTCAACGTTATCTGAGCGTTGCAATATGGTGGATTCAGTTTTGAGACAGATTTGATGTAGGGCAAATCAATGCTTTTAACTCTATTGCTCGGCTAACGTATGCTAGAAGTTCTCAGATTAAATTAAACTGTTTAGCGGTTATATTACAACCGATAACGTATCTCCTAATCAGAGTCTTCACTCCAGAGGCGTGTATCTAATAATAAAATAATACCCAGTGTAATAGAAAATTAATTAGCATACCTGTAGTGTAATTTCTGTTGTATCCGAATTAATTACGTATTGAACATATCTATAAAATATCAATATAAATATTGTTAATATTTTTGAAAATTACTCATTATTCAGGATACCGGGATTTGCAAAAGTTCTGTTACACTTGCAGATGCGTCGATATCGGGAGGGGGGGGGGTGGAAGCATCCACGGAGCAGGTGCTATTGACGACGTGGGCGATACCATAATGTAAACGTATACAGTTGGAATGAATGCGATTCGGATGCAACGATATTGCGATGGAACATAAAAGAATCGTGATCTCTGCGCTCCTTCGCGCGGGCCACAATAAATCTAGAGTGCAGTTCAACGTCAGCCGGATGACTGTCCACAGAGTCGCAGAGAGGCTGATGAAAGGGGAAAACCTCAAAGATCGTCCACGTGCAGGTAGACGTCGCGTTATCAATAGTGTGGGAGTCAGAAAAGCCTTCGAACGTGACCCGACTCTCAAAATGACACAGTTTGCAAAGAAAAAGAACATTTCTGTGGCCACGGTATCCAGAGCCATCAAGGAAGAGGGTTGAAAGAGTTTGAGGCGCGTGGCTTGACCTTTGCTGACGGATGGCATGCTAGATAAACGTCGGGAGCGCTGTCGTTGCCTTCTCAACGACTTGAAGAGCCATGACAACCGCACTGTCATCTTTTCTGATGAAAAAACCTTCACGGTCGACCCGGTAGTCAACAAGCAGAACGACCGCGTGGTCAGCATCGGCCAAGACATCTCTGAGGTCCGCTACGTGATGATGCTCGGCTTCAAGCGTCGAATGGCATGTAAATGCCGCCAACCTGGCTCCCGACCGGTTACAGGCTTACCGCGGCCGACTACAAGGACATCTTGACCAAGAACGTTCTGCCCTGGGTGAAAAAGGTGACGAGGATTGCGGAGTACGTCTTTCAACAGGACGGTGCCCCAGCTCACAGTGCCAAGACCGTTCAAGTGTAGTTGGGGTCGAACATGAACTTCTGGTCGAAGAACTTTTGGCCTCTTCAGTCGCCCGATCTGAACCCTCTTGACTACAGCGTGTGGGCGCATATCGAGAGCAAGGCCTGCAAGATCCGCCATAGCAACTTCGACCAGCTGAAAGCATCTGTGAACTGCGTGTGGACCGCCGCCATGAAGAAAGACTACATCCGTAACGTTTGTCGGGCCTTTAGACCTCGCCTAGAGCGCGTGCTTGCCGCCGATGGCGGTTACATCGATTAATATGCATTGTGTATACACCAAAATCAATTCTGACAATTAAAACTGCATCACCCACGTAATTATGTCATTTTTGCGGAGGTCCTCACATGTGTAACATAACTTTTGCAAAACCCGGTGACTTCTTCAAATAAATTAGTCAAATATCTTACTTGCATGATAAAGGGCAATCGCATGTTTCCATATCTAAATCAAATGGAATATTGCATTCTGAAAAATAAAAATGCCATGTATCAGCAAATTTTTATTTTGAATAAAAAGAATAAGGAAGCAAAGAAGTAAAATTCGACAATAGCGCAAAGGTAATATAAATAAAGCGTTCAAACACCATTTATCCAAAATGGATATAATTTAGTCATGGGAGCCAAAATGTGGCAACTATGAATAAATTATATTCGTTATGGAACAGTGATGTTTGGTAACTTCATCTATTACACAGATAAATAACCAAAAGCAATAAAAGGTTACTGAAAGAAAGAAATTTTAGATAACGAATAGAAATAATTCAGAAAAGTTTATACCAATGGGCGGCATATCAAACTTTAGACTGCTTGGGAAGTCCTCCTCTTCCTTGGTGATTGGCGACGTGGAATCCAGTACGTTGCACTTCTCTCTCACATGTTTTAGCTCGCATGTTTTCATACACGCCTAAAAGATTGTTAACCATACGAAAACAAAGCACGCTGTTACAGAAAATTTGTAAAAAAACAAAACAAACCCATAAAGAACAAACTATGAATTAAAGAAAAGCAAAATCAAGACAACCCAATACTTGCTTCAACAGAATATAAATAAGGAGACGCTGGCGTATAAAATATGCTCTTCTTCTGATAAGCTAATTCATCATCAAAAACGCAAGTAACTTTATCTCCATCAAATTTCTTCATGAAATTTTTCTCCATCTGTAAATAGGTTAATCTTGAAATACTGCCTGAGGACAGAACATTCAAATAAAAATAACTTAAGGTTAATTAGGGATGGTTTTCTTTTCTCAATTAAACTCGAAATAAGGCTCTAAAGTATTTTAATATATGACAGAATGAAATTAAAAAATTTTTTTACCAGTGTCAGAGAAAAGTCAACATACTGTCCTCCGTAAAATTCTTGAACGCCAGCTGAATCGAGGACGGGCGCAGTGCCTGGTGGATGGATGAGAACGCCTACTTTGCGTCGACCGCGGCCAATCTGATCATATCCCAAACCAAATTTTAGGACTACCACTAGTCCTGTAAAATATTAAGAAAATGCATGTAACTTAAATGGCTTTGTAATTAAAAGTGATTTCAGAAATATTAAGTTTTCCGTTTATTTCTATATCCAAAAAAGAAATAGAAAGAAACAAACAAGTGACGTCTAATATATAGTTACTTTTTTGTATGTCTACTGTTACTTTTTCTGCCGTAGAAAGACCGTAATTAAAAGTGAAACAATTTCCAAAATGTGGATTGTTAAACTCGTAAAAAAGATTAGAATCACTGTAAGCAAATAAAAACGTATTATTTATTAGTTCATTTATTAAGTAATATGAATTATTAATTTTTATTTTTAATAATAAGCCAGAAAGATATATGAAAAATAAAAGTGGGTTATCTGCATAGTATTTGAAATTTATTACAAAGATTTTAATATTTATATTAATGGCGCTACACCTGAAATTACAATCTTGACCACCAAACTTGCAAGAATGAACAAATTCTTCCATTTTTAAGCTTAAGTTGGTGCGCTCTGATTCATTTAAGTTTCTCAGGTACCGAAGCAAAGCTACTTCATTATTTCTGAATGCTGTTGCCTGAAAATACATACATAAATACACTGTATTATCGTTCTTGTCAAGTCAAAATCTACTATTTTGTTGATTTTAAGATAATGATACCCTAAATAGATTATTTAATCGTAGAGTGTATGGTACAAACATTTTCGAGGAAAGCTCAATTTTAGAGGAGCAATGTGACGGCTCCGTCACCAAGATTTTTTAGTCGGGAATTCAAATCCCGCTGTGGCATAGGATGGCTCTATTTCTCCTATACTAACCGTGAGAGAAGGCAACAGAAGGCATACAGAAAATGCAGAAGAGTAATGCAACCGTCAGAAAAATTCGTACAAATTGTCAGACATGCATATGAAGGAAATGTTCATTTTTATATATATAATTCTTCGGTGCGTGTGTATGTGACTGATCTCCTCCTAAACGGCTGGACCGATTTTGATGAAATTTTTTGTGTGTTCAAGTGGATTCGAGAATGGTTTAGATTCACAATTCAGTCCACTACAAAATGTTTTTTTAATTAATTTTTTATTTATAAGTTGTTGTTACCTGGAGCTGAATGGGATTTTTGCTAGCTTTAAAAAATTGTGACGTTTGCTTTGTTTAATGAAGAATTTTGCGATTGTACCGTGAAGCAGCATCAACAATGACTGCAAGTCTGTCGCGCGGGAATGCAGTGTATCTTTTAGTTTTAATCTGAATGGCATTTTTTATAGCGTTAGAAACTGTGACGTCGTTGTTTGCTTTTGCGATTATTCCGTGCAACAGCATCAACAGTAACTGGAAGTCTTTCGCGCGGAATACAATGTATCTTATTATCTAAAAGGGCTTTTCGTGGCGACCAATACAGTATATAAAGAAGCTGGTTGACTGACTCATCAACGCACAGCAAATCTACTGAAGCCACCAACTCGAAACTCGATGAGGTAACAGGACGGATAGCATAGAGGCGTGCTAAGGCAGGGTTTCTCGAAATTCAGACCCCCTGCCCACCCAGGGGAGCAGAAAGAAATTGCACGTTCGGTCGCTTGGCTCCGCCCCCAATAAACGTAGATCTTCGAAATTTTGCAGGAAGCTTTCTAACTACCGTTCCAAAAAAATTAGTTTCCCCGATTTTCGATATTCGAATTTTAAGGGTGCGAAAACTGATAAAAATTGATTTTTCGGGGGTGTTTCACAAAATTTTCTGATTTTTTGATGCAATTTCGCGGGGAATAAAGATAAAGCAACGAAATTCGGAAGAAAGGTTCTCGGGGATATTTCCACTTTGTGATGGGCGCCAGGAGAGTCCAAAGATTGGCCTCCAGTTTTATATTTTTGCCGTCTAACTCCAATGCAGTATTTTGCGAGTAAAAATAGGTCTAGAATAATGATATTTGGTACGGTGATGGCAACTGACGAGATCAAATGTCTGTTTGGTTCATTTCTTAATTGTCTTCATCCAATTTTCCGGTATTTTATGTTTTCCAGATTTTTTCCGGATTATTTTTTTGGTTTTCATAAATTAACATACAAACTGGCATGTTGAAAGCTTAGTTTGTACATTGGTCATAAAATATCGATTTTGTTATTTGATTTAAAATTTATTTAAAGTATCCATGACTATTTTTCGATTTATTATGAAGTAGCTGATATACTCGGCGTTGCTCGGACTCTTTGTTGATGAAATTTTGCAATTTCTGAATGTGAATATACAAAAAAAGTGAACATTATTTTTCACCTTTCATCTCCGGCCCTGCGTCAAATTCACTCAGCTAAAGGGCCGGTGATTATAGAGGAGTGAAACAGAATACAGTAAGAACATTTTTAAAAACTTTGTCTGTCTGTTTGAACCAGCTAAAATCCAAAACTACTTGACGAATTTTCATGGGGTTTTCACAGGTAAGTTGAGGTTAGCTGGCGGCAACATATAGGCTTACGAAAAAAAATATCTTAATTTAATGTCTTGGAGTATGCTCACCTTAAAAGAGCCAAAAGATGGCGCTTCATCAGTTGATTTTTAGAAGACGCTCATACATAACAATAGCAAAGCATTGCCGGGTCTGCTAGTATCACTAATTATATTTGCTTGCCCTTGCCATAGACAGTACTCACTATATAATACCCCGTTTGCTAATGTCACTACCCTCTGTAGCCCCAACGCATGCTACACACCTGTTCACCCGATGTGGCATACTGTCGTACAATTGCGAATGTTGCTTCAACTTATTGGCTTAAAGTGAAAGGGGACGGATATGTCTTCCATGCGGCCCCATGTACTGCTCACACATCCAAGATCATCGTGACTGATTGAAACTACATAAAATATCCAATTGTGCGTGTGAAATGTGGTGAGATGTGGTATACTCGGGCGATTATAGGAGGACACATGCCAATCACTTCCTTTGTCATGGAAACTGAGCGACTCATTCCAAGGTCACCCCTTTATCCTGTCTTTGATGGTAACCATGAAGGGGATGATGATGGGCGTAACCATTTCATCTGCATATCGTTGACTGGTTAGATTGTCCACTATGAACGCTAGAGCTGATCATAGCATATGGTGCCCCATATCATAACACCACATGAAATCAAAAATATGTCATGATGATCGAGCTTCAAGACACGCGTTTTACAGAAGCGGGATTCGTGACTAAGACTATACATGCAACTTCCCTTGGCGAATGTTTGTATTTTTGATCATTTCGGCTTCTTATACAGGGGATCCCTGAATTGTCGGATCAAATCTTGGGAGATGCTTCCTGGCAGGACAAGGAACAAAAAACGTCCAGTGAACATATGTCCAGAAATGCATACTTTCGCGGGGGACGTCCCCATATCTATTATACGATTTATTATTTATAGCTCGTAAAAATCTAATACGTCACTCAGATAGTCAAGCGGCAACTGTCAGTAGCGGTTGACATGTTCCTGTGATCAACAGAAAATGTTATGGTTATCAATATTTTGTTCATTTTTCACCACTAACAAGGGAACCCCACATAGCCTAAACGCTTTAACAATGGAGTCATTGTATGGCTATGTATGCTGAAATTTTTTCGTTTTCGCGGTTTATTTTGAAAGAAACACAATTTCGCACTCTCTTTTTTTGCAAGCATCAGCTTGAGATGAGTAACATATTTCAATTTGGTGGAAATCTGTGACATACATGTTCGAGGGACTCCCTTGTAAGTTAGTGATTTTTGTCTGCGAAAATGACGGTGGAAGAATGATGTTGTGAACCTTCAGAGCCACTTACCACCGCTCAAAGTTTATACAGACAATTCAGGAAACCCAAGCCTTCAGTGATAGCAATTTGGCTTGGTTCACTTTAAGTTATCGGGGGGGGGGGGGTTGCATTACTTTGACGGCCGAGTAATGATGCCAGTAATGACTGTAATGATGAATTTCTGGTTGCTAATCCCCCAATCGTCAAAGGCACATCATAAATACTTAGATAGCCTTTCCTGTAAAATTTATGAAAAATTATATCAGATTTTGACGATAAGAAATTAAACAAATTTTGAGGCAAAAGAGTTGATTGCCTCTTTATTTTTTAGAACAAATTAGAATTAACTGTTCTATCCCATTTAATATTTCTGATCATCTTAATCGTGAAGATAATAAAGATATAAATCAGTTTTCACATAAAGAACCTTTCTCGAATATCTCATCTAGAAATCAAAACTTTCTCGTAGCAAATCTTAATCAACAGGAAAATTCCCAGATTAGTATAATGCATCTTATGTGTCTTATGTCTAATGTGGGAACTGTAAGCATCCTAATTTTCAATCAAATTTTCAATCGCATGGCTTTCCTTATTATGTGATGCACGCATTACTTTTTATTTAGACTCTTACATATTTCAAGGGTATCTCAATAAAGACCATAAACTCTCGATTAAAAACTTTGCTTTCTTATTTGTAACTTATTTACATCTTTGTTTTGAGGAATGCAGCATATTCTGAATTGGAGTACTTCTCAGAAATTCTGTTGTGTACATAACTTAGTCAAACACAAGGTTCAATTTTCAGAAAATCAGGGAAGCTCCCATCCCTCGGTATTCATTCGAAACTACAGAAATTCCCCTTCATGAATACAGGAATAATGACACTATCCACTCAGCCATTTCAGAAATATAGCAAACAGGAACATTCTTTTATAATGAGGTCGAGGCTTTGGTGAAAGATAAAAGGCGCTTCGAAAAACATCGATGCGATGATCACTTCCAGTCTCAAATATGAAATTCATATTCTGATACAAGTATTCCTCAAAACAAAATTGAAAGGTGAATTCAGAATTTACGTTTTTATTGAGAAACTAATGCAGTTTACGTGCAAATCAGATTATTTTTCTTTTACTCAAAATAATCTCAGAATACTGGGTCAAGCTATGGGAGATCGTGTAAATCAAGGATTCTTTAAATTGTTTATACATAACGATACAAGTGAACATACCCAACTATCTTCTGCGTCATCGGAATCACATTTATTCTTTTGAAGTGCTAATTCTGTATCTTTCGTATAATTCGGAATAATTTTAAATAGTTCGGAGTCGCTCTCAATGATTGCATTAGAACAAACAGTCACCGAAGGAAATGGAAGCAAGCGCTTACTACTTACGACATATTTTTGAGTTCCTTTCTGGCTAAAGAAAAAAAAATTAAAATTAAACTACGTGGCAATTAACAGAACAACTTTAAGATTGGTTACGATTTGCAGCTTTAACGAAGTGCACTAGAAAAGTAATGAGACTTTTTTATTATAAACATTAATTTATTCTTTTTACAAATCAAGGTTATCCCCTTCAAAGTAGTTCCTTTTAATAGCAACACGCCGATGGAGGCAGTCCTGCAAAACTTCTGCTAGAACGCCTTTCAACGCCTTAAGCCTGTTCCCACATGCGTAAAAACAACGGCAGAAACCACAAGGCAGAAAACTTTCTTACTTCACTTCCTGCTTTCGTCTTTCTGCCCGACAGAAAACTCGTGTGTTTTTCAAATTGGGTTGAGTCATACCCTACAAAGATAAGAGAATTTTCTGTTGGGCATAAAGAAGAGAGCAGGAAGTGATGTCAAAAAATGTTTTTTTGCTTTGTGCTTTCTGCCGTTGTTTAACGCATGTGGGAACCATGCTTTACGCTCTTCTGAATATTATTATGAGTACCAAAAACTGTTTTTCAGAAAAAGAAGTCATATGTACTGATATCCGTCGAAATGGGGTACTGGGGAACCAGAGTAAAGCTTTTTCGCCCCAAAAAATTCGATAACAGAGATTGCCGTGTAACATGCGGCAGCATTCATTTATGTCCGATGACTGGTGCAGTGGTTAAAATTTGATGGACGGTAGACGGCTTCAAATTTAACTCAGTGCAGATTACACTGGTCAACAAAAAAATACTTTTTGTCAGCTACTTTGACAAATGGTAGGTGTTCTAGACTAATTTGAGTGTGCTGATTCCAAATCTGAACTCCAAATTTCTCTATCATGTCAGGATGTAGTTATTGCCACTTCTTCCCGCTGGACTTAGGGACTGTTAGCGACGAACATGGTGAAAGATTTCACCAAGAAATTAATTTAATGTAGACCAGATATCATGGCCGTTTCGATCCAAATATGATGGGCGACTTTTGCTGGTTTCTGAACAGGGAAACTAATGCTATGCACAAGCGCCAGAGCAGATCTTTAAAACATTTTTGAATAAATGCTTTATCTTCATCTACTGCATGGAAATATTTTTATGAAATCTAAGCTATGTTTAATACCATTTTAAACGTTTAAGTAAATAACATTGCCTAAGTTTCAGTTGTGTAAAACAGACTCATAATGTCAAATTTAAACATTGATAGTTTCTACACTATAACTCGAGATCCTGACTTGATAGAGAAATTTAGAGTTCAGATTTGGAATCAGCACGCTCAAATTAGTATAGAACACCTACATTTTCCCAAGTAGCAAAAATATTGACCAGTGTTATTCTCAACGTCAATCGATGGTCTGACATCACAAGACGTCAATTTTTGAGATTGAAGGTCTTCTCGCACGAGGTTCGTCTTCCATTTCTTCTCGGCCCTTTAAAAAGTCCTTGTATCCACCTAAACATTTGTGCCCTGGATAGGGAATGTTCTCCGTGTGAACTTCGTAACATTTCATAAGTCTTCAAGCTTTACACAAAATTTGATAACACAACGTCCATTTTCGTAACAAAAACTATTTCATTTCGGACTCTCCCAACAATCGCGTAGGAACTGGAACGAATTCAAACTACTACACAGTCTATGTCAGGGATTATTCTCATTGCCATGTGAAAGGGGAGACAATATCGTTGTCGGTTCGCTGAGTGTTGCCCGTCTCATTACTTTTCTAAATCACCTCATATCAGCAAAGACATGTAACACTATTATTAATTTAATATTCTTTTAAATTAAGATTAAAATATGGTAATTCAATTTCATTTTTAAATAAAATCTTAGTTGGTATTTTTTAATATTACCTAAAGAATTCCGTGGCAGCTCCCCAAGACTGAACAACGCTCATAATGGCACATGCTAAGTAAGCAATGAACCAGAAGAAGCTCTTCTTCCGGAGCACGTGCTGAACCCCAAGCAGTGTCGTCGTCTCGGCAAATTCATCTACAACCTCCTTCACCGAACGATGCCGTGAAACGAGGTGAGACATTCTTAAATCTAAAAATTGCCAAAAATGTACCTTTTAACATTACTTTAAAGGATAATTAAAGTTATCTTCACAGAAAACCACTAATCAGTAATTTAGAAAAATTAATGTAAATAGCTATATTTTGGGCATTTTATGTTATTCATGGACTGAATGTATTTATTAAATAAATATTTAACAATAAATTTCGAAATATTCGCACAATGTTAAATTAGCTACCTAAAAAAATTAATGAACTTACGAGGTTCACTCGATTTTTTGGCAACGATAAAAGCCTTCCTCTTCAGTGCTGATTTTTGAATTCCTTTCATCTATAAAGATAACCATTCAAATTAATTAGCATTAACAATTTAACGCATTCAAATATACTCATTAAAATTTAATATTTTTCACATCCTTTTTATGTATTGCTGTATTAATAATAATCACGGTCTATAGATATTCATGGTCATCGAGCTTCGGCCATTTTCCATTGTTTCGAGAAGCTAAGGAAAACAGATCGCGCCAGGTGCCGCATAGATCGCACTATTCCCGACCGCAACCTCCGATAGAGATTTTCATTGAAGCTGAATACGAAAGTAAAGTTTCTGTCTGCCGATAGGGTGACGCTGCAGGCGTAGTTGGGCAGATTGTACATGCAGCGCCACTTTTCAATAGAGTTCCCGCCCTACCGGGAGCTAGAAACTTTATCTTCATTTTAATAATGGAGCTCGATGACCATGAATATCTATAGACCGTGATAATAATATATAAGATTCTACAAGCATTGTTAAATGTATCATTTATTCGTCATTCCATCTTCATCCGGGCAATGAACTGTTGAAGAAACCATTTGATCTATGTACGTAGTTTAAAATGATATAAGCTAAGAATCTTAAATTACTATTTAAATAACAATTATTACAAATTCCATATTTTTGTAAATTGTCCGGATGAAGACGGAAGGTCGAAACGCGCCGGCAATAAATGATATATTTAGTATTGCTTGTGGAATCTTATACAGGGTGTCCCGTAAGTCGTGGTTGTAAATTTAATGGTATGCATATTCAGTAGCAAGGAACAAAAAACTCCCTATGAACATAGGTCGAACAATGCACCGTTTCCGCGAAAAGATGATTGTTATCGCCATATGCAACGATGATTTTGCTCACAGTATATCGAGTTCTCGAGACGAATGTCTCTCTATTGATAAGATAATTTTTGTTAAGAATTAAGCACTTTTAGTCGAACGATACCATGGCGAAGTGGGCAAATGTTGTGTAAGTAATTATTTTAGAACTTATTAAGAATTATTTCTATTCTATGGATATTAAGATTAATTTTGTTATTTTCTGAGTTGCAGAAAATCGTACGAACTAATTCGAATGTATCTCACAAAATCTTTAAATTTCATCAGTTATATACCGAATGTAAATATTCATCATTAATTAGAAGATTAAATCAAACTTTCAACAGTAACAACGCCCGTTATTTTATTTGTACCGTACGCATTTCACACATGAAATCCCCACTTTAAATGTGATCATTTCGGCGGTCACAATGATGATGATACGTAAAGAAAATAAACCTCTTCCCCTTGCCATGTAAATGGAATGCCCTGTTCATGTAAATGGAAGGAAGTAAACCTGGCTGATTCGTTGCCTGAACTGCGTTTGAGTGAGACTGCATGGCTGCAGCACTTCACAGCAATGCCAGGTTGGCGGATATGCATTTCACGTACGGTCAGGTAAATGGGAATGCAGCAGACGGGGCGCGTCTTTACAGAGACACGTACCCAAACCGACGACACCCTGATCGTCACATGTTCATTCGTCTTTACCAGCGTTTACGTGACACTGGTATACATTTAACATCACCCCTCGCGAAGGACGTCCGCGAACCGTTGGAACTGCTGTACGGGAATAGGCCATACTGCAGCGTGTGGAAGAGGATCCAACCACCAGCACAAGATGGATCGCCATCGCCGAGAGTGTAGTCGGAATACTGCTTGGAGAATTTTGCACGTAAATGGTCTCTACCCACACCATATCCAGACGATGCAAGACCTACATGCACAAGATTATCCTCTAGACGACGATTCTGCAGGTGGTTGCTGCGACAGTGCATTAGGTGTCCTCTATCTCTGACGTTCATTCTGTTCACTGACGAAGCCTGCTTCACTCGCGATGGGATTTTTAATAATCCACAACTATCATGAGTGGTCTTATGCTAATCCTAACGCCATCAGAGAAGCACATCATCAGGACCGATTTCCATCATTGTGTGGGCACGTGTAATAGGGGATTGTATCATTGGACCATTCATCCTTCCGCAGATGCTCACAGGAGCTGCCTATCTCCAATTCCTGCAACAGGATTTTCCTGAGTTCTTAGAAAATGTACCTCTTGCGATTCGCCAACAAATGTGGTTCATGCATGATGGTGCACCCGCTCATTATCAACTGGCTGTCTGGAATCACCTGACTGTCACCTTTCATCACCGGTGGATTGGTCGGGATGGACCACGTGCATGGCCTCCTCGATCTCCAGACTTGAACCCATTGAACTTTTGCCTCTGGGGCTATCTAAAAGAGCACATGTATGCGCAACGAGTGAATACGCCCTGTGCCATCGCGTGGAGAACGCCTTTGAGAACATGCGAGAGAATGCTGGTCTTTGCAAACGTTTGCGTGCCTCTTTGAGGAGAAGAGCTGAAGCATACTGCCGTGTTCATAGTGGACATTTTGAACATTTGCTATGAGTTCAAGGTTCACGAGACACTACCAATGGAACACCTGTACGGGTAGTTGCTCCATTTGTCAATAAAGTTATTCTTTCTCGGAAACGGTGCATTGTTCGACCTATGTTCATAGGGAGTTTTTTGCTATTGAATATGCATACCATTAAATTTACGACCACAACTTACGGGACACCCTGGATATCATTACAAATTATTTGTTACGTAAGAATATGAGAATATTAGATTCAAAAAAATCAGTAAATAAAAAAATTAATTAAATTGTGCACGTTTCAGACAAAAAACAACAAAAAAACACGTAAAATAAGCATTTAAACCACACGTGGAGGATGTCACTCATGAAAATAAATATTAAGATAAAAATTACAAGCACTCGTCGACAGCCATCTTCTATGACTCATCATCTTCATTTGGGTCGGATTGCAAAGGATTCTAAAGAGCTATTATAATTAAAAATAACAGAACAAAACATTTAAAAGTTATAGAAAAGATTTAAAGAGCTAGGTTTTTTTATATATAAATACGAGGATTGGAAATTTAATGTTGATCACAATGTTACATATTAACACAGGAAAGCTGTACCACAAATTACTTTTACAATCCCTCTATACATATAGTCCCCTCACCTTCGTCGCGTTAGCTCCATAATTCCGTCAGAAGCCCCAGATCTGATGTCACGGATGGAGCGGTGGACTGTACGCATAAGGTCGGGAACCGTGTGGAATCGAATGCCGCGTAGGGGTTCCTTAAGTTTTGGGAATTTGGGAAACTGTAAATCAAAGTTACCGGTGGTAAGAACTGGAGAATAAGGAGAGTGGTACAGTATTCCAAACTCCAACTTTCGAGTAGATCACAGACAACACCAGCCTGGCATTGTCATGGAGGATAATGGTTGGAGCAGTGAGAAATTGTTGCAGAGTATGCAGCATTTAGAGTTTATCCGTTGGGTACTTCGTGAGTAAGGATTACACCATCGCAGTCGTATGCAACGGTTTGAATGAGTTCACCTACTTCTTTACCTTAGTACGGTAATGCATCAGCTCCACAGGCCTCTCTACAAATCCCTGGTAGCAAGCACTCCTCTGCAGTACAACCCTCTGCAGTTTCTATTTTAAGCCAGGAACGTTGCTCGAATTTTAAAAACTTATTTCTCCACTGACTTTCTGTTCTTCCACTTATTGTTTCTGTGCATGCGAAGCGCGTGGAAAGGAGGAGGCAAATATGACAGCCCACTACATCGTGGGGAGGGGAAGATATGGTCTTGCATATGTCAATAAGTTAGGGTCACATATATCACCATTCCCCTCCAGCACTGCTGTGATCACTATTAAATTTCCAGATCACTATTAAATGTATGGCAAATGGAAATTTAGAAAAGAGTAAATTTTGTACAGTGGGTACAAGAGATGGATGAACAGTTAATTACAATAAGTAATCTATAGGTTTATTAAGACATATTTTTTCTCAAATTTATCGTCAAAGAAATCGCAGATTTTTTCTTTAGTGTTTACAAATATTCACCCACTCGGCTTCCATACAGCATGGTCAAACTTATTAATTCCAAATGCATTTACGATACAGTCGAACCCCGTTATAATGAACTTCAAGGGACTGAAGTTCTCTATATGCGATCCGAAGAAAAGTGTAAAAACGGAATAATAGATTACTTAGCATAACCGTCATGCTTCAGACCCTTCCCTTGAAGTACAGTCTAGTGCAAAAAGGTTTAGATTTAAGTCATAGTTAAGCACGTGAATAGCACATTACAAGCGTATACCTGCTACCCTATTTTCATGCAGAAGGGACAGGTCCAGTCTAATCTGCCTTCACTCTTATTAAAAATACCTGATTTTGCAACCGATCAACATCCGGTAAGCTCAGTTCCAACGGAGCAGATAAAAACCTTTTTACACTAGACTGTACATAGTCTCACTAAACTATAGATTTATAATTATGAATGCTCATTTTATACATAAATAAACTAATAATAAATAGGAAAAATTTTTGATCAATTAACGCTTAATTTTTATTTAAGGACTGAGTAAAAAAAAATTGGTTTGGCGGAATGGTACATTCGCACAGGCCTACCACGAGATAATGATACGGAATCCAAAAAAATACGGGGCTGTGTTGAGACACGGCCGCTAGGTAAATCGTAGAATACGTCTTGAGACCACATATCGAATAAGAAAAAAACTTTGTGCAACACAATTTAAAAAAATTAATTTCTGATATAAAATGTTCACACAAAAAATGTACTTGCAATTCATCATAAATTGTTAACCAAATCTTTATGGTATTCCCAACTTACAAATCACTGATCAATGATGAGAGGAGTATGTTAGAAATGGCAACAGACAAGAACCAATATTTCGGGCAAACATCAAATTTATAGTACTGCCACCCAATGATTCGATGGGTTTGAAATCTAAATTAAAATGTTTCTTCATAAAGCTAAGAGCGCATAAATTTAATGTAGCATCTACATTGATAATGCTAACTGTCATAGTTGCAATATTAGTATCCTCCTCCATATTGTCACTGACTGGTCTAATTGTTGGTGAATATTTCATTATCGTACTGAACAACATTTCCATATCAGATATCGACTCTTTAGGATGAATATACACTGAGTGGCCAGATTTTTATGACCACCCCATCAGTACTTCGTTGGACCACCACCTGCCTTCAATACTGCGGCGATTCGCATTTACTCCACGAGATGTTGAAAGGTGATGCGAGGAATCTGACACCATGAATGCTGTTGTCTTGTGCTTTCTGGCCACAATCCGCTTCAAACCCCTTCAGTCTCTATCAGTGAGCTTCGACTTTTGGGCAATGTTGTGCTTGGCAGATGATTGTCTTTCCCTGCTTCTTAGAGGCTGTCATAACAGTCTTTGCCTGATGAATAACACTGTCCTCTTGTGTGAAATCTGTTGCTTTGGAACCACCTGTCTGATGGCTCTTTCAACTTTCTCCCACAAATGCTCAATTGGATTGAGATTTGGTCATTATGGGGGACCCACCTAAGCCAGGTTCGTCGTCGTTCGTGGCGATCGCAACAATCTCGCCTTACTATCATTTGCAATTGTCGAATCAACATAGGGGTTACAGCATACCTTCAGTAGCAAAATTTTTTTTTTGCAGCAAACAACGCACAGGAATTGTTTGTTCTTGAAACTATTCCTGCAAAATACGAGTAGCGTGGCATGCCCCATTGTCACGTTGGAAGAAGCCATCTCCATTGCGATACACCATCAACATGACTGTATGAACTTGATTAGCAAAGATATTTAGGTATGTTCTGATATTCAGACGTTTTTCTACACAAATTAAAGGACCCAAATTATGCCAGGAAAATATGCCCCACATGCATGAGTACAATCGTTCAAGCTCGTGGGGGCAGACACTTCTCGCACTTGATTAGAAAATATGCACGCGTGCGAGAAGTGACTGCCCCCACGAGCTTGAACGATTGTACTCATGCATGTGGGGTTCATGCTTTCATGTAGTTTCCGTCAAATTCTCTTTCTTTTATCTGCATGATGCAACTGAAAACGTGCTTCATCAGACCACATGGCTTTATTCCGATGCTTAACTGTCCAATCCTAGTGTTCCTGTGCGAATTGGAGACGTTTTATCTTGTTCACTGCAGATAGCAAAGGTGTTCGAACTGGCCTTCGGCTCCCATATT
>JAHWFO010012898.1:2066347-2107719 GCA_023313115.1 Rhysida immarginata | reverse complement strand
TTTATTCAAAATTTCAACATATCTTTACGAATCATGAGTTTTTAAGTCGATTTCAGCAAAAAAAAAATTTTGAGTTTCTGAAACGAAAACAAAGGCCTTCACTCTTACAGAGTGGTAGACCAAAAATGTAAGCTTAATTTTCTTCTGGCGTGATACAGATTCCATAAATTTATCCAAAAATTGAAACGACTCTAACACACTCTGTTCTACAGATTATGTGGACAAAAACTTATTAATGGTGTACATCGTTGTTTTGGCATCTGAATTCGTGGGGAGTTTGCTTTTAGTTAAGGAGGCCAGACGTCTCGATTTTCCACCCTTTGTCCCGATTGTTTATGGAAGCTAAATTGGGACGCTTATTTGTCCAGATTTCGGTTATTCCGTTCCGGCTGCTCCGATTTATATAAAAATTCCTCCAAAATAGGAGATTCCTTCCCTGACATTCTCCTCCACAGGACACCAAACCTTTCATTGGACTGGATATCTTAATGTGTGTCCCAAAAATATTAAGGCATTAAGCTCTGGTTTGTTATTAGTTGTTGCAGTTATTTGTTGATAATGTGCTTTTATTATAACATTCTTTTAACCAAAATACAAAGAATATTTGTTCCACAATCGGTACTTAAATAATTTTAACATACAATTAGGACAAAAACATAAAAGTGAGAAATTTTTGCTGTCCCATAAATTTAAAGGCAACCCCCATTTGTGTGAAATAGGATGTTCTAAAGTATTCAATCTAATTTACAAATCTATATTAGGCTTGCATTTCAACTCTTGTTAACTTTATTATTACACATTGCATTTCCTTATTAAACATGATTAGGAAAATATTCTTAACCGATATTGAAAAGGGTCAAATTGTTGCTTAGAAAGAAGGCTATTCAAATCGTGCTATAGCCAAAAGAATTTCCAGATCTGCTACAGTAGTGGACAACTTTGTACGTCTAGGTGACAATTATGGGACAAAAACACAAACAGAGCGTCCGTGTAAGTTGTCAGTAACAGCAAAGCGCCAAATAATCAGAACTGTATCAAAGGGTACAAGCTCCTTGCGTCAGGTTGCTGCAGATCCAAGCATTAATGTTTCAAAATCAACTGTTGGAAGACTCGTGGCATCTTGTCAACATCTGCAGTACCAAAAAATAAAGTCTGTACCATGTCTACAACCACACCACAGGGCAAAGCGTATTCAGTGGGCAAAAGAGAGAATGGCCTGGACTGAACTTTGAAAAAAGTCATCTTTTCAGATGAGAAAAAGTTCAATTTAGACGGACCCGATGGCTGGAAGTGTTTCTGGTGTGATTTGAGAAAGGATCAGCAACTAAATGTCGTCAGCAGAAATGTCACACGATCCGGATAGGAAAAAGGTGCAGCGAGTTCTATTTTTTTTGTAGCCTTCATCCGGACAGACCTCGTACAAGTTATTTATATTAAATTTTAGTAATGTTCAGATTTGAGTGAATATAGGCCAACTGCAGAGCAAAGTTCATACAATTGACCATGGGAAAAAGCAGGAAGTCTCCAAATTAATTCCAGCTATTTTATGTGATGTGGCCTTGAGACTTATTAATCGTCATTGCGAAAGCAAATATGACTGGAAACTGCATTCGCTTGAATGGAAATGGAACACTGTTGGCAATAATTGGTATTCTTGGAATGAAAACCTCTGAGCCTTTGGCACATCAAGCCAGAACAACTGCTTCGATTAAATTTGGCTTCAAACTTTTCACACACAACTTTGTGCCGTTGCATAGCTTTGGAGTATAGATTTATGATTTATTTACTCTATATAGATTTAGCAAATTCAGTACAAAAAAAAATTAATAATCATTGTTTATTAAGTGCGGTAAACTTTCGCTATGCAACAGCGCTTATTCCGGCATCTAATGAGTCGAATTATAACTATTTTAATGATTATTGGGCTTACTCAATCAGAACGCTAGGAGCAACACACACAAACAAACAAACAGACGTTTCAGCATGGACCATCAAGGGATCTTTATCAGTAATAAGAACATTTACCAAATTCAGTAACAAAAACTGAATAATCACTGTTTGTCAAGAAAAACATCTGAAAATGATATATGCAAAAACATTCGCTGTGAGACAGTGCTTCACGTAAATGTGCTTTCTTCAAATTAAACCAAATTTAACAAAATAGTAAAATCGGTCATATGGGTCAGTGTTTCTCAACCTTTTTCTCTCTGCGGACTAATAACATAATTAAAATGTACAATCTGCATGAGATCAGAGGCATACAAAAAAAGTTAGAATAGATGAGCTTTTCGCTGAAGTAGAGGACGTTGTCGTCGAAATGCGCTTGCGGACATCAAATAATGTTGTGGAAATAGTGGTTTCCTTTTTATTTTATACAATGAAAATTAGTTTTGAAATATATTTTGTAATTATCAAATTAAGGATATTTTTTGCGGACTAGTAAAATTTTTCCGCCAATCGGCGTTTGAGAAACATTGATATAGAGTACGTTCATATAAGGGATTCCATAAACCACGTGGTCAGTTAGAATAGGAGGGGGGTAATGAAGTGGCTGCTACTGACCACCTGAAGGGAGGACATGGGAGGTAAGGTCAAGGTTATTAGAATAATAAGGTTGCGCGCTCAGAGCAGATCTCGCAACTTCTCGCACAATCTCAAAAAGATCTCGGCGTGCTGTGACGTCATCCAGAGGCGAAGTGGCGCGATTAGCAAATGAATCAGCGCGAATTTCGGTTTGATTGAGGCATTATTAGGTACTTTCGTGGAACTCATGAAAGCTATTTCGGAATAAAATTGTTGCTCGTACTGCCTGTATCGTGATGAAGTGAATATAGGGTAATTAAACTTGAAATTTTATTGTTCAAATGGTTTGCAACTGTGCAATAGCGTGTTGCCAGAATGAAAGAGAGGTGGAAGCATTTCGTTCTTCTCTTTTCCCAGGGACTCTTTTTGCTATAACCCTAAACAATGAATTCATTTTATTACGCATCTAATTTTTATAGTTTCTTTTAAATTTGACTATTCGAGAATTCTCTTGTCGATGAAAGCTTACTCGATCAATTTTCATTTAATCTGTCGATTCAGACTTATTCATATAGACAGGAATAGATGAGACTCCTCATATGTTCCTGATATAACTTTATTTACTGTAAAATCAAAATTCTAATAATTTCATCGTTTATATTAATATTCAGAAATTACATTTCATGCCATTATTTAATATTCATTTAATTTCCGACCATTATTATGTAAAATTGAATTCATACTTTTTGTTTACAATATACCGTGGTGATCGTATCGTTTTCTGTTGAATCGCTTCATTCCCTTCCGCGCCGCTTGCCTCTGGATGACGTCATCCGCTTTGCTTGAATTCGACCAATCGTACGGAACCTTCCTGAGCGCGCAACCTTATTATTCTAATAACCTTGAGGTAAGGTAGCAGACACGTGGTCTTTTCGGAATGGATCAAGGGATGTTAAAAGCAAGTCGTTTCCTCACACTTCACTTAATAGTCACTTTTGTTCATATTCATGTCGTCTCATTCAAATCGCTACATTCGCATCATCCCGGAATCATTTTATCCCTTAGACAGACATTTATATTATCTTTGTCTCATCTCTCTATAGCTGCCGCCACGTAAGTTGAACGATCTTTTTGACATGCGCAATAAGTCTTCTCATCAATTTGCTTTGTCTGGGTTTTACCCATGATGCACTTGTTCTACTGCAGTAAAGGCGGAGATATCGTTGAAACGTGAAAAGCCTATTAAAAGTCATAATATAAAACAAATTGCCTTCGAATCGACTATTCTGCGTCATTTTTTAATTTATTAATTATTAATTTCATTTATTAATTTCATTTATCTATTTTTAAAAAAAAACGAAAATGGAAACTAAATATGAATACGAAAACAATGTTTCGAAAACGAAAACGGAAGCTTTCATGGAATAACTAAGCGATTTCCTTCCCGTTAACGTCTATTGGCTGGCGTTAGAAATGACGTCATCCTGTCGTTCGACTTATGTAGCGGCTGCTATAGTGATTATCGTAATATTTTAGGGCTCCTCATGATAAGGAGATGACTATAGATATTTAATAAAATCTTGTAAGCATTCCATGGAGGAGCTTCAGTTGTGAAGCAGAAATACGTTTATACATTTATTAACAAGAAATTACCCCCCCCCCCTCCCCCCGAGTAGGATAAGGCAAATAGCAGATTCGGCGGTCATCTACTCTTACCCCTTTATCTACACTTTTTTACCTCCCCCCAAGTTTATTTATCAAAAAAACTGATTTTCTCAAAATAGTATGTAGAAAATGTAAAAAAGCTCGTATCTTCTTTACTTATCATTTTCGATCGAATGACAAATCACATGCCATATGTTGCGATAGTTCTAAAGACAAGTGGCTGCCAACCCCGCAACTCCGACCCCACTGAAACAATTGGGCCTAAACTTCTTAATAATGTAGATTTTGCCTAGAGGAATATGGATACTGAATTTTACTCCTTTACATACCTAGATAAATATCACCTAGATCTTTTGTAATTCCAACCCAAGTACACTCATCAAAACCAAACTAAATATTAAAGGTGGTTATGTCCATATTAAGCTGTATACCGAATTTCAACCTTTTATCTCAAAAAGTGTAGAAATTATGAAGGGGACGGACGCACATTATAAATCCAATAAAATCTTGTAAACATTTCAAGGAGGAGCTTTAGCAGTGAAGCAGAAATACATTTATACATTTATTAACAAGAAATTACTCCCCCCGAGTAGGGTAGGCAAATAGCAGACCTTGTGGTCATCTATTCTTGCCTCTTTATCTGCATTATTTACCGGCGCCCCCCCCAGGTTTTAATCAAAAAGTTGAGTTTCTCGAACGTAGTGTATAGAAAATGTAAAAAAGCTCGTATCTTCTTTCGTTTCTCATCATTTCCGATGGAATGACATGCCATCACATGCCATATGTTGCCATAGTTCTAACGACCAAGCGACTCCCACCCCTGCAATTCCGACCCCACTGGAACAATTGGGCCTAAACTTCATAGTGTAGATCTTGCTAGAGGAATCTGTACTGAATTTCACTCCTTTACGTACCTAAATAGCACATAGCTCTTTTGTCCTCTCTGAATCTCACCCTCGTAATTCCGACCCCAGTGCAACAAACTAAATAGTGATGGTTGGTTTATTAGAAATTTTGGCGTCGACTATTAAGGTCATTTTGCGCCTTTTACACAAGTTATATCTGTACTCAGCCCGCGACAAACATCCACGCCCACGGCGGGATTCGAACCCAGGACCAGGTGGATCGAGAACTAGCAAGCCTACACCCTAGCCCTCTCGGCCACTTGACCGGCAAACTAAATAGTAAAGAAGAACATGCCCATAATAAGCAACATTCCGAATTTCAACCTATTCTCAATTATTCAGGTCAATTAGAATCTAAAATCTATTATTTTCGACTTCGTCTCCTTGATCTCTCGCTACTAGACGCGAGAATTATCTTTATCTTCTACCGCGGCTTACACGGGCAGAACTTTCTGTATCTTCAGGGGCAGTTTTGTAGGATACGTCTCCACTTGTAACAGATAGCCATTGCATCCATGCAATTGCATGACTCCCCTTCATCCATCCCTGATGAACTCATGATAAAAATGCTGAAAGCATATTTTTTCTGGTACCAACTGCGTTTGATAAGTGGAGTCATCTGTCAATTGTCGAGTGAAAATAATTCTATCACTGTAAACTGCGGTAGAAGAGTCACGTCTGGTCGCGGGAGAATACGGGGACGAGACCGAAATTAATAGAGACGAGATTTAGATTCCATTTAATTTTATTTGCGCCTGAAAAAATTGGGGAAAATGCTTTATTTTATTTGGACAGTTAATGTTCTTGCAAAAACTTGTTCTACGCGGTTTTACTGTACAAAAGATGAAGGGATAAAGTTATGCTTTTACAGGGATTTGAACCCGCATCTCTGTCTAAAATGCACAGCTTTTGCCATTGCGCCACTCTTACCATTACGAAAAACAACAAATACGAGTAAGTACATAATGATTAAGTACGAGTAAGTAGATATTTCTTAATAATGATTTACTTAATAATAATAATTGTGCTGTTAACCTAACTTATACTACTTATGTGACATTTTTCTTGGACCTTAAGTATTTTTTGAACCGAAATTTTAATTTTGTATAGATATGTATAATAAATTAATGAAATTTGGGTTTAAGTAATCCTCGAGTGGGGTTACTTGGATCCATGCCTCATTTTTCAATGAAATAAGCAATTACTATGGGCAATGAGCTCAAATTAGCCCTAGGATCTGGAAAGAAACACTTACGATAGGCACGAGGATAGCCCAGAAAGTAATGCACCAGAATTTTTTTCTTCAACAATTATTTATTGAACACGATGAAACTTATACACACGCAAGAATGATGTTTCTTCTACACTCCCTATTTTTCCACATTATCTCCGTTCCGTTTTAAGGCCTTCCTCCAGCGAGTCACAAGGGCATGTATGCCAGTCGGTACCAGTCCTTGTTCTGTTCACGCAGCCATGTCTTCATCTTGGAGCTCCACCGAACCGCTTTCTGATGGCCTCACCCTCTGTGCCCAGCGACTAACCGTACTTCTGTCGACTGCTGATGCTCCATAAACTGCACATAAACGTTTGTGAATGTTTCCAACCGTTTCTTGCTCCGCAGTGAGAAATTCAATGACGACACGGCTACTTGTAACGTACATCACTTACAGACGCTATGTTGCCCCATTGCTGCACGTACGCTATCTGTCGGAAGAAACGGAAAATTTGCGAAAACTTCCGCAAAAATTCTCCGAAAACTTCAAAGAACGCATATATGAAGTTTCGCATTCGTACCATTGTTGGGGACGGAGAAAAAAATTGTGGTGTATTACTTTCTGGGCTACCCTCGTACATTTCAGTTATAAGATTGTTTTATATTTGATCGTTAAATTTGAAATATATCATAAATTTCCTGACCTTGAATGAAATATTTTTAACATTTTTATATCTTTTCAGTTAACTCTTACGCCCGTATTTACGACCTAGTAGCAAACCGCGTCTCAGTATCAAAAGTGAGTAGCAGCAAAAAAACGATATTCACGACGACATAAACTGCGTATCACGTCTCAGAAATGACGTCAACCTCGTCGCAAATCTGAGACGGAGAAAAGTAGGTGGCAAGACTATACTTCGTCCAACAAGAGAAAAACAGGGTGTGTTTCCGGTCTGATATCGATTACTCACTCATCCGCAATGCTTTGTGGGATCTCTCCTTCAGCGGCTGCACAAGTCAATTTGTAATGGCGACGCCCGTGCAACAACTCTTCAGCCAAATAAGGAAAAACTATTCCCAGCCAGGCTAGGGAGATTTGTGTGCAACGTATTTTGCTACTTTAAAGGAAAATAGTGTTTTAAAAGCTCATCTGCTCTGATAGAAGAAACTTCCAAGGCAACGCAAGTTTCTTTTTCTTGCGTTCGAACAATTGTTCAAGAAGGAAACGAAGCGTCTTCATGCGAAGCTACCACCCCCCTCTCCTCGCTTTTCGACTCCTGGAAAGAAAAGGCCCAGGGAATCTCGAACAACGATATATATAAAATTGAGTTAAAAGATAATTTTATGAAGGGTACAACATTTTTAATTATAATTAAAGCAAAGCAACTGAATAATATTAAAGCTTCTGCTGTAATATTATAAAGCGCTTCTTCAATGAGACATGAGACAGAAGTGATTAAGCGCATGAGGCCCCCTTTCTCTGATTGGCTAATCTGAAACTTCCTGTGACACACCCTGTTTTTCTCTTGTTGGATGAACTATAGTATCAGAAGCGGCGCATGCGCAGAAGTTGCTGTTTGGCCACATCCGCCACATCGAACCGCCATTTATTCTCGTTCGCTTCAAAGCGCCAGAAAGTACTGCTGAATTAGATGAGGTGAGTCAAAACTAAGTATTGTGTCGTTCATTAAAAACAAAAGGAAATTATAGTTATATGAGTGGTGTAGAAAAGCAATACATTCTAACGTTTCCATTCCAAAATAATACGAAACGTGCTCTTGTAGTGCTGCAGACTGAGCAATTCAATACTGGGATTTTTTTTCCTTCCGGCCAGCGAGGTCATGTGACTCTATAAAGCCAATGGTAGATGTTGTTACAAATAAGTCCGTCTCAAAAGTGATTAGATGTAAACCGGTCTCAGATTGAAATAGTTAATAGCAGCAAAAAATCTGAACCTAGTATCACGTGATACGCAGTTTTCAGCGACGCAGTTTGAGACGCGGTTTGCTACTAGGTCGTGAATACGGCCGTTAGAAGTCTTAAAACATTGTTTTGATTTGGACCAAGTAATCCCACAGGATCCAAGTAACCCCAAGTTATTTCAAGTGTACCCATAACATGATGCATTGTGAGTATCAAACTAAATGTGCGAACTGAATGCGTCGAATTGACTAAGTAACGAAATGATTTTGGGACGAAGTGAATGTGACCAAAAGTGACTATGACGAAATGAAGTGTGACGACCAGGAACCCTCTTTATTACTTTAAAAATGGAGGGGGTTGAGCCAATGACCATGTGGTTTTTAGGGGAGGAGTTCAAAATACCATTCCCACCCCTTCATAGTCACAGGGGGGAGCGGGGTAAAAAACGGTATTTTTTGGTCATGTGGTTTATGGACGATCCGTAAAACCAACGGCGTTTACGTTAAATCAAGTTTCAAACACGCTGCTACCGTACTTAAAGTGGCCCCTTTTGTTTGCTTTGAATTAAATGAGCTAATAGCAAACAAAAACTAATAATCAAATACCTTAAATATTGTGAATGGCAATTCCTTAAAACACAAAGTCCGTTGTTCCACAAAGAATTTTATTCATGGTGAATAAAAATCTTCGTGGAAAAGCGGCCTTAGTTTGTGTTTTAAGAAATAAGATAATGTTCGAATTAAAGAAATAATTTTTATGTGACATTTTGATTGTGAGTTTGTGACAAGAGGAAAAAGGAGTAATCCTTCACGGACTACTATTTTCCCGGAATCTAACAAAGTTTGTCGAATTATTAGTAATACATTTGAAAGTTACTCCAATTATTGAAATGTGTATCTACTGTTATTTACATAGTTATTTTATAGATATTTGACCTGAATCGTAAATATATCTTTTGTTTATTTAATAACCGCTGTTAATCTTTAATTTTCCACGAATAAAAATAAAATTTAAATTAACTTACCTTTAAACTGAATTATATCAGATTAGCTGAAAAAGTTTGCTTCAAGGCAGAATTCAGCCTCCGTTTCTTAAATCCTAAAAATAATAAAATGATTTTAAAGAGTCCTGCGATTAATTGTTCTCATAGAAAATTTACAATGTTATACAGCACTACAAGGAAAAGTACAAGAAGACATTTATAACTTCCTTCCAAACAAATCGGTTTATTAGGTCGCTAATTACTTCCTATTATCAATGCCATGTTAAGCAGAGAAAGAAGTAGTAAAGAGGCATACATAATTTGGATAAAAAATTACAAATAAAAATCGTTATAATTAATCATTTGAACTACTTAGCTTAATTAAGGTCGTAGATCCTCAATTCATCTTCATATTTTTTATTTATATTTAAATAAGTATCAGATCATTTTTTGAAAGTAGACTAGGGTGATTGATACATGGTCTATAAAAACATTGTCAATTTCCTATAGGATCATTATCGATTGGATCTTATCGATTTTTCGATATATTTTAGAAAAAGCTTATTTTCTCAATTCGGATTCCTAAGCATTGGACTCTAGACTGAATGCTATTGGGTTTTTGTAAATTGTCTTGTTAGGATGGCAGAGTTGGAAATTTCTATGGCTGGGGTGTTAGATAATTATAGAGCATACAACTAAATTGTGACGCAATAGTTACTTTAAATTTATGGTATAATAATGTATACTTTGTAGACTGAAGCAATGGAAGAAGGAGGTTCTCTTGTTTCCTAACTGCATCATTTACAAGTGTTGCACAAACTTGATACACAAATATTAATCAATATCAGAGGATCATGGAGACTCTCTTTTCATATCTACTCAAGCTCTAGAACAACGGTGAGAAAGAGGAAATTTTAAAGTTGTAGGTCTAAATAATGCGATCCTCATATTTTATAGAGCATTAATTCGTAAATATCTACCACTAAATATAAATTCAAGACAAGAAAAAAATAAAAGGTTATTTTAAGGTTCTTATATTTTTTTCATGAAAATAGTCTTGGTGTGCTGACTCCCGCAGTTTGTTTATTGTCAACGATTGTTTCAAATACCGACCAAGTGTATGTTCTCATTGTTCTAAAAACTCCTTTCGGCTGAGAAAATATTGTAATTGTTTGCTGAACGTTAAAACAAAGGCTTGTATTTCCTTTTTTAATTAGTCACGCAATACTATATTAATTGAAGTTTAACAATTATTAATTGTTCCAGGAGACGGAGAAATTGATCCATAAGCGTTCAATTTAGAAATTAGGTTTATCTTTCCGTTTTCCCAATTTCATTCTCGAGTTAGATATAAGAATTATATCCTCATCAAGTGGAATGTGAAGCGAGTAAATTTCTATTGTCTTCCCGCCATTAAGAACCTATTTATTATCAAGAAACCTTCCATTAACGTGTGATTTACAGTAAATCGATGTTGTGGAACAGGAAACAGCGACCGGATTTCCATAAACCTCAAACAAAAACGCCAAATCATCAATTTAAAAAGAAGTGAGGAAATTGATCTGAAGGAGAGTGGCGAAAAAAAAAAGCTTGCTTTTTGCCTCTTTGGTTTTTTTTCTTTTTAATAAATAAATAAAAAAATTCGATAATAGGTGATAAGAATATAAAATATTATGCTGATATTTGTTTGATCCCTTTAGCACCCTATATAACCTAACTCTTATCTTTTTTCCGGTTTCTTTACTATTTCTAAGACTGGCCTTGACTTACATGAAGAAAATCAAATTTACCTTTTATGTTTAATTATTTTGTAAGTATTAATAGAACACGTTTTATACTATAGAGATTTCGTACATGCTCCACGTTTCCAGGGAATCGTAAAAATTATAATGAAGTTTCAGACTAATCAAATTTTCAGACTAGTCGATATTTATTTTTAATTTAACATTAAATCACAATAGCTTGTGGAATGAATATATGCTTTGCATGTTAATTGATTTAATGGTAATGTAAACATGATAAATTATAACCTACAGTAAAATGCAAATTAAATCTTTTACAGCTTTTTTCAAATAAAGGTCTTTCTCGTGTTTTTGATGCTCTGACTGGGATACAAGGCTAAACATTATAAGATTATAAATTTTTATTGATTAATAACGCGTAAAATTAGTTTTGTGCAACGCTTGTAAATGATGCACTTGAATGGCTATAGAGTCTCATTTTACTACCGTTACTTCAGTCTGGATTGTTATCACACCTGAAATTAACACGAAAATAAATAATAAATATAAACGTTGCTCAAGAACACACTGTATGAAAAGTTAATTAATGTCTTGCATAGAAAATGAAAAACGTCAATTTAACATCAATGTTGAAAATCTTAAAAAAAAATAACACACAGCCGCGAAAATAGTTTTGTTATCTATTAAATATCTAAATTTAAAAAAAATTATACACAGTACATCCAAGAGAAAACTGTAAAATTTAATATAATTTAAAGAAACGTCAATCTCATCATAGACGATAGATTGGTGAAATTTGACTAATTCAAATTCATTTCGTGTTAATATATCGCTTAGCCAATCTTAATGCGACCCGCATAAGCTGAAGGCATTTCAGATTACGTTAAAAATTTAATAAGCCACAAGTGATCTAGCGTTTCACTTCGCTGTTTCATTTTGTTGTTGTACTGCTTATCCTCTTGCAGCACTTAGAAACCCTAATTATTATCTGTTAAATTATATCGATGGAACTTGATGATAATATTCACGATGGCTTTGAAGCTATCAGTGACGTTGCAAAAATTTCTCTATTATTTGCATGGTAGTTGTAAAGTTCCTGTGCCTTGACTTAACAATTAAGCCGTTCCACCTAAATAAGATGTAAAAATTGGCCTGACAAATTTGCAAATATGTTTTCAAACGCCTTCACATACTGTATTCCCAAACAGATTCCTCAGGGATGGAGGCGAAATTTCTTCCGCATGGTCGAGACTAATGTTTTCTGCTCCTCCGTGGTTATCTTCTTACATAATTGGGGTTACTTTCAGTAAAAATCGAGAGGGCTGAGGTCACGTCGTATGCCCTCGCCTGGTAATCTCAATTTAGATCACAAAATATGCCAATATGTAAAAAATAAATAATTTCTCGTTCAGTGTATACCAATTTTATAGATACCCTGTATTATAATTCATCTTCTTCAAGAAGCGATAGACAATTGATTGACGTACTAGAACTTGCATTCAAAATAATGTACATATTAAGAATGTCACATCAATTAGAGCCAATCGGAAGAAAACACGTATTTCTCGAGCGATTGAGGTAAACAAAAACAAAAGAGTACGTGATACTCAAACGGTCATGTTCCTCCACCGAGTTGAATAGTTCCGCCAACCGCTCATTGGATACGTAAATTAAGTAACGACCAATGAGTGGCAAGAAGATTGGGCACGATTTAAACGCTAGGCATCGCCGATTTTGAGGAGAAGAGAGACAACTTGGGAGGCGGAATCCGATCTACAGTACTCAGAAAAGATTCACCTTGGGAAACGGAACGATAAACGAACAGCGGCTTCAGCAGGAGGATCAGCCCCAGAAGAAACTAAGTGAAGGAATATAATTCCCAAAGGCCGTGTCAGCAACAAGCCCAGTAATCACTGAGGCTTCCACACTCAGACAATTGAAGAGTACCAAAAACAAGAATGTATTTGTACGCAATCATCTCAAGTCAACTATATTCAGTTGATATGGCAAGACAAGTAATCAGTCGTTCTAGCGAAATAGAAGCCTATTCGAGGTATCCGAAACGTCGATATTCCAGGAGCAGGTATCGCAAAAAAGTCTACGGGAACATGTCATATCCTGCCTGTCAAACTTCCTGCTTGGAGGAGCCATCTTGCTGGGGAAACATGGTACAATTTTAGCCTGCATTCTGTTAATGAGGGGTAACCGCGTTCACATGGTGCGTGGGCCCACCTTACCTTACCGCCTATAGCTAATACCTTGTGTAAGCGCTAGCGTGTAGCTTTTAAGAGATAAATGTAGTGTTTATGCATTAACTTATCACTAATGAATTATACTATAGCCTCATCCTCCGAGATTCTTACGGCCTCACTGTGCACGCCGACATTAGGAATCCAGACTATCCTGCTGTGATCCTATTTCCTCATCAGAGTGAAGACAACTCTATTGAAGATTTTCACTTGTGAATTATTCACTTCTAAGAAGAGCTTATTTAAACTTGTTTGATTTCAAATATTAATCTGTTAATTAAAATTTATATATTTCAATAAACATCTCGTTCCTACTTCTCTGTTTCACATAAAAAGTCGTGACGCTGAATCATACGACTTCATTTAATAGAGAAAACGAAATTCTTAATTTATTTTAAGTAAGAAAATGAAACGCGGTCTCAAACAGCGAAAACTAGTGTAATCTTTTTTATACCACAGACATTTTTAAAATATTTTTCTTAACTGCTTTAGTATGGTGATTTTGTCTTTCTAGATGTTGAAAAAGTATTTGATAAAGTTTGGCATGATGGTCTCTTTAATAAGATGATGATTACTTGTGGCTTTTCTGATGACTTGATTGCACTGATTCATTTCTTTCTTTCAAACGGGACATTTCGATATAAAGTTGGTTGCACCAAATTTAACCCTCGTGAAGTTAACGCTGGTATTTCTTCAGACTCTGTCTGAGCTCAGAACTATTCAACTTCTTTATACATGATTTTCAAATTTTACAAGTGAATCTTTGTTTGCTGACCATGTATCCATTTTGACTTGCGCACATACACTGCCCTGCCAAAAGTATCCGGACACTTTCGATTTTAGACGTTTTGTCATATGTCTAGAAAAATACTTGACGAATTATCCTGAAACTTCAGGGGTGTTATACTCATATATTTCAGCGAAGTTTTTCTCCCGAAGGCAAACAGAGGACCAGCAACAAATTGAACAAAAAAAAAATAATGTTTGGGATCACCTGTAAAAAATAATGCTTGAAATGCATTGTAGCTGTAGCGTATGATTATGAGGCTTCTTTTACTTATCTGTGTCCATTTGGATGACAATAGCATGTATATTCATGGAGAAATCCAGATTCCTTTAAAAAAATAGAAATTTTTTCGTAAGTTTTTAGTTTATAAAATGCAGGATTTTCAACTCTATGCAATGCCATTTTCAGGAAACTTGATAAGCTACTGTAGAGACAACACCCTGCAATCAGATTATAAAAATATTAAATATTTGATGAAATATGAGCATTTTTACTAAATAATGTTTAACTGTGCATGCGCAAGAGATACCAAAATGTCTTTTGCATAATTTATTAGCCAAATCTATAGAGCTACTCTTATAAGAAGCTCAAGCAAATATCGTGAACATTCAGAAAGATATCGGTGATAGAATGATTTGAATTTCAGATGCCCTCAAAAATAAACAAAACGATAAAGGGTTTTCTCCAAATTTTTATTTTAGGACCAGACACCAGTATCAACTATTTTCCTTACGCTGATACGAAGGCATATTGACATTTAATCCGGTCCAAAAATATGAAGGCAACATTTAGGAAGTTAGGTAGGGGCTAAACAATACTGGTGTCAAATTTGATCTTTAACCTCGAATTTTGCACCTTGTACCTTGCAACCTTATGAGCACAGAAATTTCTTTTTCTTGTTGTGGTTTATTTTTACGCTTATTTTAATCTTCTTTTTTTTGTTGTTAAAATCAGTGTTTTGAGCTCTACAACTGTGCAATTGGAAATTTTTCTATAACGGTTGCAAAGTTGCAAGATGCTAGGTGCAAAATTCGAGGTCAAAGGTCAAATTTTACACCACCATTGTTTAGCCCTACCTAATTTCATATATGTTGCCTGCATACAACAAATCTCCATTCGTTTTGAAATTGTATGGATGATAACTGACTTTTGGCCCACCCTGTAGAATGAACTATACAGGGTGTCCGGAAATAAATGGTAAATATTCATACACGTGAGAGAACATGTATAAAGAAGCATTTTTATTCCTATGAACATGGTGTCGCAAGCCAACCCCCACAGAGATACAGGGGGATTAAGGTATGTTGCGCTGCCTGATTGTTGGCTTCCCGCGAGCGACTAGGCAATGTGGTGCAGCCCACTAGGCTTTTAATAACTGCATCAACGATCCCATTTGTGAGGGTTCAAGTAGTAGCTTATTTGTGAAATGGTCCTGATTGTGTAAGGAGTAGAACTTGATACTGGAGTCCGATCTCAAAAATTTGGAGAAAACCCCTTATCGTTTTGTTTATTTTTGAGAGCAACTGAAATTCAATTCATTCTATCGGCGATATCTTTCTGAATTTTCACGATATTTGCTTGGAGTTTTTATACGAGTAGCGCTATACATTTGACTAATAAATTATGCAAAAGACATTTTGGTAACGCTTGCGCATGCGCAATTAAACATTTAGTAAAAATGCTCATATTTCATCCGATATTTAATATTTTCATATTCTGATCGCAGGGTGTTGTCTCTATTACAATTTGTTAAGTTTCCTGAAAATGGCATTGCATTGGGTTGAATACGCTGCATGTTATAAACAAAAAACTTACGAAAACAATTCGTTTTTTTTAGAGAAATCTTTATATCTCCATGAATATACGTGCTATGCTCATATAAATGAATACGGATAAGTAAAAGAAGCTTCTTAATCCTATGTTAAAGCTACAACGCATTTTAAGCAATGTTTTTTTCAGGATGATCCCAAACATTATTTTTTTGGTTCACTTTGTTGCTGGTCCCCTATTTGCCTTCGGATCAAAACCTTCGCTGAAATATATGTGTTGTAACATGCTCTTTACAACCCTGAAGTTTCAGGATAATTCGTCAAGTATTTTTCTAGATAGTCGACAAAACGTTTAAAATCGAAAGTGTCCGATTACTTTTGGTTAGATGGTGTACATTGACATTTCTTGAACATTTCTTGAACATAGCCTAGTCGCTCGCGGGAAGCCAACAATCAGGCAGCGCAACATACTTTAATCCCCCTGTATCTCTGTGGGGGTTGGCTTGCGACACCACATTCATAGGAATAAAAATGCTTCTTTATACATGTTCTCTCACGTGTATGAATATTTACCATTTATTTCCGGACACCCTGTATAAAATACCCTATGAAGGAAACTGTAATTGCTTATTTGGCATTTCTTAATCCAACTTGCATAATAATTACTATCCTCTGTCATCATTTAAGAGAATTGCATGATGTATGTATTTACAATCTAAATGTACATAAGCGAAATATATTTGCTTCATTTTCTGATAGAATGCTTCATTAATATAAATTTATGTAATTATCAAATTAAATAAATCTTCTTATATCTCAGCATAATAAACTGAATATATTCTAGAATAATTATGAAAAATGTCCTTTTCTGAGCATTTTATCGACTAAAGAAATATTATCAATTATAAATAACTATAATATGGGTTTAAACACTAGTTTACTTCACTTCTCTGTTTTAATTTCAAGTGCAAATGTCTAGCCAATTGCATTAAACCCTTGGTTACCATAGCCTAAAATTTTGGTAAATTGTTGCAATATAACAATAAAAAATATAAATATAATTTCAAACATGTATTTAATAGAGAATACATAGAAAAATTTTAACACTTAATCCGACATCATTTATTATTCATATTTACATGAAGAGCAATGAACTTATGATAGGCCTAAGATGAACCGATCTAATCAATAATTTATTTCTTAATGAAAAGAGTTTAAGCCTAAGAATAGGTAGTACTAAAACAAGATTAAAAACAACTCATATCATATAGAGTGATCCATATGATACAGACGTTTTAACAGACGTTTCTATAAAAGGCTGCTCTCTATAATAAATTAAATATCTTAAGTAAAGAAAATAATTTTTTACATCATACTTACAACATCTCGTTACTTAATTTATGTAAGAGAAGAAAAACTACTTGCCGGCAAAGTTAATATTCCAGATTTATTAGGCGAATAAGCTTAAGCGATTCTAAAATTGTAATGTTGTTGTAATTACGATAGCTTCTCGTAAATATAAAATCTTTGCTTGTTTTATAAGACAGCCTACAAAACGGGTTAAATATTTAATGATAATTATAGATTTTTTGATTCATTCAGGCGTTTGGGTTTATTTAATTGGACTTGCTTAATTTTGACTACTTTCTCAAGTTATTTTAATTAACTTGGTTTTAGTTTATAGCAAATACGATATTGCGTTTCGGCCTGTTGGGGAACAACTTTTCATTCGTTCTACAGTTATTATAATATAACAAAGGAAAGGCAATAATTCCGCGGCTAGGAAATTGTTCAAAGGAAATCTTTTTCTTTTCGTTTTCCATTATTAATCTGCCCAATGTTGGCACACCCTCTCCAATAATTTTAATTGTAAATTGTTTTTCGTCCAATATACTAATCGAATATTCTTTAAAAGAGACTGACGAAAAAGTAAGTCGTAGAAATGACCATTTTATTTCTTAATAAACTATTAGAGAATGGCTAACAACAGAAGAAGATAAAAATACCCTATTCTACAAAAGTCATGTACATTTCGGAGCTCTCTGCTCATTCATTAGTGAGAAACGGTTTCGGCTGTTATTATATTTGTGTTTGTAGAGAATCATTGATCATTTACGTATTTGTAGATGAAGCTAGCTTGCAATAGTTTTCAAGCCTAACATGTAAAAAATTCATTCTATAAACTAAATTTTAAAATATATAAACTCAATAATATCCTACCATGATGAAGGTGGGATGCAACAAGTGTTGAATTCATTCGAAAAAGTTCCATTTTCGAAGAAGTGTTGTAAGGTTAGCCATGTGATCCCGCGTTTTCTTTTGTGTCTGCTCGTGAACAGTGGCCGCTCTACCAAAGACAGCTTGAGCGATCGCTCCGTTTAAGTGGCAAAACAATATCGATTAGCTTAGCAGCATTGCCTTCGCGTTGGCCACTAAATAATAATCTTTTTTACATTTTTTATTTAAAAAATATTTGATTGTTCTGATTAGTCATTGGGCAAATTTATATTAAAGTAATTTGTCAGATTTTCCCCCACCAATAGAAAATATTTCACATTAAATTTAGACACAAATATTCTCATGACCGTCATAAAAACGTTATTAGTAATGTGTCATTTTGCATCATTATTCTATACTCTCTCATAATATCTTGAATTTTGCTCGTCACGAACATTAAACATTACGCCAATCCTGATGAAGGAGGTATACTTGAAATGTTTTCATCACTAACTATCTCTTCGAGGAATTAAGTTAAAATAAATTCGTGGCTATTAATGGTTAAAAGCATTTTATGTACTTGCCCAAGCCGTTTAGAACAGACTGTCAATGTATTTTACATTTCATTTTAAGCTATACTTTTTAACACACTCAAGGGAAATCTCTAAAAGTCTAGAAATAGAAATCTTGTTTTAAGTGCTTACGAATTTGTAATGCCTTCGAATAAACTTAAACAAATTAAAATATGTAAATACCACCTAGAATATAGCACTTTAATTAAGAAAAAGAATTTAAAAATTATGTATGTTATTTAAATAAACTATTAAAAAAGAAACTGTAGAACACTTGATGATTTTGAGGCACCTGACACTATCAAAAGTAGATAAACTGAGGACTGATAATATTTTATTTTTAAAGTAAATTAACGCATATGCTTCTAATCATTGATGACACAATACTGGGTTTTGTAAAGGTCTTCCCATATAGAGAGAATCGGAGCCAGAAACTATGGACAAAGACAACAAGGACGAAAGGAAACTACTAATCCACAACAAAAGTTTATTCATACGAATGCGCTTGTCGGCAATACGTTGACGAAATGCGCATTCGTATGAATAAACTTTTATTGTGGATTAGTAGTTCCCTTTCGTCCTTGTTCTTCCCATATACTTATAGAAAAAATAGCCATAGCAGCAAAGACTTAAATTGATTTGAATAGTCTATAACAGCATTTTTCAAATAATAGATCGCAAACCCAGTTTAGATTGGTTGCAAAAAGTTTAGAAATGACATTTTTTCCAATATAGGTCGCAACAGATTTACTTTGCAGTTACTCTGCCAAATGATGCCTAAATGATAGTTTAGACCTTTTGATTAAATAATTAAAAAGTTAAGGTTGGAAAGATAAGTGCCATGCACACTACATTCATTAACTTTAAATTTTCTGGATATTCATGTATTGGTAAACCGTTCTGAATAGAAATCTATACGGGGTGAATTTTAAGTACACCGACAAATTGCAGGGAGTGGTTCCTGACTAGAAATGGAGTAAAAAAAGTCATATCAACATGTGTGTGGAAATGGATGGTGCGTGTGCAAATCGTCCCGGCACACAGTACATGGCTTTTCAGATGCCTACAGAAGTAAAAATCCAGGGGCAGTCCATTCAATAGAGCCTCTGAGGAAAATGTTGAGGTGTGGGCGTACAATAATGCAGAAGTCGGGTAGCACTCCATCGTGCCTTCTATCGTGGCAACAATGCATTTCCGGCGCATGTTGATATGACTTTTTTTTTACTCCATTTCCAGTCAGAAACCATTTCCTGCAGTTTATCGGTGTACATAAAATTAATCCTGTATAT
The DNA here is from genome assembly GCA_023313115.1 of Rhysida immarginata. Taxonomy (NCBI): domain Eukaryota; kingdom Metazoa; phylum Arthropoda; class Chilopoda; order Scolopendromorpha; family Scolopendridae; genus Rhysida; species Rhysida immarginata. Next base: position 2,087,883 of record JAHWFO010012898.1, on the reverse strand, counting down.
AAAGAAGAATGTTTGTGTGTTTTTTTAATATATATATTTATAAATCTACAGTTTTATTCCGATCATGGTGAAATATTGCACAAGGTTTTGCACTTTCAAAACAAGAAGAAAATCACTGTCTACATGAGATCTTGAAAAAATTACCCCATCCCCCTTTCCCACCCCTTAAAGCAGAATTTAAGTGCGCACTCTTTAAGTTTTTCGCGAATATCTCAAAAACTGCGAGGAAATCAGCAAAAGTGGACGGAGATTTACTGAGAGGCCATAAAATTTCCTACAAAATGGATGTTGACTTATTCCGATAGTACAATTAGGCTCCAATTAATTCAAGGTTAAGTTTGAAAATTAGTTCCAACCCACCAGCTCACTTTTAAAAAAGAATCCCCTATCATGCTAGGACGTAACATCGACCCTCCAAAGCTGTGCAACGGAACAAGACACACCGTGAAGGATATATTGTCAAACGTAGTAGAGACCACGATCATCGGGGAATGCCGCAGATGAAGATGTATTCATTCCACGCATTTCGTTAATACCTAGTGACACAAATATGCCCTTCGATTCAAGCGATTGCAGTTTCCCACCAGTTGCATTCGCTATGAGTATCAACAATGTACAGGGGCAATCAATTTGTGTGGCAGGCATTAATTTGGAAACGCCATGTTTTTCACCCGGCTGATTATATGTAGAGGGCAAATCAATAAGCCGGTTCCAGGAATTTTTTCACACCAATTTATCGGTCAAACAAGACGACATTAGGTGTGCAAGAGTAGCAGTTCATTACTAATTTTTCTACGTATATATCCATCACCGACGTTTCAAGCAGCTGGCATATCCAAATTAGTGTCACGGTGGGAAAAATGCATTGCCGCCGGTGACAGATATATAGAAAAATAAGTAATAAACTGCTATTCTTGTACACCTAAGTTCGTCTTGTTTGACCAATAAATTGCTGTCAAAAAATTCGTGGAACCGACTTATTGATTTGCTAAAGAGTCGTCACGCCGGATAATTTGTTTGTCTACGCCCCGGACGGACAATCAAAATCAGTGAAATAAAAGCTTTGCAGTAAAAACTTGGCTATAAGTAAAACTGTCCGGGCCTCCAGTTGGCCTGACGGGTAGCGCACTCGAACCGGCCGAGAGGTCTGAAGTTGGAGTCCCACTACCAGAAACCATAAGATCCCTTTTTTTTAAATAGACACGAAACAGTTGCAGGTGTTTAAGTGAAGCCGATTCATCTACGCAAAGCCCGGGAAACGCCGAATACTCCAGATAGTCTTTTATATAAAGGTTAGATTAGGTCTTTCATGGAATTGTGAAAGAAAAGAAATCTTAAATTTATATAAAAAACTGTAGATTATATTAATTTACAATATAACATTTATGATTACAAGGTTTATTATTAACTATCTAAGATAATGTATAGCGTTTATTACGCATGCGTTTGGCGCACAAGAATTACCTGCTACTATCTAATACAAGAGTTTTGTATCCTTTTAGAACGATTTGCAGTTTTAGCAAGTTTCTTTTTTTTTGTTGTTTGTCCCAACGTTCCTTCGAATCAATTATTTTTTTCCGGTTTACCCAGAAACGAAACAAATTGATTTTTAATAAAGATTTATATAGATAGTACGAACATTATTAATGCCAAATTTCTAATAATTTTCATAAAATTGACAGAGCTGTTAAAAGTAGCTTTTTAGTGCACGCAAAACACAAAAGCGCTGCGAAATTATAAAAGTGGCAAATAAAGATAACACGCGGTCAAACATGCAAATAACTACTGCGTTCATTACCTACGTGCTTTCTATATCGTGCACATATTAAAACTAACTTTCACATCGTACTTAATTAATTATGAAATCCAGTGATACAAATATGCCCTTCGATTTCAAGCGATTGCAGTTTCTCATCCGGCTTGCATTCGCTATGAGTATCAACAAAGCACAGGGGCAATCACTTTGTGTGGCAGGCATTAACTTGGAAACGCCTAGTTTTTTACACGGTCAATTATATGTAGCATGCTCAAGAGTCGGTACCCCGGAAAATTTGTTTGTCTATGCCCCGAACAATAAACATACCGTGAAAGCTTTGCAGTGAAAGCTTGGATATAAATAAAATTATCTGGTCAGCGCACTCGAACCTCGGCTGAGAGGTCTGGGCTTCGAGACCCAGCACCAGAAACCATAACTCTTTTTTTATATAGGTGTAGGTGTTTAAGTGAAACAAATTAACACTCTTCCCTCTACGCTAAGCCCGGGTAACGCCGGACTCCAGCTAGTTTGGAATATAAATTGAAACGGAGGGACTTTATTAAAGCATAAGTTCACTATATGTAAGAAGGCATATAGTATGTAAATCAAATCTTGGGTGCTACTTGGAGAATCGTTTCCTAAGGACAAAATAAGACGAAAATATTCCTGGAAGTTTTTTAATAGATGGCATTCATTTTGAGAAAAATGACTGAAATTTGGACTCTGCAGATAGCATGGATAAGCCGGTTTGCTTTTAGAATGTTGCAGATTGCATGTGACTGACATGTTCTTCGACGTGCTGCAGCACGATTTCTTCTAATGCATTTGCTCGTACCGAAGGTGATCTACTGTGATCTGTCGCTTTTATCTTGAAAGGTCCGGTCTCCCTCAGATCCAAGCGTTGAAATGTTTTTTCATTGGGGAAATGTCGTTGTGGAAACCTCTCTGCGTACAGTCGTCGCGCTTCAGCACGATTATCCCCAGCATGTCGGTAATTTCGTTAATATTTTTAATTTTGAAGTAATATTAATCCATCGAATAAGTTGGCTCAATACTTCTGCTAACAAAATAACACCGATGCACACAACGTTCTGCAATAACCGCAGTCCCGATATGATGTCCTCATATTTCAAAGTCATTTTTCTCGAAACATATGCCATCTATTAAAAAATTTCGCCTCATTTTGTCCTTAGGAAACGATCGTCCAAGTAGCGCCCAACAATTAATTTATACCCTGTACAGGCCCTGTGTCACGGAATTCAATCAGCACCGCGAATTCCGGTGACGTCAGCCGTCGCTACCGGACACGTATTTTCCATCGTACGAAATCGGGCGACGAGAGACGATAGCAGAAACGTCAACCAATGCGACACTCGGGAGCCAATCAGAGGCGGGAGCGCGGGATTCAACGTCGAACGGCGGAATGCGGAGAGAAGGGGAGACGTTATGAAGAAGGCAACGGGGAAGGAGCTGAAAAATCTGATTGAAAGGAGGCGACTGGATCCCAAAGGGGAAGAACTCAGCTAACCATAGGAATAGCAGGAGAAGTAGCCACGACGCCTGAGATGCGAGATGCAGCGGCCGAGTTTTCGTCTACGAGCTCCGGCAAGATCGTTCCAGCCCGGAATGGAGTCCCCGCAATTCAACGAAGCCTTCAACGTCGACGAGTAATTGCGACGAGGATCGAAAAGCGGAGCGGGTGAATTGGACACGGCAACCAGCGCGACTCGCCGGAATAGAGGAGCTTTAAATAAGGCACCTGGTAAGCGCTCAATTCATTATAAAGGTTTTGCTAAGGAGGCGAGAGCGTGTTTTGCGGAATTGTATTACTCTGAATTGTGTGAGAGTTCTAGCCTGCAAGGCTTGTGGCCGTTCGGTCTTACGGCGTACGTAGACCGTAGCTCCGGTTTCATCTATGTAATTCGCCCTAGGTTTTATCAAGGAATTGGTGTTCGCTATTAAAGCTAATACTCCCGTTCTTCTGTGCGGCTGAAGTACCGACGACGGTAAATTTTAATTGAAAAGTGTGCATGTGTTTAATCTATGTTACATCTATGCTATTTATTGTGTAGTGCGAAATGTGAGTTCGTCGGAAGTGGCAAACGTGTAATTTCCACGTGAGCTAAGAAGCTACGACATAGCCGTGGGTTCCTTTCTATCAATAAAAAAAAAAAAGAAAAGGAAGGAAGATAAGTGCGACGGGGCGTATAGCCGTATCTCTATGTTTGTGTAATTTTATGCATGTAAGAAGAGGTCATTTTATTAGGTGCATGTAACGATTGTGCTATATTCCTGCAGAATAATATTATCTGTCCTAGTTAGCAATTTATTTGTCTTCGCATGTAAGTCTACAGTTAAGACTTTGATTATTTCGATTAAGACTGGGAACCAATTTGTAATACTTGTGTCTATGTGAATGCATTTTGCGTGTTTCAAGCTTGTGACTTTCCTGGAGCGGACTTGATACTTTTCTGGGAAGTATTTCAAATAACTGATAGTTAGTGATGGTAATAATCGGATAAAATATAGTGTCTGCAATTTACTATTCTGGACTTGGACTGTTATTAGGCCTGTTGGTCCAACTGCTGTTACACGAGACTTGTATGTGTTTCTATGAAACTTAATATCTGTTGTAATGCTAAGCCATATTTAGTAGTTTATTTTGTTAACTGATTTTTGTAAGCCACGATTACTACTCCGCATTTAAACAACTGTGTTTGGATTAAACGTTGTTTAGTTTGTTTTAAGTATTTGCGAATTCGAAATCTAAGCCTAGAATTAAGCTTTTTGAATTTGTTTTGATATTGTGGTTATATTGTGTTTATTCATAAGGTTTTACTTTAGATTTCTCATTTTTGCTTATGCTTTAAGTTTTACAATAAATCTTGTTATTTATTCAGTTATTACCGTCTCCTGTTCATGTGATTCATCTATCCACTGCGCATACTTACTTTGCAAATTATCTTCACGTAACACCCTGGTTTTTCAATATGAAACAATGCGTCACAACAGCTGCTGCGAGCGTTTGTAAAGATTCTCTTAATACTCGTTTAATGTATTTGGGTCGGTCATAAAGTTACTGAAATCGTACCGAAAAAAAAGATGAGGAGACAGAAGAGTTTTGATGAACAGATTAGTCCTTCTCTATATAGTCACCAGATAATTTGATACAATTTTCCAAGCGATGGATAAGCTGCTATAGACTATCTTTGTAGAATGCTGTTTGGCTGTTTAATAAGTTGTTCATAGAAGAAATGACCTCATCGTTGTTCCGAGAGCGCCTCCCTTGTAGCGTTTATTTCAGTTGAGGAAACAGGAAGACGTCATTTGGTGATAGATCAGATAAATATGAAGAGTGAGGCACAGCTTCGATTTCTAACTCGCCTGCAAGCTTTACCGTCTCATGTGCTGAATACCTGGCGCGTTATCGTGAAAAAGGCGTACGCCGTTGCTTAGCATTCCTCAGCGTTTTGCCTTGACGGCTTTTCGTAACTTCATCAGGAGGCCACGGTAATAACCTGTTTTGGGAGTGTCGTTTATAACAAATTCGCCTCCATGCTACTTTTGTCTTTGTGATGGAAAACGCAATTTTATATCGGGATAAATATAGATCTGTGGATTCTTCTAGAATGCGCGGTTTACAGTTTCACGATGTTCATATTTTTTCGGGACGATTTCAGGAACTTTATGACCACCCTTCGTACATAAATTATGTGATCAAAAGTTTCCGGACACTTGTACTTTTGCACTGCAAACATGATTTCATGAAAGTTAAAAATGGTATTGAACCCCCCTTTGCTTTTATTACGGCCTCTATATTTCAACGAGATTTTTTAGATAAATTCAGGAATTTTTTTTCCATTCCTCGAAGAGTGTTGATAAGTTTAATTACTGATGTTCGGCGATATGGCCTAGCTTGTAGGGAAGCTCCAGTTAATTCTATAGGTGTTCAGCGGAATTTGTATCGGGATTCGAACCGAAGTCGTTCATTTCTTGAACCCCCATCTCCTCACATCATTCTTGCACACATTTGCTTTGTGACAAAGAGCATTGTCATGTTGGTCAATGTTGACAATGCAAAATTGCCCAAAAAGCAAATTCAGGTGCAGACGTCAAACTTCCAGCTACTGGTATAAGTTGTGCTAACCCTATCAATGAAATGAGTCCTCTTCCAAAATTCAGTGGGAACCACGAAAACCAGATATAAAGCGTTCTCTGGGCATCTATCAGACCAAAACTCGACCATTTGATTGCCAGAATGTGTACAGAGATCCGTCACTCCATAAGACCTGTTTCCGTTGTCCATGGCCCTTTTTTGGTGAATTGTCCACTCTGAAAGTTGCTTTGCACTGATTTTGCCAATGAGGGGCTTATGAGCAGTAGCACGAAGATGGAAATCTGTGCTTTTGTGTTATTTGAAATGCCATTTCGGAACTCTGTAGAAATTGCTTCAGCTGAAGACATCCAATTTTTATGTCACTCAATGATCTCTCTGTCATTTTATTTATCCTATCACTTAGGGGTTTCACTGACGTTGTTCGTTGAGATTTCCACTTAAAAATGATTCACTAAAGTTGAACGGGGTATTTCCAAAATGAAAGAAACATGGCGCACAGACATCCAATGATGGTATCACTCAATGAGCTCTGGTGAGAATCCATACGGCGACAGTATTAATCACAAATGAGCCCAGTAAGGCATGTTTCTATTTACATTAATTTGGACATTTAATATATGTAAAATAAAACACGTAACATTGCTCTGGAGGGATGGCTGGAAACATTTGATCATATAGTGCACTTTCAATTAAATACTGTGTGTGTCTATATTTTTATAGTAGCCTTGCAATCATCAAAATAAAGTGAAGTGTTTAAATACGTTGAGGGAATTAAAATTTTACGCCCTCAGAATAGATAAAAGATCTAGAAGAAGAAAATCAAATAATAATAAAAAAAAAAAAGAGGAGTAAAAAAAATATTAACAAGGACATTTTTAATTAATGCTGAAAAATGAACAAATATTATACGGATCTTAATCGAGTTATCTATCTCTAGATATAAAGAAGGATGTTTGTTTGTGCGTTTGTGGGTTTGTTTGTTTTGTTTATATAAATCTACAGTTTAATTCCGATCTTAATGAAATTTTGCATACTTGACCTTCAAAGCATGAGGAAGGTCACTGTCTACCTCAGATTTCAAAAAAATATTAATTATCGATAAAAAATCGATATTCATGGTTATGGCAAGGCATATTAATCAGAAATATCTCATTACCAACAATGCAAGGCAATGTTTGTGCAACAGTAGTTATCTAATTTTAAGCGTGTTCATGGGAAATTATTTTTAAGATATTTCAAAATTTAATCAAAAAAAGAAAGAGTCCGAGCCACGTTGGGGTTATCACCTAGCTTATTTGGTAGCACAGCAGATCCCAACATTTCATAAAAATACTTTTTTACTACATTCCGTAAGAATGTGAATATTTTGGAAACTGAGATGCTGATAATGCGATGATTGAACGTTCATTTCCAAGAATTATTAATAATGAGCATAAAATGAGGATGCAGTGACAGGACATAAATAAGGCAACGTCTATTGAGGAGGAAAAGGAGTCATACGTGTCTTCCTTGAGCTCCCTATCAAACTTCCAGACGACTGGCAAAAATTTATGTGCCCGGAAAGGAAAGAGAAAGAACGAGTACTGGTCAGAGAAACTCTGCAGCTAAAACAGAAAAATCTATACTGGCATTGGACAGATCTGAACAATGAGTATAAGAGCTTCTAAGTCAAGGGCAAGAAAAACAAGAGCTTCTAAAGAGTCCAGTAATGTTCCCCGGTGGTGAAGATGGATATCATTTTAATCTGAGCCAAGTCAACAAAAAGTTAAATAAAGTCCCGGCAAGAACAGATGAAGGTCCCCCCTTTCATCTGTTCTCGGTCCCGGTATATCATCTAGAATGCCTGTTTTTCGGATTTTTCGTAGAATGGATAGTTCCTTCGCTCAGTGTTGTATTGAATGAGTTATTATTATTTAACAAATTTGGAGTTATAATTTAACATTTTGAGATTGTTCTGTTTACCTACTAGCGTAATTATCCCGGGCAAAGCCGGGTCCTCTGCTAGTTTACAATAAAATAGAGGGAAAAAACAATCAAAATGACATTAATCCATAAAAATTATGGATAAAATAATATCACTTATTGCAAAAATTAAAATCTTTTGTTCAATTTGATTTTTTAATTTTTTTCTGTTGAAGTTGTAAACTGTTAATTTCAACCTACTTTCCTCAGTATTAAAGGCTGAATGAGATCGCAAAAATAAAATAAATGAATGAATGAAAAGTTAAGTAATTATAAAGCAATCACAGAGAATCTAAAAATTATTGATTACAAAAAGATAAGCTACTGAATTATTTAAAAATAATTTGCAAAAATTTTTAAATTCTGATCTATGAGCTGAATTAAACAATAACTATAAAAAATATCATAACCATAAATTAACTGAACAAAACTGCATTAAAAATTAAAATGCATCCTGATTGCTAATTAAGCAAAGTGTACTAGCGCATTAACAAGTCGATTACTTATTAAGCATAAATTCTAAGAAAAATACGAAAAAATTATTAAAATAAAGATTTACTAACCAGCTGTATTCATAAACTGACAATAAAAATGTCAAAATAATCCCGTTTTGGTGAGGAAAAAATCTCTTGTCAGTTTAATGGGAACTGCACAAGACTGGTGTCAACCGCGCTTTAAAAGCGACAGCAAAAACAACAATCGATAAGCAGAGGGGAATTGAACGGGTTTAATTATGAGTTTGCGTTTAGTTCTAATCCTCCAGTATCACACAACATTCCTTATTCTATCATAAAAACCTGTGATGTGACCTTTAGAATTGATAATCGAAATACAAGTACGTAAGCAGAATCTTTTATTCCTTATAAAAGAAAATGAAAAAAAAAAATCATTTCCCTTAGATTTTGAAATTGACTGAGACGATTGACTGAGTTCGTTTTGCCAGATGGTGTTCGGAAGAAAAGTGCTTGGCAAGTTCCGATAAATACAGCTATTAAACTCGGAGGTCAGTGTTACTAAGCAGGCAATATGTTAATAAATTTTTAATTTCCTACCTTCAACATGTTTTCGATGGAAAGTTTTTGAACTTTTTTTTAGGTTAAATTACAAATTTTAAATACGTGAACGCCATCTATAAAATCAATGGCTAATGGAACAATAAGCATTAATTATTTTGATAGATAATGAAAGTTGAATTACGAATAAAAAGAAATGGTTAAGATAATAATCGCACAAAAAAAATTTGCAATCATCGAAATGTAAAGAATAAATTTTCATCATAAAAAGTGTATAAAAATAAATATTTAAATGAAATATAATAGTTATTCAAAAAAGACGAAGCAAATTTCAAATATTTATTATAAACAAAGTGTAAAAGACAAATACATTCAGTATAATACGAAATGGGAAGTTTTAAAAGTCCTTCTAGAAGTTTCACTTAATGGCACACATCGGCGTTGTTTCTTGTTTATAAAAAAAATGGCAAACCAAATGAGAAGTCGTTTTAAGTGTTGCGGCTTGCAAAATGTTAATCCATTGTTCAACGTAAATTCCGCCGTCGATTCAACAAACAGCCCTAATGGCATATTTGGCATACTATATTAGGCCTAATGGCAATTTGCTTTTGAAAACATTAGGCCTAATAGCAATTTGCTAATGATGGAAATTAGCTCTTGATAACGGTAGGCCTAACACCTACTTGCCAATTGGTAGCAATTAGATTTTGATAATGGTAGGCCTAATGATAACTTTAGACATAACAGCTATTTTCACTTGATAACAATAGGCCTACCTACAATTGGCAGTTAACATTAGGCCTAACAACAATTAGCTATGATATTTATTTGTGACATGCCGTGTCATTGGGTGTCGCATCTGCCCGGCGGAAACCTGTTGTCATTTAACCGCGTTTTATATTTTATTTTCTGTTAGAGATGCTCTTTTGTTCAGTGCCTCGCTGGCATCGTTTTAGTGCTTAAGATTTGTTTTGTTCTGTGTGTCCGTTAGTTGCTTTGTATCTATTGCAGTTTTGTCTTAATAAATTCAATTGTTTAGTTTTTTTATTGTAAACTAGCAGAGGACCCGGCGTTGTCCGGGATAATTACACCTATAGATAGACAGAACAATCTCAAGAGGTTAAATTATAACTCCGAATTGAAGGCTCACAATGGATGGACCTCTCCACGTATGCCACTGCTAAATTGTCTAAATAATTTGTTAGTCACGTAATCTTACTTTAGATGTACACTTGCACGTGAATATGGAATGAGAAATTAGAGAGATTATGGAACCTTGTGGAAGCTCATAAATATTGGTGTCAAGGTGCCCAGTGCTCTATGGTTCTCTGTCTCTCTGTCTCTGTCTGACTTTAGCGCTCTAGCTCTAGCTCTCTCTGTCTCTGAGCGAGTGAAGTGAACAGGAGTGACCCTGGTTCTCAAGCCACTCATATGTTTTTCCAAGCTTTTGAGTTGGAAGAAGTGATGCCGAATAATGAAAATGCCATGATCGAATCCACTACAGTATGGCCGAAATAGAAACCCCGGAGATGTATGAGAAATAGGCAAAAATCCCGGAAACAAAATTAAGATGTACTGGAAGACCAAAGCAGCAGCCAGAATCCCCTCTCCCATGGTAAACACTCTCAATCTTTCCTCCTTCTCTCAAAAAGCCATCACATCAAAATTTATCTTTAAAATAAAATGTGTATGGGTTATTATCTGTTAAGATCCAATTCAGGAAGGAATTGCATTAACTTAAAAACTCAATCTTTAATGTAATGATCAAAATCTTCTAAAAATAGTAATTATATAATAGAGAACTCTTTTATAAATTCTAAAGATCTCTTTTTAATTGTACTCATTTGGAATTCCTCAATCCTATAATACATTTGAGGTGCCCGTCAAGGGAAGATCTCTGTGTTTCCCCCTTCACTTTTGCATGATAACAAAAGAGAACACACGACGCTAGCGAAGCGTTGAGTGCATGGGCTGTTATTCGGGGGCCCTCAGTGTTTGTGCAGTAACTGCTTTTACCCGCAGTGTTTGTGCAGCATCTGCTATTGCTCCCAGTGAGTGTGCAGTACCTGGTTTACTGCAACCCTGCACAAGGTGAAGGTGTTTTACTCACCTGTTGATGATTTTGTTGCTGGTACTCCTGGTATCAGTATCGAAGAGTGTAATAAATTTTTAGTGCCACATAAGCTAATAGTTGTGTTAGTTGTTAATGGAGAGTACCCCCCCAAATGGTACTGTGCATACGTGTGTGGAGGCATTAGACATGTAATGAATATTTTGATAATGATTAACCTGAATGGAAATAAATGTTTTATTTATTTATTTACTAGCAGAGGACCCGGCGTTGCCCGGAATAATTACGCTTGTAGGTAAACAGAACAGCCTCAAAAAGCTAAATTAAACCTCAAAATTGGTTAAATAATAACTCAATCGCTACAATATAGAGCGAAGGGACTATCCATTCTAAGAAAAATCCGAAAGACAGGAATTTACCTCTTCACTGAAAACAAACATTCTAGATGATATACCGGGACTTGGTTTACCGAAAAAGATTTTTTAAAGGCTCACAATTGATGGACCTCTCCAAGGATGCCTTCTAGTCTAAATAATTTTTTACTCACGTAATCTTACTTTAGATGTCCACTTGATGTTGTTGCAATTTCCTTTCTACTTTCGATGTCTTGAAGCAAACATTGGCCATTCATCACTTTGTGTAGTGTAGCAGTCGCCGATTCTTCTATTTACTTGCTTACCATTTGCTCAATACAGCACGGAGCTAAAGGAGTGCTTTCTCTATCGTCTTTCACTCTTTCTCAATAGTCTGCTAACTCATTATCTCCAGTTACTGATCATTTTTAAAGATTTCAAGAAATTGTTAAGTACTAAGAATTCTCTTTTCTAAGAAAAGCCTGAATGACAGGAATTCTATGCATTGAATTCTATATTGCACAAACTTTGCCTTGCATTGTTGGTCATGAGACATATATTCTTGATCCTTGCATAGTGTTGGTGCATTGCGTGTTGACACCATTGTTAGTACCTATTGTTGCACAAACTTTGCTCTGTATTGTTGGTCATGAGATATTTCTCACTAATATGCCCTGCCATAACCATGAATATCGATTTTTTATCAATAATTATTATTTTTTCGAAATCTGAGGTAGACAGCGACCTTCCTCGTGCTTTGAAGGTCATGTATGCGAAATTTTATCAAGATCGGTATAAAACTGTAGATTTGTATAAAAAACAAACAAACAAACCCACAAACATACCCACAAACCCACAAACAAACAAACATCCTTTTTTATATATATAGAAGATTTATTTATTTGTAATTTTGCGTTACACTAAGTCTTTTACTCTTTCGATACATTCACGCTCCGAACCCCTGACAAGCCTCTCCTGTACGCTTTGTTGACCTCTCACTTGATCTTTATTATTATTATTGACACTTGACACTTAGTATTAGGGAGGGCCCGTCACATATTATTATTATAAAGAGGCCTAAGAACAATGAGCGACAACAATGGCGACTTTATTTTTTAACGGATGTAGAGAAACTGTTTTGCATCACTGCATACTTATACATTTGGCACATTTGGCACACTAAATTTGACACATGGCTATTTGATTATAGTTGCTATAAATTGATAGGTTTAGTACATGTTATATTTTGGCACTGAAAATCTCAGTCACGTACACTGAACCAGTTTCGACTACCTCAAACTGTTTAACATTTGTTATATTCATTCATGACCCGTCGTTACAAGTTATTTAAAGTGCCGCATGCCAAACTTTGCCAAACTAGGTGCCAAACCTACTAGCTATGGAAACGCACCTTTAAGCTTCACAATCTTCTGCTACATTTAAAAGTTCGCAATCTACTGCTACATCTTTCTATCGAATAGAATTTGCTTCAAATCTCAAGTTTGTCTTTAACACTCTAGCAAACTATGGGAACGCTTAAAGGTGCGTTCCCATAGCTGGCAAGGATTGGCATGTAGTACATCAAACAACTTGTAACGACGAATCAAGAATGAATAACAAATATAAATAAGTTTGAGATGACCGAAACTGATTCAGTGCATGTGACTGAAATTTCCAATGCCAAAATATGAGATGCGAACACACCGAAGAACACTTAGTCTTTGAAAATTGCATAATATCTACTTAAGAACACGTGCCATTGAACTATTTCGACCATCTTCGAACTAAATTTATCAATTGGCGTTAAAACGTTATCAACGTTATATTCGTTCATGGCTCATTGTTACTATATTTTGGCATTGAAAATTTCTAGGGGGTATCATAATAATACCATTAGAGCGCGTCATTTGTACCAATTTCGGTCATCTTCAACTTGTCCGTGCTCTGTCCCATATCTATCGATTGGTGAAAACAAATTTTCAACTCTTTTATACTTTTTGAGAAAATCGAGTTACAGACGGACGGACAAGGCAAAAGCATAAAACACCTTTCGGTACTTAATTTAGTCTCACCATTTTAGTCTAAAAAGACTCACCATTTTAGTCTCTGAGGCAGCCATTTTGATTTTCAGACGACCAGGGAGTAAGCCTGCTCCACCAATTTTGATGGAGCAGAAGGGAATGCTCCCTGGCGCAAGGAGCAATATCAGCTGAACGCTTCGGGCGCAGCTCTGTGAGAGAAGGAGCATCTTATCTTATCTGGTACAGAGGGTAGATTATCGCAAGCGATAATCTGCGGCACCTACTCCTACGAGGGAGTTTTGCGCCATCCCATTAATAACGATTGCTACGAGATGACAGTAGCAGTCGGGACCGACGGCTTAACGTGCCCTCCGAAGCACGGGGGGTTTCATGATGGAAGAGCTGCTGGGGATAAACGAACCAGAGGCTATCACCAACTGCTGGAACACCAGCTATGGTCAATCGGCAAATGGGTCAGACCAAAGTCCCCCAACAGCCGTGCCCCGAATAGCTGTCCCGCCAGCGGTGGCCCTCAAGCCCAGGTCGTCACCCAACCAGCAGCTGGCCGCGCCTGAAGTTGCTGAACTCCATCGATTGGCAAGCCAACCGACGAGACAACCAGGCCACGGCCACCCCCGAGAGAAGGAGCAGCCAGTCGAACAATTTTCAGAGCTCCAGAGTATTCCGGAGCAGCCAATCGAATTCGCCCTAAGATGTGTCCGTTTATAATCAGGATTTAATTTAACTAACTAATGATAGTAACATTTTCCAGTATTTTCTATCTATTCCAAACATTTTTGAGGATGCTTGGCCTTCACATGGGAAAGCTTGAAAATTCTATATCTTTTGATGCTCTTTATTTGGTAGTTATTGTCAGAATAATAGACAATTTCAATTATTAAAGCATCGTGTTATTTATTATAGTTTCGTAAGGTGCTTATTGATTGTTTTTAAATTTGTTTTTAAATTGAGGAGACAAATAATTGATTATGATCAGTTTTCAGAACACGTTATTGAAAAACAAGGCGCATTGTCACATATTAAATGGAGTAGGGCAGATAATTTCACGGTTGATGAAATCAATATACGAAATTTATACTCTAAAAATTATAAACATCATTAAAATACAATTACTTCAAATCAATAATGGGGAATCTCTCGTTCACCAGCTCTGTGATTGTCAACACCATAAGCCATTTTGTGTGGGTGAAACATTAACTACATGCCTTTATTAATGTTTTTTTCCTTGTTTGTTTTCCTTAATGCAATAATAGAAATTAATGTTTAAGTGAATAAGAAATTAAGTCCCCCTCTCCAAGAAAGTAGTGGCTGTCCTTTTATCCATGAGTTCATCTATTTTTCCCCCTTTTCGCACTTTTTAAGCCCCTCTGCCGGATTGTGTTTTTTTAAATCAAAAAATTGATTTTCTCAAACATAGTATTTAGAAAACGAAAAAAACCCATTTATTTTCTTTCGTTTCTCATCATTTCCGATCTAATGACATATCACACCCCATGTTGCCATCTGAAAACGTTAATAGTTCTGAAGACCACGTGATCAAAAACTCCCCACATTCGATCCCACTGGGACAATTTGGCCCAAACTTCATAGTAATGTAAATCTTGCCAAGAGGAATCTGTATAACCAATGGACCCGTCTAATCCCCCGCCACCCCACCGTAACTCCCGCAAGAGTCATACTGTATTCTTCGGACTACAAACGCACTTTTTTGAATTGATGCTAAGAAAACCCGAAATGTTGCAGCTAAAAGACTGCAGAGAGTTTATCATTCATTATTAATCATATTTATTTAGAAATTATGGAAATCAAAGGATTATTTCTGGTAAATAAATTGTAAAATTGTTTAAGAGGTTTTAATCTGTCATGATTCATGACTCAAGAAAATACAGTGCGACTTATACAGCGAATATGTTCTGTTTTCCCGATTTCTCTTGAGTTTTCGCTTCTGCGACTTATATAAAAGTGCGATTTATAGCCCAGAAAATACGTTAAGTGAAAAGCGCATTATCATAGTTAACTGCGTTCTGAATTTTAGCCTTCTACGTCAAAAATATAGAAAATTTGGAGACTACAAACGGACATGATAAAATCAATAACTAATCCTAGTGAATTAATATATTTACCAGCGGATGTTACCTCTTGTAAAACAAAATTTAATTCCTTGGTTTGGATGCAAATATTGTATTTTTTTTTATGTTAAATCGTTGAGACATAACGAATATAATTAATACGTGTGATTACTCTCGTAGTAACCAATGCTAAAACCGGCGAGTTACGGATGTGCGAAACAAGCGCGCTGCTGTCGATATCGACAACTTCGTAGCGAATTCTTCTTAATGCAAATGGCAATTTCACGTTTCGTGTTAAGTTTCTATCGTATATTTTATTGTTTCACTATTTATAAATGATGAGCGTGTTAAAATGCTTTATTAGGGTAATTTGCATATCGTCTGTTAAGTTTAAAAGAGCATTTTTACCGGTATTTTAAAAAAATTACTCGTTATATTTACTCCTGCATGTACCTTACTTATGACTAGGCCCAATTCATTCCTTCAGCGGTTAGCAAATGTCTGACTGTAGCGGTCGTTGTTTTTGAAAATCACCAGAATTAGGCCCGTTTAGAATAGGAACAGATTCGAGTTTCACTGAATTCCATTTTAATTGGCAATTAATTTAAAAAGGCAAGATCATAGAAAATGCAGGACGCTGCGAAATGAACTGAGCACACTTTGCATTTCACTTTGCATTTGGATACCTGTTCTTCGCTGGCAAAACGTAATACACTGCTTCTTAATCGATTTTGATGTATAAATCTATGAAACGTGAAGTTTCTATCGGATTTCTTATTTATATACCCAAACAGAACAATTTAAAGGCACTTTGATAGAAAAGGTAAGCAAACTCTTGGGTTATGTAGAACCGAAAGCGGTTCGCGGCAGGAAATGACTTTTTGTTCTGCTCATTCTCCTGAGGGGATGTGAGGGCCAATTTTCAATCTTCGGAGGCATTTTTCTTAATAAAATGTTAGGATTTTTGAATGATATATTTTTTATTACCGTGGATGCAAACAAAAAATAAAGTCGAATTTTTCCGTGGAGTTTACCTTTAAGAAATAGTAAATAAACAGTAAGAAGAAATAAGAAATCGTGTTTGAAAATTAAGTTTTAAAACTACTGTTAAGGTTTCATCTTTTTCTTTGTAAGCGAGTGCTAAAAATCTGCGACTCGCTGGTTGAAAACGCACGCAGTGATTCTGTCTCCATAGGACAGCTGCCCCCAAAAGTTTACTTGTGCACTAAAAAATTTTGAATTTTTGAAATTCTGACTTCGGCTTCTTAAAGACCATTAAAAAGCACAATAGGAATATCTGTAAGACCCACTCTCTTCATCGATAAAATTGGGTTCAAAACTTTAAAAGTTCCACGCTTTCAGGGCCTCTCTCTTCTAAATGGTTGGATCAATTGAAAAAACACAGAATAAAACATTTTTCAAATATTGTGTACAACCTGAATATACCATTAAAAAGAGGGGTTCCAATTTAAGATTTCAAAGTTACCCCCTTCCCTCAGCCCCCCTCACACGGGTGGGGGCGGGGGTTAACTAATGAATTTCCCCCGCGAAATAATTCACTTTTGATTTTGGACATTTTTTCGTACAATTCTTAGTTTCCGAGATATTCAGTTGTCTCAAGATAATTGCCTCGCCCTGTATATCGCTCCATACATAAATCGCATTTGATGAAGATGCTGCTAATGTTGACGGTTATGGCTCATTATAGTCCTCCATGGGTTGGATTCTATCACCCGGTGTTGAAACGTTTATATCATCAGATATGTTATTTGCGTCGAACTGAGCAGTGGAAGAGTTTGGCGCATTCGTATCGGGCTATAGTTCACTTTGGCGTCACCACGACTCAACTTTCAGTCGTTCCTGCTGAGCCCGTAGACGTTCAACATCGAACATCAGGGTCTTCATGGATTTCCCATCTCTAAATCTGTTTACCTGTGATGGTTTCTATAATTTTTCTCGCGTTTATTATGCATAAACTTGGAAATTCTGTAATTTTTACAAATTTTGCACAATTCGAAGGCCGATATCTTAGATACTATTAATTACTGAGGTTTAATTTTTAAGCTGCTTTATAAAGCGCAAAAAGATAAACCAAATGACACCTAAAATGTCATGCTATCACAAAGGAAGCCGGAGCTAGACTAAATTAATCTCCGCCAGAGAGCAGATTTTCCGACTCAACTTTGTACTTCGATTGCATCAGCCGATGACGTCGCATGAAGTCGGTCAAAGTCTAAAGTATGCATTTGTTTTATATACTATCGAATCCAATATCATTCATTTTTCTATCATTAATAGTTTTGACGTTATTAAGGTTTTCGTGACATTCACGATTTAAGCGTGGCATCCCAGATTCTACGTCTAAAAGAAAATTGTATTTTTCAATAAGAGGAAGCTCTTCATGCCGTTTATATTGTTTGCAGCTTTGAAATGAATGTTTCTACCATGTCTTCATTTTTTCAAAAAAAAAAATTAATTTCTCTAAAAAGGCTTACCCCATTTCTATAAAAAATAGTCAATGTATAGTTTAAGAACCCCACTGACTGAATTTCTAAAAAAAATAAAAATAAAAAAATAAAAAAATTGACGGGGGGCGGGGTCAGTAAATAACTCCAAAACGGCTCATCACAGTCAAACAAGTCATTTACAAAAAAAATTCGCCTTATCAGAGGAGAAAGCAAACACCTTATTTTCTGTGGATAATTATTTAAGGTACTTACGAGAGTGAGAGAGACACAAACACTTTCCACATTTGATCTTTTTATTGATCATGGATACGCATTTCGAACGCCATGCGATCTTCTTCAGCATGCGTGTTCACAAATCAAAATGCGCATCCATGATCAATAAAAAGATCAAATGTGGAAAGTGTTTGTGTCTCTCTCACTCTCGTAAGTACCTTAAAATTCGCCTTAATGAGAGGAATACGTAAATGTCGAATTTATTGAGTTTGGTTCGCTCGTTTGAACGCTACAGCCATTTTTTTAATTTTTAGAAAATAATTAAGATCTCGAAACAGGCTTATCCAATTGACATAAAATATACGCTAAGGCACAATTTAAGGAACCCTCTAAGTATGTATAATTTTTATTTGGTTCGCCTATTTGCCGTTTCAGAGGAGTTAGCTGCACAAAATTGGTCACATACGTACATACATACTATAACGCCCCAGCTTAAATTTTTTGTGGTCGTAATACATTTAATAGAAATCTAACTGTTACTAGTATATTATTGCAATGACAAATTATTCGGCTATGAGTATGAGTAGAAGAAGCTTTTATTTGACATTTTTACGAATGAGATGATTTGAATTGTTGTCAGTCACCCTTTGTTGTGTACTGTTGTGGATCCCAGTTGCCTGGGACACGGACGCCAGCAATGAGAAAGCAGTTACAACAATGATGAAGCGCGGGAGAGCGTTTTTGCCTTCCTTTTTCATTTTTTTTTCCGCCGAGAGGCCTCGGACAAGAAGACTTGGAAAATGGTACGACGAGGCTTGAGTGAAGAAGTTTTGCCTTCCGTCATGGAAGAAGTAATTTCACTAAATGAAAGAAATTGAAGTCGATGAAGCCCGACTTGACACTACTTTGAAGAGGGAGTGAAGATTGGCTGAAACGAGCCTTACTCCGAACTCTGAGTCTTACCTGGGAAGCCATTCGGCAAGATAATCCAGGAATTGTTGCAGAGCGTCTAGCTGCGCTCTGAAATCGAAAGTTTATTTGCACCGCCTCACGAAGAGATGAGTATTTACACCGAATTATGGTCATTATGAAATATAAAAATCACACGTTGTTTACGCTATTTGGAGTATGCTTTTGTTCCTTTTTTCTTTGTACGATTAGAATCACTGTTCGACCATTGGGCCAGCAACCATAGGCAATCTGCATAACTGCTTGGAAATTCGTTACGTTGCCGCAGATCTCGATGAAGCTCAGCTCTGGTGAATGTCCTCTGTAAACGAACATGGTTGATAAGCAGAATTATCGGCGGCAGGTAATGGATGGGTTTTCCCAGTACTAACATTTCCTTCGTCCGACCCTTTCCCCCCGGCGCGGGGGCTTGGCCGGGGGGGGGGGGGGGGGTCTTGCTGAGAATTCCATCTCGAACGATCACCACAGATTATCAGTGGGATGCAAAATGTGGAAGCTTGGGAAAGAATTTCTAAACCAATGCAAGATTGCGATGATAGACACTCTCGAGTACATGTGATTCGCTAATGATTAGTCAAAATAGAACTGTGTTAATGTTAATTCTTTTGGAGAGAGATCTCACTCTTCCATTTTAGACTTAATTGAGTAGCCCAATATTAAGCTCTAGTATGAACCCATTTGAATGAGAAAACAATTATCTACCCAGTGATAGAATTCAGTCAATATAAAAATGAACTTTAATTATTATCAGCGAGTTGTTTATACAAAGAACACTATATGTAATAATTGATACTTGTGGAAATTGCAATGATTAATCCTTCTATTAGTTAAAAGTAATAAAATGGTATTCAATTTCGTTTACTCAATAGTCAATTACTTCATTTCAGTCTACACTGCCTACACCCGCTCCCTAGCATCCTGATTAGTTGGCTCGCCCAAGGGCGCGGTACAGTACATACGTACGGACATACACACGAACCAAAGGCCTTCACTCTTAGAGAGTAGTAGGCCAATGAATACAACGATTCTCTGACAATTTCAAAAATGACGCGCAGGCAATGTTTTTCAAATGAACAGACAGCCTGCTCATTCAACACCTCCTAGAAAAAAAGCCAAACAACTGATACGTCATACATTGTTACATCATCATATTTCGACCATTGTTAACCGTATTTCTACCAATATTAAGCTCTAAATTTTTTTTTGATGTAACAATACTTATAATAAATTTTTGTTATTTGTTGTTTTTGTTGATGTAAAATTTTTGTTGATGTAACAATAATAAGCTCTAAATTTTTGTTGACTTATGATGATGTAACAATGTATGACGTTTCAGTTGTTTGTTTGGCTCAGTGCGCTCTTCATGTTGGGGGAGCCTCATGGAGACAGGTGGAGAAGTTCAAGTATCTCGGGATTGCATTCACGAGTGATGGGCGGCAGGAAAAACAATTGGATGCTCGGATCGGTGCAGCAAGCTGTGTCAAACGTGAGCTGTGGCGATCCGTGAGCTGGTGCAGCAAGCTCTCCGTCTTCAAATTTGTCTTTATCTCCATTCTCATCTATGGTCATGAGGCTTGGGTAATGACCGAAAGAGTGCGATCGCGGGTTCAAGCGGCCAAAATGAGATAGAGTGCACAGCAGCACAATAAGGGAGTCTTTAGGTGTTGAGCCGCTACTTCTCCGCATTGAGAGATCTCAGTTGCGTTGGAATGGCCACGTGATACGGATGCCGCAAACTGGCCTTCCTAGGCAGTTGTTACTTTCCAAGCTAGTGGGTAAGAGACCAAAGGGTCGGCCTAGAACCAGGTGGCTAGACTACATGGAGAATCGGGGTTAGAGTCGCTTGGGTATTACCAGAGAGGGCATGCGCCTGATGGCGGAAGATCGCGATCGCTGGAGATCCTCCATAGGGCTGCTGCCCCTGCGACCCTAACGGTTAAGCGGGTTTGAAAAGTAAGTAGGTAAGTCAAATGAACATTAACAAATCAATAATTAAAATAACAATTAAAATGCTGTCAAATAAACATCAACAAATGATTTGCTTTAAAAAAAAAACCAATAAAAAAGGCAATGCTACATGCGTTGACAAATATGGCGCGCAGCCTGTTCCTTAATGCCACATTTTTTTAAAACGCTTTTATACCTGTTAACGTGAACAAATACGCAAACAAAATATATTGTGCACATCTACAGCACAGGACCTTTCCAACCATATACGTTTCAAGAGTATTCGTCCACGTTAACGCAGGGAAAAGTGTATAACAAAAAATGGGTTCCCAAGTTTATATATTTATTATTATAGATTTTAGATTATTATTATTATTATAGATTATAGATTTACAAGATTTTATCCGCGCGCAGTTTGCGCGGTAATTAGTTTCAAATTCAATTCATATTGTCGCAAAGCTCGCACATTTAAAATTAAATTCATATTGTTGCACATTCAAATTGTTTCATGTTCTCCTTTATTTATAGTTTTGTAGCCCACGAGAAAGACAGGCCT
>JAHWFO010012898.1:2048291-2065947 GCA_023313115.1 Rhysida immarginata | reverse complement strand
ATAGTTTGATATGACATAAGACTGCCTGTATTGTTGTTTATTGTTATCGTTGTTAATTATTGTATGTAATTGTTGTTAATTTGATCATCAATGCTAGCAAAGTTGTTGATTGTGACGTCATTGTGGAGAGAATTGTTTGATTTACCAGCGTAAGCAATTTTGAATTGTAAATTGCCGCTAATTAACAGTAATTATAGACACAAAAACTAACTTTGACAAATGTACAGACTAAGATCTTTCACTTAAGACCAAAATGAAGTTTAGAGATGGGGTAGTTTTCGCCAAAGAACTGTCGAAAGAATCGCCCTTGGAATGTAAATATATAAATATTATATCACAAGAAATTATTTATAAATACACTAGCAAAGGTACCCGGCGTTGCCCGGGATAATTATACTTGGATGTAAACAGAACAATCACAAAAAATTAAAATAAATTTTGCAATATCTTAAAAATAAACAAATGAAAATGCTTAGAATCAATACAGTAAAAATTCTTAATGAAAATTCGAAAAAAATCTTTTTAAAGGCTCACCATGGCTGGACCTCTCCAAGGATGCCACTGCTAGTCTAAATAATTTCTTACTCACGCAATCTTACCTCAGATGTATACTTAGTGTTGTTGCAATTTCCACTCATCTCTCGATGTGTTGAATCAAAACTTGGCCATTCATCACTTTGTGTAGCCTAGCGGTCGCCGATTCTTCTATTTACTTGCTTCCTATTTGCTCTTTACATCACGGAGCTAAAGGAGTGCTTCTTCTGTCGTCTTTCCACTCTTTCTCAATAGTCTGAAAACTCTCTATGATCTCCAGTTACTGATCATTTTTAAAGATTTTCAAGAAATTGTTAAGTACTAAGAACTCTCTTTTCTAAGAAAAGCCTGAATAACAGGAATTCTATGCATTGTTATAAATTGAAACTTATCCATATTACATCATCATTTTATGTTCATTGTTATAGTTCTTGGAAAGATTGCTTTAACATTACATCATCATTCTGTGCTCATTGTTATTGGTGAATTGCGCGTTGATACCATTGTTGATGCGAACACAATGGGCCTATTGTTGCACAAACTTTGCCTTGCATTGTTGGTCATGAGATATATATTGTTGGTTCATGCAGAGTGTTTGTGAATTGCGTGCTGATACCATTGTTGATACCTATTGTTGTACAACCTTTGCCTTGCATTGTTGGTCATGAGATATTTCTCATTAATATGCCTTGCCATAACCATGAATATCGATTTTTTATCGATATTTATTATTTTTCCGAAATCTGAGGTAGACAGTGACCTTCCTCATGCTTTGAAGGTCAAGTATGCAAAATTTCATCAAGATCGGAATAAAACTGTAGATTTGTATAAAAAACGTACAGACCCACAAACATCCTTCTTTATATAGATAGAAGATTACTTAAGGACCGTGAATAAAGTCATAAAGAAAACAATTTGTCCCGTACGACAGAAGTTTGATGAAACATTTCAGAAGTGTCCTAGCATCTAGCAGAAATTCAACCATATAATTGATGATAAATAAAAAGACAATTATTAACACAAATAATATCTGAACATGAAAGAGCACTTAAAAACAACGACAAAAATAATCATCTAGTTAATCATTGTATTAGCCAAAATCATAATCCAGATTGGAACAAAGTCAAAATCAGTGGCAAAGAAACAAATTACAAAAAAAGACTAATAAAAGTAACCATTAACATTATCGGTGGAAGGATGGATCATAATACTGTTCCTATTAACTAAACAGGTGGTGGCCTTACAGTATAACAGAGGGACATCAGGAGTTCCAACTAGTTTCGCCATTTATTCCCGGCTTTGTTTACTTCGAATGAAAACAATTTGGCCAAACCATCGATAGAAATTAATAATAAATAGAAATTATAATTAAAAAATAAAAAAAATAATTACAATACATAACCCAGACAATAACATTTCCTTGCTGTCAACAATCCAACATACTCTCCTGTTCACAACAATCCAACAACAAACATTACCTCTTCACTCTTAATTAATACTCACTGTTTTCAATTTTAATTAATATGTTTTTTAACTGAAATTTTATTTCAAATATTTATTGATAAACTGAAGATGATAAACGTTTTTTTTTATTCGATTATGATACTTCATCAGTTTTTAATAATTTGTTTTTCAACTGTGCTTCTCATCATCGGACCCTCATCACACCAGGTTTTTTCCCCTACTTTTATGTGCGTCGTCTGTTCTTGTGTATCTTCCTGTGTTTCTACTGTGACTTACTCTACAAGACCTTCTCTTCACTTGTGGTCTTTTTTTTTTTGTCCACATCGGTCTCCATAAGACTTCCACCTCATTTGTAATTCTCCACATTGGGTGACTTTTATTTAGATTTTTTTATTTCATTTTTTGCTATTCTATTTTCCATTAAAAGGAGTATATATTTTTAATCAATTGTATATTACTACAACTCCTACTCTTATATAATGATGATAAATAATATAAACAGCATCTTATATAATCACCAATATCTCTCATGAGTTTGATGATAAAGAAAGAGATGTTAAGGAAACTGTAGATAGCGATTAAATAAAAACGTAAACAAAAACACTTCCACAAAGTTTTAATTAACACCACGTACGTACATTTCAATGACTAAGTACCTTCATCAGCCTGATACAAATGATGAAGTTGACTTAGTCATAGAAATGTACAAACTTGGTGTTTATTAAAACTTTGTGGAAGTGTGTTTCTCTTCGTTTTTATTTGAGTTTGATAATGTTTTGCTATAAATTGGACACTGTTTCCAGATTAATTCAAACAGTGATTGACAATTGCTAAGATAAAATTTCTAATAAATTTCTACAATGAAAATGAAGAAAGAATAAACAAAACTCCTTCTTAGTGTTTGTCTGGGGTTGAACAATGTAAGAAACACGAAGGTGAGCTCACTTTGATATAGTAGCTTACGCAATATTATCCCTATAGAATATTTCTGGTACTTGAGATTACAACTAATCTGGAGAAGGCTAATCTGAACCTGCCTTATTTTCTGTTGACTCGGCTGGAGTGGCTAGATGTTACACTGAAAATGGAATGGAGCAGACTTTCTCTATAATTTTCCCCACATCTTGTGGAGTTCACACCACGAAGCATTCAAGCTATATTGGATACAAAAGAAGAACCTATAAATTCCTAGTGGGGGTTTATATTGAAGTGATAATCGATTCAGAGAAATTTTCGTATCTATTTTGCACTTGGTCGAAACCATAAATGCTGTTATTGTTCAAAGATTCATTAAAAAAAGAAACTGCCTAGAAAACTTTCTAGCGTTCGAACGCCAGAAAACATAAAAATTGTGAAAAAGCCCAGTTAAAGCCCATACTTATAGTCTATAAATATCCTTCTGCTTTGGAGTTGTCAAAAGTATTTTACATCCAGTCTAAGTTCTATTTCACATCTATTCAAATTGCTAGTTGTTCAAAAACATCATGAACAAGGTTGGGAAAATTAAAAGGCAACTGTGAAAATAGCTCTTTTTTGTAATATGAGATGCGATCAAAAAATTCTGGGACAGGTTTATTTAAAGAGAAAGTATTTTATTTAAATACACTTACACAGTGTCCCCTTCAAAATAGTCCCCTTGCGAAGCCATACAAGGAATCCACCGTTCCTACCACTTCAGAAATGTGTCCTGGAAGTGTTTCTGTTGAAACGAGTCAAGCACCTTCTGCGATTCGCACTGGGTATGCAAAATCGTATCAAAACGGCGATCTTTCAACTGCATCTTCATTTTAGGAAAAAGTATGCAGGAGCCAAATCTGGTGAGTATGAAGGGTGTGGAAGTGAAATCATGTTTTTCGCAAGAAACACACGTATAAGGAGAAAGTGTGAAGTTGCATTGTCGTGGTGGAGCATCCAGTTTTTTCCCACGCCACAGATCTGATCGCTTTCGCCGAACGTCCTCCCTCAGATCGCTCGTTGCTGAATTTGCTCGTTCTCAAATTTAATGTGCATGTTAAAATCGCAGACGACCTTACACGTGATCTCACTAGCAACACTTTCTCATTCCCCAGTGCACATTAAAAAAAATCCTTTGAAAAGCTGATTTATGAACGTTAGGGCTAAAATTTACTGTATTTGTAGACTTGTGCGCCCATTCGTTGGCGAGATGCGCAACCAGTCCCGGCATTTCTTGATCGCAACTCGTATTTTTCTTCTGGGGCTATCTGAAAGTCAAGATCTATAAACATCGACCTGATACCTGTTGATGGATTAAGAAATTGCACCATTTCCGCCGGGTGATACAAAACTTCAGAAATCGACTGTATACGTGTATTACGAATGAATACCACCTTCTGGGGAAAAAATTAAGTAAAAAAAAACTGTATTTCAAACAGTTTTAGATTATGAAATAGCTTCCGAATAACATTTACCTTGTTAACCTTTAATATCTAGGATGCTTTTTTAATCGTGCCCTGTACTTAGAAGTAGTTAGTGAGTAATTTCTCACAAACTCAGTGCTGTTTAATCCAAACCATAATCATAATTCAATCTGTATTCTGAATAACGTAATAAATTCTTTCTCGAGAAAATGAAGTCTACGAATCGGACATCCGGCAGAAAATGTTAGCATTTTACAAAGAAAAATGGGTAAACAAAGCCATTTCAGCAAACGATTAGTCAAAAGCAATAAGCTTATAGCTTTACTCATCGATTTTCCTGAGTCTGAAATACCAAGATTTATTTTCGTCTGTAACATTCTAATGATATAAACACGCATCGAAAGCACTGACCGTGACTGACTTGTGAGTGTTAGTGCTGTGACCGGGTATTTGCTTTGCTGTGGTATTTCAAACAAAGACACTTCAAAAATGTTTCATAATGATTCGAAGTAATGTTATAGACCTAAATTATAATATCATTTTTAAATGCTTAAAATACATTTCAACATTTATATCGGTTGATCATTTGAAATTAATATTCACAATGCCGATATTATCAAATAGTTTCTTTTTAACATGGCAGCATTAAAACCATAAAATAAAAACTAAAATTTAAAAAAGTGTAAAACGGTTTTTCACAGGAAAAAAATTTTAAAATTGCAAAATGAAGCATATCTAATAATAGAAAATAAACGTTATTTCCAAACTGTTTTTTTTTTCGGGACAAGCATCCAATATGAAGTTGTAATGTCCAACATTAACGTTTTAAAAAAGCCATTTCCTCCCTTTTGTGTGTATGAAACAAATTAATTGAAGTTCACAGAAAACATAAGATTAAATTTATCAAAAACAAGAATTTAATTGCTATTCATAATGGCAGCATTTTATTTTTTAAATTGCTTTCTTCCGGCAACTGACCCATAATGCCAGCATAGTTTTTATATAGCCATTGATTTAGGTAACCATGGGTTAAATGAGCCAGTTATTCTTCTTTTATTATAAAAGGAATTTTTTATCAAACTATTGTCTTGCCATGCAAAGAGCTTGTGCTTGTGGTAATTGGATTTGATTCAGCAATTCAGTTCAATCTTCTGATATACTAAAATTACACTATTACTGTTTACGTAATTGCACATTTGCTTTAATATCCATTTACGAAATGAGTTGCAAATCTCATCATAGTTACAAAGAAATCAATGTCTAAAACTCCGGGTACTCCTTGTAAACCCGATGGAAACGCTCTTATGTTCAAAATTAACAATTAATGGAATTATTGTCATTCATAAGCCTTTTCTGCTTAGATTGAATAAACTTTAAACAATGAATATAAAAATGTGTAATGTAATTTGAGACCAACGAGTTTAATCTGAGAATGCTTGTGAATGAAAATACTTTCAAATGAGTAAATTTAATCTTTTCGTGTTTGATGGTATGAGTTTTGATAAATCATAAACTTCAGCAACGTTTTAAAGTCCTGACAATTGCTTCGACTCGTAAACATGAGAATGCTTTTACTGTGTAAACCTCAAATATAACGTATATTACTTCATATTTGTTTATTGCAGTTACTTATTCGACGTTATGCATCCTTTATTCCTTTACCATTGATAAAAATTGAGGTCGAAAAAAGTGTACAAATTGCGCAGAAAACTGAGTTTATATTGAAATTGCTTCAAGTAAGTTTATTTTGAAATAATTGAATTGGCAACAGCCACCAGAGACAACTGTAAAAGGAGACTTGGCATTAGCTTCTACTTCCTGTAATGCGTTTTACGGCTCCCAGCATGCAACGGGCTCATAAAATTTACTCAGTTCGTCAGATGGAGCCACTGTAGTTTCAGTAGTTTCAGTTTCAAGCAGGAAATGGGAGTTGCTAGGTTGTTTATTTCCTGTTGGCTAAGTCACGTTTGCGCAACGTGGTTTGACTATGGCTGGGCCTAAAAAGTTACTGCCTGAAGTTTGCTCTGCTCTCTTCGCTCTTTCTTTGATCTCCAATATTCAGAGACGTATTTATGAGAGATATCTTTTAAATTTAAAATGTCAGGAAGATATCTCATTTGTGCTACAAAATTTTGTAAAACCGTCAAGATGAAAGAAAAAAATTAAAATTCTAAAGATTTCACCTGATGCACGAAGGTGAGTTTTGGGTTGCTATTTTTTTTTTTTTAATTCTTAAGTTAAGCTATAAATGTTCCGTTCAAAAATACCAACGGCAACGAGAAAGCGTTTTTATTGATGTGTCTTAACATTTAAAAGGTAATTTAAGACCTGAAGTTAATTTTTGAAAATTGCATCTGATGCTTCATTCTTTTCTGTATGACTACCTCTAAAACTTGTACATATTATCTATGAAATTTCCACTAAAATGGCATACTATTATTCCGTAAAAATTGCTCGTTATACAGGGTGATTCAGTCAATTTCTGACCATTTCAGTACTATGATTTATTGACCCATTAATTTTTACAAACTTAGCATTTCAGTATGATATTTTAGGCAGTTCGGAGTTTTTTATTCCCGAAAAAAAGTTTTGATATGCTCAATGTGACCACCACGAACGTTTTGAACTGCTCGCAGCCGAATGGTGTAGTTGTTCATAACTCTATCCAGGATTTCTGCATCCACAAGGGTGCAGCAGTCGAAGATGCTTTGTCGCAGCTGGTCTAGGGTTCTTAGTGCTGTAGTGAACACACTGTCTTTAAGGAACCCCCAGAGATAAAAATCACATGGGTTTAGGTCAGGACTCGTAGGGGGACAAAGAAAGCCACCCCCCGAATCGATCTGGAAACCTGTTTGAAATGACACGATTTCCGAATTTCTGATTGAGAAAGTCTAGCACTTCATTAGTGGTGTGAGGCCTAGCCCCATACTGTTGAAACCATTGATGTCGAAGCGGTATACGCCTCCTTCGCAGTTCGGGGATGAAGAAGGTTTCCAACATGTTAAGGTAAGCCTGTGATGTTACGGTGCCCTCAAAAAAGAACGAACCAATGATGCCTCTTTTGGAAATCGCGTACCAAGCCATAACCTTTCGTGGAAGAAGAGTGACTTATGGATCTCATGAGGGTGCTGGGAACCTCAAAAACGAACGTTGTGTTTATTAACGTCAACTGACAGATGGAAGAAGGCCTCATCTGACGCCCACAGGTTGTCCACAATGTCCTGATTGGCTTCCATTTCTGCTCCAAATTCCATCGCAAATTGTTGTCGCTTCTTTCTTCCAGTGTCTGTTAACTTCGATAAACATGGATCTTATACGGGAACAGGTGTAAATCCTTTCTCATAATTCGCCACGTCGTGGTTTATGACAGCCCTTCTTCAATGGATAGGCGGCGAACAGATTTTTTGGTAGGGGAATCAACCAAACTTGTGCGAACATTTTCGACAACTTCGGCCGTTCGAACACGAGCTTCGCTCCCGCCATTTTTCTTGCCTTTAACACATACAGTGGCACGAAATTGCTTGACAAAATCCATGATTGCTTGCCTGCCTGGTGCGTCTCGACACTTATACTCCTTCCGGAACTTTCTTTGCACGGTTACAGATGAGTTTGTCTCGAAATACCGTTCGACAACTTGCATTTCTGCTCTGTTGATAAAGCGGGCGCCATTTTTCAACAATACGATTTTCATGCAGCGCCGTTGCAACAATACAAACTCCAACTATTTAGAAATTCGATATGGCGCTCATATTCTTTCAGTTGTTTATCCCTAATGCACGTCATTCGAGTAAAATGGTCAGAAATTGACTGAATCACCCGGTACTAGCAGGCTCTTATGAAATTCAAAATTTTCTCTGAAAGCCAGTATCCTCTTTTCTTGGCATAGAATCATTTTTCAACCTTTGCATCTCAAATTTTATACAAAAAACCCAGTATTTTTTTTATTATACTCTAGTTCTTAAATCATAAACTTTATTATTATAATTTCAGTAGCCTGCCTAGTATTTTAAAGAATTTTTTAATTTTAAATAGCCATAAGCCATTTAAATAGCAGGTATTTTTGCTGACGGATCATTTCATTCACTCTTTATTTTTTTAGCCAGTGTTATTTTTAAAACTAATTTAATAATGCAGATTTTGTTATCTATTTAGGTGTTTTTCTGATAATATTTAATGTATTCTTCAGATGTGAAACATGGTTACTGGCATCAGAAAGAGAGGATTTACTGGAAAAAGATGTGTTAACAATAAGCAAAACATACAAATTGTGTTCATTATACATTTTATTTTTTAGAACCTTACAAATGTTTGATATATTTTTGTTTGATTATATTTTGTAAAAAAAAAAAAACATTTACTATTTTAAACGTTGTATTCATAAACTACGAAAATAATTATAAATAAATTTGTATATAAAATTAATTTCATAAATCTGGCAAATTTTTAAAAATTCTATTGGAACTGCCCCGTAAATATTGCATATTATGTTGATGTTTATTTTTTTACATTTTTGATGGAATAAAATCGGATGTTGAAAAATGAATGGAAGTGTTTTTCTTACAGCGAAATTTTATGCCATAAAAACAGAATTTAGGCAATTTGAATGAATGAATATGATAAAATACAATAGTTAAAACCAATATCAAGCATAAAAGCATGGGAGGGTAGTAGCAAGAACGGATAAAGGGGGGGAGGGGGTAGCAGTAATGAAAACGTTATTACGTCATTTATCAATTTACCGCAGTTCCTTGTATGACGTTCCCCGTAGAACTTCCTCGGACTGTCAGAGGGCGCCACATGACTGGAATTACAGAATTTCAATGGGCTAATCTTCAAATGCCCAGTCTCCTTTTACAATTGTCTCTGCCAGAGACTATCTATCACGGTCTATAGATATTCATGGTCATCGAGCTCCATTGTTAAAATGAAGCTAAAGTTTCTAGCTCCCGGTAGGGCGGGAACTCTATTGAAAAGTGGCGCTGCATGTACAATCTGCGCAACTGCGCCTGCAGCGCCACCCTATCGGCAGACAGAAACTTTACTTTCGTATTCAGTTTCAATGAAAATCTCTATCGCAGGTTGCGGTCGGGAATAGTGCGATCTATGCGGCACTTGGCGCGATCTGTTTTCCTTAGCTTCTCGAAACAATGGAAAATGGCCGAAGCTCGATGACCATGAATATCTATCTATCTAACGAGACACGGCATTTCATAGTTCTCCCATAGCAAAATTGTTACCATAGCAAACTTGTTAAATTAATTGCAGTTGCGCCGTCTGGAGTTGTCGACTGCAACTCTAAGAACCCATCATGAATGAAGTCACACAGATGAGAATTAAATGAATCATTCCAAGTAAACGCGCGCCCTTCTCACATATACACTATACAAAAAAATTTCTTTATTTATATATTTATTTATACAGGGTATTTACTAGGTAACCACAAAAGTTCTTGCCGTTTTTAATTCCGGAAAACAAAATGATGTACACAAAAAGTAGCGTATCGCTAGTCCCCAAAGTAATCCCCATTGCTTCATTTTTCTCTCTTTACCTGTTAATATGGGAAAAGAACTACTTTGTTACCACCTCATTTAAATTTGCAATAATTCTTGAAATTATCTAAAGACTTAATAAACACCCTTGAATATCTATCGCTGATAGACTCCTTTGTTAACACAACCATATATTTATAGTACGCAGGCCTGTCTTCAATTTGCAATAAATATACAAATAATTAAATAGAGAAAAATGAAGTATTTTTTACCACCCTTACTCTCAAAATAAGTTTAAATTTTATCACTTAGAAGAAACAATCTTATTAGCAAAACAAATTCTGACGTCACAAACTGCTCCACGAAAACAAAACTCCATAGGTATACAAGAAAAATGAATCTATTTAAAAATTTTTGTGGAAAAAACCCCGAAAGTATTGCCAAAATGTGTTGTCATCTGGAGTAAGCCTATATACAAAATTTAAGAGCGAATGGAAAAGCGGAAATGCTTCAAAATTCGACTGAAAGGTTCCGTACCATCTCACAAGATCCAAGAGCGAGTTAATATAAGGTTGATAATAATAATAATAATAATAATAATAATAATAATAATAATAATAATAATAATAGTTGAATTGTTCTATCGAATGTACATGTGTTTAGTTTTTTTCCGGTCACGATTTTAGAGAAAAAAATACGCGACATTACTTTTTGATCACCCCTTGTAATACTATTAATCGAGGCCAACGAGATAACAAGGCCTGGAACCGAAAAGGTCACCTCACCATCGGGGTGCTAACATCAATCCAACCTTCATTGTTTCTAAGAAACGGAAAAACAGATTGTTAACATTCAAGATGGAGACAATGAAGGCTGGATTGTTGCTAGCACCACGATGGTCAGGTGACTTTTCCGCTTCCAGGCCTTGTTAGAGCTACTATATTTATTCTAGCTGACTCGACCGAAGCTAGAAACATGTATAATCCTGTGTAATATCTTTCGACTCGCAGGAAGAATATAGAACGCGAGTCGCTAGATATGTTTCTAGTTTCATTTATATGACTCTCTCTTGACGAGAAGAGACAACATTATGCTCTTTCGACATATAAATATTAAAATTTCTTCAAAATATTGATAATAACAGCCTTCTACCGCACTTGCAAATACTAATCTACAACTGTTCTTTCCATTTCTTCCAATTTAAGCCATTTTCGCAAAGATTTTAATCAGCAAGATAAAAATCCTCGCTCTTGTAGCATGCAATACTATTACAAATGGGCTCCGTAATGGCAGTCGAGCCTGCTCGGTATAATATAGTAGCTATAGGCCTTGATATAGGCCTCGTCTATAGAGCTGATAAGTATGATGTCACTTCCTGGCCAGTTGCCTAGCGATTCCAAACATTAGGTTTAACAATGTGGTGTAAGACCATAGAAAAGCATAGAGAAGTTAAACCTAAGTTTGGAATCACTAGGCAACCGTCCAGGAAGTGACGTCATCACTTACCAGCTCTATTAATGTGT
Organism: Rhysida immarginata; assembly: GCA_023313115.1. Lineage (NCBI taxonomy): Eukaryota > Metazoa > Arthropoda > Chilopoda > Scolopendromorpha > Scolopendridae > Rhysida > Rhysida immarginata. The sequence continues at coordinate 2,054,559 of JAHWFO010012898.1, read as the reverse complement.
CTGCACTCTGTCTCACTATATGAAAAAAACTGCAAAGGCGATGTGGGAAAGCACGTCATTACTTTTTCACCTCCGCCCCGTAAAGTAGTCTCCGACTGCGCACGTGTAGTGCTCAAAAACATGAAGTACTGTTTCAGTTTCATTTTAGTCTCTATGGTTTCAGTTTCTTTTTTATTGGCTGCGCATTGATCTGAATGAGATGACAATTGGTAACGTGGCTTTCCCATACTGCCTTGAGCGAGACTATAAGTGGCTAGAGGAATAGTGTGGCAGCGAGCGTTCAAATCTGATTCCTCGAATGATGATGCCGCCAGATGGCAGCTACATCAACATAGTAGCTAAACATCCAGAGCATTACATCAAAAATTTATAAATTTGATTTATTATTTCATTTTCATTCCAGAACATTAAATAATACACCATTTTAATAATATTTCGACCTCCCCTTTTTGTTTTTAATTTAGAGATGATTTTGCAGTATTTTTTTATTTCAAATGGTTTTATTCTTTTTCATTTATCTTTGGTATAGAGAAATACACGACCGTTTCACACTGAGTTATTTTCTTCAAAAAAGTTTTCAATTTCTTCATCTGATTTTAGTTATGCATCAAAATAGCACCCCTTCACTCTTACTGTTGCATTTTAAAATTTCAAGAACCACTTTACTGTCTATATTTCTCATTTATTTTTTTCTTTATGTAAAAATCTAAGAAAATCAGAATAATTTTTAAAAATTCTTTATTTTTAAATAACAAAATGCAATCAAAGCAGCTTTAAATACAAATTTATTATATATCTTACTTTTTTTTTAATTATAAGAAATTTTTTTTTCAAACTTAATATATTTGATATTTATATTTTTTATAATCATATAAAAAAGTAATTTGGTTGTTAATCATGTGATAAATGAATTTTATATGAAAAAAGACATTCTCTTTGTATATCTATATATTTTTCATTTCACATAATATTGTGCATTTTACATATGAGACCTTCCGAGCTAGAGGGGCGAATGCCTCATTTCTTGAATTTTTTCTCCTGAAACACCTGTGAAAATTCATTTTCTATCATTTAAATGTGATGTGGCCAGCTGTGTACAGCATTATTATTAGATTTTATGTTTATATGTTATTAGACTTAATTTAGCAGATCTGTTTAATGCTTAATTACTCAAAATTTAATTCCTCTGGCGCGGAAAGGCTCATATTCCATGCTTTATCTTATTAGAGATGGATACCTATTTCAACTTATTTAAAACAGCACATTTTTTCATTTATTTTAACGTTAAAAGGTATCCTCAAGTTCTGTGGAAGACAATTACCTAAAAATGTACTAAATTTTTATAAATAAACATAACTCACCTGTAACATAGCTGAAAAAACCTTCGTCATCCTAAGATTTCCATCTTATCTCCCGCGTAACTCGCATCTATGTCGATTGCAGCGCCACCGCTACTGTCATCAAATCGGGAATCAACCACGTAGCATTGCGAGTAGTAACTGCTGCCACACTATTCTTCTAGCCATTATAGTGAGACAGACTTTAAAACAGCGGTTCTGAACCTTTATAGTTCCGCGACCGTTTTAATACAATTCCCCATGATGTGGCGACCCCGATTGTAATTTTTACCAATGGAAAAAATGGTAATTTGTACAATAACATGTTTCCATGTTTTACATATTAGAATACAAACAAAAAAAAAACTTATTTCCGATGTTCTTAGGCGACCCATGGCAAATCGTTATTCGACCCCCGACGGGGTCGCGACCCACAGGTTGAGAACCGCTGCTTTAAAACAATAAATTCAAATATAGACCTTTTCGAAACCCGCATTCCGGCGCTAGATGGCAGAGCAGCGCTACTTCCCTCCGCCATTATGAGTTTCAGGCTAGAGAGAGAGAGAGAGCGTACGGGCGGACAAGAACGATTTCGGCACTACAAGCAACCTCTTTTCTATTTCTAGTGTTTTTAGTGCTCAGATGAAGATGCTAAGCAAGCAGGATTCATGCTGTGCCGTGGTAGGTTGCTCAAATAGCTATTTTCGACTGCGACAATGGAAATATTGAAGATGGGTTTATCAAGTGGACGCCTGGGTAATTTTTTAGAAGGCCGTGCCTTTAATTCAACCGGCTTTTGAATGGCTGAAATCCTTTTTATAAAAATATAGCATCTAAATCACTTACTAACTACGCTGGATTTATGAAAAGTGTTAAAAATGGTGTCCTCCACTTTCGCCCCCTCCACTCTCGCCCCGTCCACTTTCGCCCCTCAAATTTTCCCCCTTTCCACTTTCGCCCCCGAATTCCACTTTCGCCCCGGCGCCATTTTATGGTAATTTTATCGCCAATATATTTTATCGAGGCCCTGAAGAGAGGCTAAGGCTATACGCAAGTAACTTGAATACAACAGCCAGGGTTTCAAACGGGTACCCTACACATGATCGAATCTCACTTCGTCGAACCACATATAATCGAAATCAGGCCACATGTAATCGAATATAAGGGAATTTTAAGGGGTTGATATTAAAAAAATCATTCAATAACTGTGGAAATGCACTCATATGGCATTGAATAATGAACCTAGAGGGTTCAAAATACGTATATGTCTAATTAAAATTCTTTTTGTGGACAAGAGGTTTTCCTTTGTTATTATTAAAAAAAAATCGGTTATTAAAAAAATATTTAAAAATTTTTTAACATCGATTATTGTTGTTTTTTTTTTGTTAATTGATTGTAAGTTAAACAATATCAACAACATCAAAAGACAGAATAATTGATCTTTTAAAATTGTTTTTTTTAATAAAATTTTTATTTGAATTTTTTAGTTGGATCTGAATAATTTTATTTCAGTTCACAATAAAATCTGATATGTGGATATACTTAATAAAATTGATAATATTTAATCTTTAAAAAATCGATTAATCGGTCAATAAAAATATCTTCGAGGCATGGCCAGAAATTTTCTACTGTAAGAATTATAATAATAAATAAAAACATTTATTAATAATATAATTTTCCATATCAATAAAATATACTTTTTTTTACATCGATTGGTTTTTTTTTTGTTAATTTATTGACTGAATAGTTGGATCTGTGTTAATGTACTTATGTTTATAGTATATTATGTGTTAATGTATTTATGTTTTGTGTAATAATTATGATGCGAATTATACTAAAAATAACAACTATATTAAATTACTACTAAAATACCGGGAAAAATCAGGGAAATAATAATAAGATAAAAAAATAATAGAACCATCGATGTAATTGTTTTAGTGTACTGATGTATTGTATTGTAACAATCTGGTTTGTGATCCTATGGATTCATAATTAAAAATTAATAAGAAGAACGAAATATAGTTAACACATTTAAAAAAAAAAAATTAAAAAAAAATCATTTCGTTTTTTATTGTAAATGACGTCTTCATGCCGGGTCAATCATTAAATTATTATTATTATTAAAATTACATTAAGGATTAATAGCACAGCAACAAACATCAATAAGAAAACTAAACCGTATGCTTTTTTTTAACCTTTTATTAATATTTTATTTAAGGTTTGTTGTTGTTGGCCAATGCTGGGCAAAATCCGCCAGTGCAAAAGAAAAAGTACAGAGCCATTGAAACAAGACATCAAAATATTAGGAATCAATTCATCAATGGGACAAAAAGCCTCATTGAATATATTGATGCAGCGAGTCATTTGTTAAACATAACAGACGTTTAGGGAAAATGTGTTAATAAATCATCTTTTTCTTGTTTTTGAAAGATTGTTTGCGTTTTTTTTTTTAATTTTCTAAACCCTATTATTTCTTTTAAAACAATTTAGATTTTAGGAAAGCTTTAATTTAAATCATTCTTAATTAAAAGGAGAATTTCGTGGGTTAGGTTAGGTAAGTATTCTAAATAACTGAATTCTTAGTTTTCTATTTGACTTGTTAACCTCTCTGCAGGGTCTTTTTTTATGAAAGTGGGTCTTAAAAGTATTTTTGCAGGGGGCGAGTGTGGACGGGGCCAAAGTGGAAGGGGCGATAGTGGACGGGGCCAAAGTGGAAGGGGCGATAGTGGACGGGGCCAAAGTGGAAGGGGCGAAAGTGGAAGGGGCCAACTTCACGGGGCCAAAGTGGAGTGAACCTTAAAAATATGCTTTAAAGATGATTTACCTGGAGTGTGTAGACAAAACTCCGAGCGCTCATTTTCAATCACTTGATCGTTTACCCCTGATAGCGCCCGCTCTATTCATCCGCTCATGAAGTTTTTTGACAGCCCCAAGGGCAACGAGATAACAGCCAGATCACTAAATAAGAGGTAACTGTCACAGAAACTCGTTATGCTTTCAAACTTTCTGTTTTAAGCGTAATTATTTATTATTTATTGTCCAATATTATAATCTGATGGGGATTTATAAGATTTCAATGCATTTATTCTTTTATGACAATAAATACGAGTGTTAAAAAATCTACGTACGAGAGTGCACGTACGATAAAACGAAACTTTAAAGAAAATTCGAAACCTAAGAGAAAAATTAAAAAAAATAAAATATATAAAACAATCTTCGCTTTTATCTTCCTCTCCTCTGCCGTGTCTCTTGACCTGTTATCTGCCTTCAGATTCATTACAAAACTATAAACCGCATTGGAAACGGACTTCAAGGTGGGATATGCTTTCACTGTCGGCCATTATTGCGAAAGTAGTGAAAGCGAAAGCAGTGAAAGTGACCGAGGCAACGCGAAATGATCAGGATGAAAATAAAATCACTTTGATCCTGAGCGTTCCCAACACGACGATGAGAACGGAGAGTTTTTAGAGGCGCCATTGACGAGCGCTCCGTCATTTTTAGATGCAGTGCTCGCGTCGATCATGAACGCTTACGCTCGATCGCGACTGGAGAGAGTTTTTAGAAGCAGCCTTAATAGGCGCTTTCGGCGGCACTCAGATCTGGCTCAGATCTGAGAGAACTGTCACGTGGTATCTGACTGCTTTTCTGAGCGTCTGAGTGACTGTTGCCGAACGCGCTTATATCTCAGAAAGAAATGGCTTTACCGACTTTACAAATATTGAGAAGAAACGGCGGTTTTACTAATTTTAATGTATATGAAATAAAAATCTGCATCAAATGAACAACTCAGCATGATTAATATTAGATCGCGAGAAGAGTATACCATAAGGCCAGGGAGGAAAGGGTACACTGGGCATCGCCATGATTTGGCTCTCGTAGCTTTTTTGATAGCTTCGCATCGCAGTGAGCGCCGCCATATTCTATCTGAGCACCCAGAAAAAGAAAAATGTTGCTGGGCGTCTGAGCTCAGAATCTGACAGATTCGTTGTGTGCCGAACACGTTTTCTTCTCAGGCGGAAGTACCAAAGTGCTCGCCGAACGCTGCTCTCTCAGATCTGAATCAGATCTGAGCGCCGCCGAATGCGCCTAGTGATTGGTTTCTACTCTGACTTTAATTAGGGTCAATGGTCTTCTTATGAAAAGGATTGTAGAAATACGAGGGGAAAATCAAAAGTAATTAAGTAAATTTTTCACAGCAAAACGTCATGTTTTTGCAAAAAATCGTTATATACATTTTGAACGATGAATATTGATCTACTTCTCAACATAACAACCATTCACATTTAAGCATTTGTCCTAACGTGAGACTAACTTTTCGATGCCCATAGCGTTGAATTCGCTTGGCTGGGGGCAAAGCCATTATCGCACACCTGTTTTCACCCCATTGACGGCCGTATGAAATGCCCACTTCCAGTGCCACTGCTTGGATCGTTACCCGCTGGTCTTGGTGAATCACTCCATTTACGGCATCAATTTTCTCCTGCTTACTGTATGTGCACGGCCATCCAGGACACTTCCGCTGTGAACTTGGCATACCAGTTGCACACATTTTTCAATGTCATGCACGTGTCACCGTACGTTGCACACAATTCACGATGGATTTCAGAAGGCTTTTGTCACTTTGACCACAGAAACCTGACCACACTCCGGATCTCCACAGTCGCGAACGTCTCCAGCTTACCCGCCATTTTAAACAGCTGTAGCTCTGCATGCAAAAAGCGTACACCTGCCATCTTCCGGGGTGGTGGAGAATTACGTGGTCTTCAATATACAGGGTGATTTACATCGAATGTAAAATACTTAAAGGGGGTATTATAGAGGTTAAGATAAACACAAAACGTCCTATGAACATGGGTTCAAATATGAACGATAACTGAGATATGAACAGAAATAAAAATGCCGCCACCAAGATCAACAAGTTAATAACTCAG
>JAHWFO010012898.1:2032750-2047891 GCA_023313115.1 Rhysida immarginata | reverse complement strand
TGCAACAATAGGCCCATTGTGTTCGCATCAACAATGGTATCAACGCGTAATTCACCAATAACAATGAGCACAGAATGATGATGTAATGTTAAAGCAATCTTTCCAAGAATTATAACAATGAACATAAAATGATGATGTAATATGGATAAGTTTCAATTTGTAACAATGCATAGAATTCCTGTTATTCAGGCTTTTCTTAGAAAAGAGAGTTCTTAGTACTTAACAATTTCTTGATAATCTTTAAAAATGATCAGTAACTGGAGATAATGGAGAGTTAGCAGACTATTGAGAAAGAGTGGAAAGACGACAGAGGAAGCACTCTTTTAGCTCCGTGATGTATTGAGCAAATGGGAAGCAAGTAAATAGAAGAATCGGCGACTGCTAGACTGCACAAAGTGATGAATGGCCAAGTTTTGCTTCAACACATCGAGAGAAGAGTGGAAATTGCAACAACACTAAGTATACATCTGAGGTAAGATTACGTGAGTAAGAAATTATTTAGACTAGCAGTGGCATCCTTGGAGAGGTCCAGCCATTGTGAGCCTTTAAAAAGATTTTTTTCGAATTTTCATTAAGAATTTTTACTGTATTAATTCTAAGCATTTTCATGTGTTTATTTTTAAGATATTGCAAAATTTAATTTAATATTTTGAGATTGTTCTGTTTACATCCAAGTGTAATTATTCCGGGCAACGCCGGGTACCTTTGCTAGTTTTATAATAAAATGAAAGCCATTACGATATTCCGTATAGTAAACAGCATATTGTATACTGCATAAATATATGATTTCTTCATATCGTCGTTGTCAAACAAATATCTGCTATGTGCCAAAAGTAAATTTTTGAGATATTGAAAAAAATTCTCCTATAAAATTTTGTATGATGGTGAATTTTGTATAAAGTGGTCATGGTTCGTCGTATGGTGGTTATAAGCACACAGCAGTTCTTTTACATGCAAGTTTGGTTCAGTAACCATTGGTTTTAACTCGTTGCAAGGGTCAAAATACGAGTGCAGACATTGAAATTCGTATTGAAACCGCAAAAAAAGTGCACATAGCAGATATTGCTTTGACAACGACAATATATAAGATATTGTATTGTTGTTATACATTATTTTTTCCCGTATTTGCTTTTTTTTGCCAATACGTTATTTTTTAAGCATAAACCCAGAAGATACTGTATTTCATTTCGAAAGATGGTAGCTATTCCCTATGAAATACCATAATAGAAGTATACATTATATATTATTATTTTCTTAAATGTACAGCAAACTTAATTTTCTACTACTGATTATTTCATGAAAAACATATGATTCGTGTATTATTCGTGTATTTTCCATTATATTGTTGATCGTGCTTTGCCAACTTATCGCTTACTTCCTCGTGTAGTTTTCACGTTATTATACGGCATTTCTGCTAAAAATAATAATATATATTGATATCTTAATAATAAAGAAAAACTTTCCTAATAAAAACTCAAAATCAGATTTCAATTAAAACAGTTTGACGTCACTCATTATGCTTACCTATCCCTGTTACTAAGAAACAATAAAATGGCATCGTCCAACGTGATTCGAACTCTTCTTGCCTGGACCGATTAAACTCACTGGTTTAATGTATTGCAAGGAAGCCGAACATCATTCACTTAAGTGAAAACGCTTTTGGAATGAACTGTACATGTATTTTTATTATTTTAAAGTTAAAGATCCTGATAAAATCAATTCAGCGTTAATAGAGGAAACATCTAAAGCAACACATGTTTCGCGACCTCCTTTCGAAGAACTTTGTAGTAAATAATTTTTTTTGCGATTCATAAAAAAAAAAAATTCTAATTCATGAAAAGAAATAACAAAGAAGCGCTATTGATATTTCTAAAGATATAAGAATTTTTTTTTTTTAAAGATTAAAATAATATTGATATATTGACTTCAATTTTAGTTAAACATGCATAATTTATATTAAAGTGACAGAATAGGGTTATTTTTTAATTGTAATCTCAAATTATTTTTTAAAAAATTTAAAGGGCAGCATAACGTAATTTGACTATGAAATCAAAATTAAAATTGTTATTAAACGCAATAAAAACGTAACACAGGAATGACTAATCACATGATCAAACCTTTCTCTGATTGACGAATTTGGAACTTCTCTGATTGAAGTTCCCGCCCACTTCAACTTTCGCTGGATCAAGTATAATTTTTATTTACATCAACCTCATTTCTGATCTTTGGCTTTTTATAAATACCATCATTATAAATACACGGCCATTCCATTTAACCGAGGACCTTCGTAAACGGAATCGACCATATTTGATATGCATAAATTGCAAGAGTTTTAGGTTCAAAGAATGACTCAAATAAAATATTATTTATTCATTGAAAATTTATAATTTTAAATTTCTACATGTACAAAAAAAGTTAATTGAATAAGACAAATGACTGTTCCTGTGTAAACAAAAGTTAATCAAGTAATCAATAAGAATAAATCACTCATAGTTTCATTATAATTTCGTTGCTTTATTTAATTTTTATCAAAAAGGTAGAACTTAAATGAAATAAACGAAATTATACATGCAATGAAATGTCTATCATATCAGAGGTCGAATGGAATTTATTGCGTAGCGCACACAATTTTGAAAACATAAGTATGTAGGGATCAGTCAAAAACTCAATAGTTTTAATGAGTTTTTTAAAAGTGGCTCGGCGCAAAATACTGCGCTGTAAGTTTTCAATTGACTTGTCATTCATATGACATTGCTCTGGGGTGCACTGAAAGGTGTGGTCTACCAGAACAATCCGCACAGTCGCCGACCTTCAACAAAACGTCCAGGCAGCCATTCAGGCCATTCCAGAGGAAACCCTTGCTCGTGACTTCAGGGACACTGGACACGCCTTCACACGTGCCTCGAGGTCAATGGAGGACACTTCCAGCATCTATGGACCCTATTCATTAAGATGGGGGGCGGGGAACGCAGCTGCTTCCGGCGGGCAAAAAACTTCCGTTCGTCCATTTCTTCCATTGCTAACGTACGTTTCTGCGGAAAATGTATCGCCTACAAGACTTAAAAGGCTGAAAAAGAAGATGTTATACACAATTTATAATCAACTAACTTCCTTGACCTCTTCTTGTAAATTACGAAAGTCTGAAGCGATTGCAGAAATAATAAGCCACCAAAATCAGCAGGTTAATTGTAATCGCGTGGAGGTTGATCCCAGCAACATTGCGCTTACTGTTTGCCAGCATCTTGTAAATATTAATTTATAGTAGGCTACATTTCCGAACACAACATGAATTTGCTACTGGACGTAATATTTCGAAAAATATATGAATATATTCAGGATGATGGGAGTAAATTGGATGATGGGAGTAAATGAATATATATTCAGGATGATGGGGCAGTCAAACGTATAAATGTTGGAGATATTTCTGAGGCAAAAATTGGCATGGTAAGTTCATTTTTACTATCTTTTATTTTGAAAACATTTTTTAATACATGTATTCATGTTTTAAGTTTCAAGAAAATGTTATAATGAGAGAAAATGTTTAGCTTCTCAAAAGAAAAAGCATTATCTGTGTACATGTGAGTTAGAACACAGTGGAAATACGAGTTCGTATATATGGGGGTATTTATGAGTGCCCTATAGAAAAGTGGCAATTAATAAGTAGTCACTTTAAGAAGTTAGTTATTTAATAGTGTAACTATATTTGAATTCATAATTTTAGAACAATATTCGGTTAAGAAACAACTAAATTTTGAATTTCATTTCATTAAAAAAGGAGAAAAATGCAGCCATATACAAGGGCTGAACAAAATAATATGAACCCCTTTGATTTTAGACGATTTGTCGTATATCTAGGAAAATACTTGACGAATTATCTGAAACTTCAGGGGTGTAAAGAGCATCTTATCCCTTATATATTTCAGCGAAGGTTTTTTCCCGAAGGCAAGTAGGGGACCAGCAACAAATTGAACAAAATAAATAATGTTGGGGATCATCCTGTAAAAAATAATGCTTAATAATGCTATCTTTTATTTATCTGTGTTCATTTGTATGCGAATAGTACGTATATTTTTGGAGATATAAAGATTTCTTTAAAAAGAATCGAAATTTTTTCATAAGTTTTTTGTTTTTAACGTGCAGGGTTTTCAACCCATTCCAATGCCAGTTTTAGGAAACTTGACAACCTCTAGTAGAGACAACACTTTGCAGAATATAAAAATATTAAATATTGATGAAATATGAGCATTTTTACTTACCAAAATGAATTTTGCATAATTTATTAGCCACCTGTATAGAGCTACTCTTATAAAAAGGCAAAGCAAATATCGTGAAAATTCAGCAAAATATCGCCGATAAAATGAGTTGAATTTCAGTTGCTCACAAAAATAAACTAAACGATAAGAGGTTTTCTCTAAATTTTTATTTCTGGACCGGACACCATTATCAACTAGATATTATTATTTTAGATATTCGACAAAACATCTAAAATCAAAGATGATCATATTATTTTATATAGCTGCATTTTCCTCTTTTATAACGAAATGAAATTCAAAATTTAGTTATTTCCTAACCGAATATTGTTCTAAAATTATCAATTAAAATATAATTACACTAATAAATTACTAACTACATAAAGTGACTAACATATTAATTGTCATTTACCCTACATGGGATTCACAATTATCCCCTAATATTTTTCCACTGAGTTCTAATTCTGATGCGACAGATAATGCTTTTTCTTTTGAGAAGCTAAACATTTAGCTCTCATTATAACATTTTCTTAAAACTTAAAACATGAATACGTGTATTAGAAAATGTTATCAAAATAAAAGATAGTAAAAATAGTTACATGAACTTACCATGCCAATTTTTGCCTCAGAAATACCTCTAGCAATCATAGTTTGACTGCTCGGTCGAAACACCTGAATTTACTACCATCGTCCTGAAAATATTCATATACTTTCCGAAATGTTACGTCCGGAAATGTAGCCTACTGTAAATTAATACTTACAAGATGCTGGAAAACAGTAAGCGCAATGTTGCTGGGATCAACCTCTACGCGATTATAGTTAACCTGCTGATTTTGGTGGCTTATTATTTCTGCAACCGTTTCAGAAGATGTCAACGAAATTATTTCATTATAAATTTTAAAACATGTTCTTTTTTTTCAGGCTTTTAAACCTTGTAGGCGAAACATTTGGCCGCCGGAAGCAGCTGCCGCGCAAGCGCGCGCCCCGTCCGCCTTACTGAAAAGGGTCCATTCTAGGTTATTTGCACTGATCTTTGATCATTATCTCTTTTCATATACATTTTAACACGTTCTTCACCGGGCCACTTTTAAAAAACTCACCCTGTATTTGAAATGGACATAACCAGTCAACAAATATTATTTGGTTCAAAAATTATCTTGAAGTTAAACTTAGTCGCTACATCAAAGACTATTATTATACATCCGTAGTATAAGCTTACTAATTCGCCATTGGCGAAAGAATAACGATGATTTTATGGCAGTTGGCATCGTTTTCTTATATTGTTCAATTAAAACTTCATTATGTACCAATTCAAGGATTGAAACTCCTAATGAACTTGCTTTAAAAACAGCAAGACTTAACCTATTAGCCGTAAACTTTAGAGAATAAGTAAGTCTATATTCTGGTCCTGATAAGTGTTAAATAAAATCGAAATGCGCATGCGTTATTTTTAACTCTTTCACTGTGTCACTCCGGATATTTGTTTTATAAAAATTCATGAAATTACTACTCGAGTGCTACTCAAAAATAATTTAATTCTATTTGTAATCATTTTGAAAAAATAATTCGCTGATATTATTATTTGGATCATTTATATCGACGTCTTTCGGAACTTAATCTTAAATCGCAACAACGTCATCTCTTAACGAGATTTATATTATACAGAGTGATCCAAAAGTCGCGTACATAGAAATAATAATAAAAATCAGACGACATTAAAAAATATTATTTGAAATAGTAATTACACAACACATGTATATTTTTATAACATATGCTCAAACTATAAAAGTTTCAACTAATACACTCTTTATAGACAATCGAATTTGGATGTGCGCGACTTTCGGATCATCCTGTATAATAAACAATAAATTATACAGGGTTATTCATAAACCAGCGAAACATGGTCTATAGAAATATAATGGCCATCCAACTTCATTGTTTCGTTTTGAGAAAAACAGCACGGCCGCTAGTTGGGCTACTGTTCCCGCCGATCTCCAATGCTTAGTCTCCATTGTTTATCCTTGACCCGTGGCTTAGTTTATGAAATGCAGTAGTAAAAAGACGAGAAATCCCAAATAAATGCTGCAAAACGAATTGCAAGACTAGACACCGGTCTTGCAAAGATAAATTTACATTTGTTAAAAAATTCGGGGAAAAAAAAAGTTATGTATGCGTTTTGAATCCGTACCAGCAAAATAACTTTCCAACTGCGCTATGATTGGTTTGGTTTGGTTCGTTTGGTATTAACGTCCTTTTCAACTGCCATGGTCATTTCAGGACGGCGTTAAGGGGCCGCAAATTTTGCCTCGCAAGGGTTCTTTAACGTACAGCCGTGCAAACGACTACACGGGACCAACGGCTTTACTTCCCTTCCTAAGGAAGTGCGTGATCTCAGGATTTTTCCCCTGAAAAAATCCTCGTCGTCCTCGGCCGGGATCGAACCCGCGTACTCGGGCATCAGAGGCGATCACGCAACCACTGAGCCACCGAGGCTGATAGCTATGATTGGCAGCAGGCAGCATTTGCTCCTAACAATGGATTTGGATGACTATTACATTTCTATAGGAGGTTTCAAATACAAGCAACCAAGCAGATGCCTTAGAATAGTTTTGTTTCTTTTTTAGCGAAGATTGATGCTAGCTTGAGCATGCACGCTTCGTTTTTAGTTCGTATAGAGCGGGACCGGACTCTTGTAAATATGCAAGAAGTCAGTTTCATAAATGATATTTTAGAGTCGGTTAAAGTGGGAATATTAAAACTACAAACAAAATATAACAAACTTATAATATATAGGAATAAAACTTCTTATAATTTAAATGTCACAGTGCCGATCATTAATTTAATGGAGGAAAAATATGACTCATAAATATATGCCATTTCAGTGTTTTCAAATCGTTAATTACAGCATTTAAAAAGTAATCCGATAATTCTAAAATAGTAATCACTAAACTTCCATTTTGTATTTGGTTTTTATAACTTAAACGAGCTCGTATCAAATTCCAGATTAATATTATAAAACTTTTTATAAATAAAAGCTGTTTTTTTATGGTTCGAGTCGTTTATGAAATAGTAAATAGGCGTTCTTTTGGACTTCGTACACTCGTAGAAACTGTCACTTTTTCCGATTCTTGAAATTTCATCACTCCTCTCGACAAAAAATGAATGTTGCCAGGTTTTGTTAAATAACGTTCAAATATAATGAAAATCTTTCACACGATCGTTGAGAAAGCACATTTCTCTTATAAGAGATCCCTGTGCAGCTATTTAGTTTATTCGTTGTTTTTATTTGACGTATTAATTAACGCCATACAAATGCCCTCGACGGTTCACGGATGATAGTCGGCCTCGAAATGGAATTCACGTGGTACTTGGCCTCCGAACTCAATATTTTCTTTTCCACAGTAGTATACGAAGTAATCTTCGATGACTTTCTCTGTCGTATCCACACACCTATTAACTTATATCCAAGTTCAATAAGTTCCAGTATGGATAAAATGCATAGACCAATCCATAAGCTCATATTGCCCCCAAGGAATCCAAGGAATTCTGAAAGCTGTAAATGAAAATAATAGATATTGACAAAGAAAACATCTAAATTGTATTTAATTACTTTTAGATTTTCAATAATAATTCCTTGCTGTGAATAATATTTTAAACCATTTGCCTCCTGCTAAAAGGAATGTAATGACATAACTAATAGTATATTTGAAATTTATTTTATTTGACATGTAAAAGACAAATTTAGCTGTTACATTTATCTTTGCTTTCACCCAAATGTTCTAATCTTCAATCTATCGATTATATAATTTCCGCACAAAAGCTTCTGACAATATAAAAAATGGACTTTGATCATAAGGAAATATTTTTAGTCATATATAGATAGGTATTCAAAATCTAAGTTATCAATTGATTACATAATCTTTACGACAATAAAAAATTATCTATCAAGAAATGAGTTGATTAGACACAAAGACCAGGCATCACTCACTCTTGAGTCGTTAATAACACTGGTCTACAATATTTGACTGTAAAAAAGTATTCTTCAGGTAAAGTAGCTTTTTTAAATTCATTTTCACATGCTGAATACAAAAATAATAATAATATGTTAAAATTATTTTCCAGTTTTTAGAAAAATAAATTACAAGTCTTTTGCAAAAATTAACAGAAATCATACGGTTCTTCTATTCATTAACAGAATTGCGACGTAATTTTTTTCGCTGTCCTCTTGTATTCTGCATCTGTAACATCTCGACAAACAGTCCAACAATAATCCGTCAACATTTGAAACATTCCACTTGTCCTGATATCGTTCTTCCATGTATGCGATGTTTTGATGGAAGCGCTCCCCATGTTCATCGCTAAAAGCACCACAATTGTCCGGAAAGAAGTCCAAATGAAGAATGTAAAAAGTGGATTTTCAAGGACATGTTACAACGCAGTTTTTGGTATGATGATAACGTATTTTCAATAAGTTCAGCGTAGTTGTCACTCCTCTTATTTCCCAAGAAGTTAGTTGCGACAAGGCGAAAATCGTCCCAGGCTTTTTTTTCTTTACCTTCCAAAACAGAAGAAGTTATCATCTTGAAATAAATTTCTTATTTGAGGACCGTCGTATATAGCTTCCTTAATCTTAGCTTCACTTAAGCTTGAACATTTCTGGCGAAGATATTGAAAAGCAGCTCCATTTTTGTTCATTGCTTTTACGAAATTCTTCATCTGTTCTATTTTTATATTGCAATGGTGGAAGTAACACCTTTTGTGGGTCAACTAAAGGGTCATTTTTAACATTTTTCTGCCCAGGTTGAAGTGACTGACGACGAGGCCACACCATTTTTTTATAATTCTCTTTTCTATCACGACTATCCCATTCGCAAATAAGTTATTGTCAAGAATATATCTTTAAGTTATTCTAATGCACTGTTAGCACTAAAACACAATATTTTTAACATTTGTTGCCAACTAACTAAATACGTGCCAGCTCGGTGGCCGAGAGGGTTAAGGCGCAGGTCTTTCCGCTCTCGAAACCAGCGAGTCGCGGGTTCGAATCCCGCCGAGGGCATGGTTGTTTGTGTTTGTCTCTTTCATTATCATCCTTTCATCCTGCGGAAGGCAGTGGAAAACCACCGCATTATCACTCTTCCCTAGAAAACTGCGAATAGATAGCATATGTCCACACAGTCACTATAAGTCGATTTCGACTTGATGGAACTCAACAACAACTAAATACGTAAATATCAGCACTATCAAGTTCAATGAGGGTAGATTCGTTAAATTCGGAAAATATCAGGTATCGTGAAAACTTAAACTAATGAATGACTTTTACTTATCAACTCTTATTCAGCATGGGTAGACAAGCAGAAATTAGTTCAAATTATTTCGAATACTTTTTCACTGTAGACCAGTGTAATCGCATACAATCATACATTCTCTTCGGACAGGAAGCATTGTAGAAAATGTTTACGTTAAACTAGAGTTAGACTCTATACAGGGCGTATCTGAACCCCTGTCACAAACTTCTGGTGGTGATTCAACAAAAGTTCAAATAAACATGGTTCGGATAACGAACCGTTTATGAGATTTCCGCAGTTAAAAGTGAAGTTTCAGCGGTTGGGTTTGTACTCTGTGGAGATTGAGGCGACGAAACATTGTTCTAGGTCCCAGGGATGTCTCTTCGGTTAATAACCATCATGCATAAACCAGGTCTTGAGTCGTCTCTGCCATGTTAATAACCAATTAATGGGATGTTATATCAAGAATTTGTTGTAGCTTCTCCGCCCCCCGCCCCCCAGAAGTTTGTGACAGTGATTTAGATACACCCTGTATAGTTTGAGTAAAAAAAGATATATTATAATAAATAGTTTTAGTGGAAATTTTTTTTTTACAAAATATTAATGGAAGATAAAAAAAATATGCTGGGTATCCAAAAGTGTATTACATTTTTTTTTACATTCTTAACGACATTTTCAGTGTTTGCGTGTGCCTCGGGATTCTTATGAAAGCATTGAATTGCTGGAAAGCAAACACTGAAAATGTCGTTAACAATGTAAAAAAAGTGAAACACACTTTTGGATCACCCGGTATATAAAAATAATATACAGGGTGGCGAAAAACAAATGGTAGATAATGATACACTTAATAGATCAGGATATAGTGATGCACATGGGTCCGAATTTGAACGCTGAGATATGAACAAAAATAAAAATGCCGCCACTAAGATCAACAAGTTAATAACTCAGGTTTTGCAATGCCTAGGATAATGAATTTTGAAGGAATAATAGCGTACATAAAACTGTGTATACCGTTAAAATTTGATCGTATTTCAACGAGTAGTTTCCGAGTTATGCAATCAAAATCAAAACAGTGCTCACATGCGTTACTCGGAACTACTCCTTGGAATTTAAGAAAAAGTGTGAATCTAATACATTAAAAACTAACACTTGTTTTTATTTTATTTATTATTTTTCTATATATGAATGAGTGTCTGGAAGAAAGGCATATGTTACAATTTTAAAATTTTACTGGAAACTCCAAAAACTCCAAAAGGCATCTCATTTCGAGATCGTGATCACTACGAAAATCATATATGCCCTTCTTCCATTTTTTAACTTTCCATGTTTTTATATTTGCGACTAAATTTGTAAAGTCATATTTTACCTTTTTTCATTAAAAAACCATTTTGGAAAAATGTAACATATGCCCTTCTTCCAGAGACCCATTCATATATTTATTTTAAAACAGTAGTCCATTTCAAAGTCGTTTTCACCCTTCCCACTGAAGACCAATCTTTCTCCTCTTAGAAACCGTCTGCCCCTTCAGTGGGAAAGTTCATTAAAAATTCTCGCCAGGAAAAAATGAATGGACTGTATTAGGCTGGGTGCACACTTGCTGCAAAAGTTATCGGGACGCTGCGTCATTTTCAATCGCATTAGCAGAAATGCAGAGCAACTGCTGTTGGGATTCACACGGGACGCCGATAATATCTGATGCCGACGTCACTCCTGATAGTTGCCGCAAGTACCTGTGAGACGCGCGTCACACTCCTATACCTATGGACCTTTTTCACGTTTACGAGACTTGAGAAATGGCGGCGTCCTTGGCAGATTGAAAACGAGGCTGACGGGTGAAATTCACACACGGGAAAGCACTGTATGTGTTAATTTATAGATTAATAAAGACGTAACGGTTTAATCACTGGATTTTAACTCAGGATACAGGGACGTAGCCAGGACGTTATCTTGGGGGTGACGATTTTCAAAAATTCCGGACCTTTTTTTCAAAAATTCCACTGAATCGTACCTTTTTCCATAATGGGTTGGTCGTCGACCTCCCTCGACCCCCCTCCCCCCCTGGCTACGGGCCTGGGATATTTCACGGATTCACTTGATAAATTAAGATTAGTTAAGAAGGAGGCTATTGCAAATAAATTTGTGTTGCGAAATAGACCAAAACGAATGACTAAAGAAAATCACTTCAAAAATCACTATACTATCATTACTTTTATTTATTTATTTATTATTTCGTTAATTAATATTAAAATTTGATTTAAATTATATTGAATATAATTCATGAATTTAACATATACCTTTTTTATAATAAATTTTATTAATTGAAATCAATTAAAATTATGTTGGGATGTTATTTTTTATTACTTTTGTGTTTTCATTTTTTGTTTTATTATTTGTTATATTTTTATATCAATATGGTAAGATCATTTAATCAATCAATTAATTAATTGATCTTAATTACATTTTACATATTGCATATAAAATGTAAACGCACTGGCAATGAGTGTTTATTGCAATCCATGTAATGTAAATAATAATACATTATATGACAAAAAGCTAAGAGAGATAGTTTAAGAATCTCCTTCCAAAAACCAAGTTTATGACGAACGTCAAGACTACCCAATATGACAATTTGACAGAATAAATAAAAGTTGAAGTATTTTGGAGAATTTAACAAAACGGATCAGAGAAAAAAGCTTTTAAAGCAAGAGTCAGTAAGATGAAATCGGCCTATTTCCTCACCAAAGATATCTATAAGAAGTCAATATCATTCAACGCTAATATTTCAAATATATGTCAAAATTGAAAATAGCCAATACTTGGATAAATGAAACACAAAAGGACATAGAAGAATTACAAATTTCAAAATCAGACATATAAAAACGTACACCACATAAAATCAGGTTGGTACAATCAAAAGGCTTGCGGGAAAAATGAAGAATTAAAAAGGCGCATTTTGGACTCAGGAAAGGAATAATAATGAGTTGAAAAGAACATAGTCCATTGCGGGTTATTCAACAACACAACAACGACGACAAAACAAACCTCATTTGTCAAATGAATTTGAAGTAATGATCATCATTGAAGAAGGAACTGAAAATTTTTATATATGTCTTGAAAATTGTAATTTGCATCCTGAAAACAATGAAGTTTGATTTGATCAAAAGTTTCCAGATTTCTCTCGGTTCCTTAAACCTTCAACCTAACAATTTCTTTTACATCCTTCAATGATATCTGTGGTAGTGCATTTAAAAAAGGGACTGAATAAGCATTCATGTCTTCGCAGCAAGCTGCGCTTCGCCAGTCAGCCTCGTTTTCGATCAAGCATGAGCGCGGCCATAATCTCGCGCTTTCTCGTTTGAAAAAGGCCCATTGCCAACTAGAAATACTAGTATTTCTAGTTGGCTATGCCTATACCCCGATAGCTGGTAGTGCTCAGTTGTCTGTAATAGGGTGTCTGTAAGGAGAGTGGCGACAACTCGGGCCGTCGGCCATGTTTTTCAGCTTATTAAGAAGAAATGTAAAGATGGCTAATGCTGGTTAGCCTACCAAGCTTTTATTTGTATATTAGATAAAAGAGGTTAAAAAAGAAGCACATTAACGTTTTAATTTTCATAATAAATGTGATTATTTGATCAGCTGATAGCAAGTTCGAGAATCTGATTTTTTCACCTTTTCAGCGAAAAGGGAAACTATTAGCGAATAACAAAAGAATTTATATTTAGCAGTCTGTGCACATTTTATATTTATATAAAAATAAAAATTTGACATCTATTCTCAATTATCGATGATTAGTTTTAGGAAAAAATCTAGATTAACTTTTACATTCTTTTTATCGTGGAATTGTTCTAACGTCACTTTTTCGTGTTTGCAAGTTGCAAATAAATTTAAAAAATATGAACCAAAATTATAATAGTTGCGTCTAGGTGTTAAAACAGACAAAAACTTGGCAAAAGTTTTCGCGCTCGCCATCAGGCCTCGTTGATCATTTCACTGTCTAGCAATTAAAATAACAACTGAAAAATAAATTTTGATGCTACAAAGTATTTATAATATACTTAAATTTCAAGTTTCATTTTCCAAAATTTCTCTCCATTTGAATATATTACATGATTTAAATATGTTTTGTTTATTAAATGTTATTTTTACTATTGGTTTTACGGTTTATTTTAAATTTTTCAAGATAAAAAAATTTGCTCGTTGGGCCCGAATGACCCTTGAATAAAAATTCCTTGACATTATATAAATTAAAAAAAAATTATATAAATTAAAAATTTTTTACCATTCCTTGAAATATTTATCTATTATTATATCATTAAAAAAATCACTTTATTTTGTGAGATTCACATTTTTATTATCAGCAGTAAAACAATAAATACTTTATTATGAAAAAATATTTTTCCCTTCCCTCTTCGCCATTTCGATCGTTAATTTTAAAGCGAATCTTAAAAAAACACACCTCTTAAAGTTTAATAATGCAATTTTATTAGCAAAAATTAAGAAATATGCACAATAAAACGAAAAACGAAACGAAAACTTAATTTCGCTATATCTGCAAAGCAAACGGCACGTATTTTGGGAAAACTATGGCATCTAGAGCGTTAACCAATCAAAATCCGTTCCGAGTTGTCGTCACTCTCCTCAAAGGCACTCTAGTCTATAGGGGAGTGCACATATACCACAGCGTCGTATCTCCTATCGTATGAAGTCTCTCTACACGATGTCTTGATGAAAATGTGGCCTCTCAACTTGTTTTCATCACAAAGTGTGCATTGGAACGCCGATAAAACGCAGATTGAAATGCCGCAGCATCCTGATAGCTTTTGCAGCAATTGTGTTTCACATAGAAAATCACATATAATGCGTATAGTGGCGCCTCCGTGCGCATTCCGTGGAAACGCGGAATCCGTTGAGCATTTCACAATTAAAACTTTCCCGCTACTTTTCCGCTTAAGCTGTCTCCTGATTGGTCCCTCTAAAATAGTATCTTCTTTCGTAAAACTAAGCTTTTGAAGTAAAAACTTATCAAATGAATTTTCAACAATTTTTTAAACGGAGATGTTATATATTGTTAATTTTTCATTTGGCGGAGTATGATTTAAAAATACAAGAACTATACTGCCTAGTATTTGTGTAATAAAAAATATATATTTTAATTACAATAATATTTAAAAAAAAATTAAACCCCTTTTGGGTAAAAGTCGAGAGTAGCATTCTCTAATTTTCTCGGAAGACATCGGTCAGCCCCGTCGCGTTTATGCATGAATTCATTATTGTAATGTGTCTAATTAATACATAAATAATTTATCATATTATAGGAATTATATTTTACGAAATTTATGCAGGAAAAAATCACTAAAGTCCCGTGACGGTGAACATCAGCTACGGGCGAGCTGTCGGTCATTGATGTCGGCCTGGCCGCACATACATCGTTACGAGATTTTCGTGATGTGTTTTCTTGCATAACTTTCCGAAAATATAAATTCTATAATGCGATATATCATTTACTTATTTATTAAATATGTTACACTTATTTAATGATTAAAAACAATAATAAATTCAGAGCTAGACGGGGCTGAAACAAGCTTTATGTAAAACAGGCTTAA
>JAHWFO010012898.1:2006594-2027750 GCA_023313115.1 Rhysida immarginata | reverse complement strand
CAAATTTTATTCTAATTTTGTTTAGTCATTCTTGCGTTCTTCAGATTATGTTTACGTCATCTTATATTATTTTGTTCCTGAAGAAGAGTGCAGCTGTCACTTGAAAAGCTTAGCAATGAATCTTCATCTGCTTATAGAGTTCAAATTTGGGTTCTGGAAATCCCGTTATTCGACTGTAATTTATTCAGCCTGGATTTTATTTTGAGTTATTTTTCATTTTTGAAAATTTTAGGGTTATTGGAAAATATTATACGGCATGATTACTTAAAAAAACACAACATATCAGAAAAATATAATGATTATAATCAATGATATCTAGAATTCTATATTATTTCTCAAAAGGCCATAACGGGCCTTCTCTATGGAGATAGATAACGCAAACATAAAAAACACAAGACTGCCTGTTTTGAACAAACAATGAACATTTTAGGTACTGTGGAACTTCTCAAAACAAATATTCTTTTTCGTTTGTCACTGGGTGTTTATAGGCTCCGTGCACAAGCGAGACGGTGCCACTGAATTTTACCTACAAAAAGTGCACAATTTGACCACCGGCGAAAGTCGTATATGTAATCTGTGCTATTGGGTTTATTGTTCGAGTCCTAGCCATGGAATTTTTTTTTTACTATTTTTTTCTATTTAATTATTAACATCGGAGATATGGCCTGAAAAAGTCCTCCAAATTTTAATTTAATTTAATCCAATTTAGGACAATTTCATTCTAGAAAAACTGCGCAATTCTGCCACTTGGCGCGCTTATCAATTACATCCGCACGGAGCCTATAATTAAAGTTGCCCACTTCTGCGCGGGCTATAGATCGCGTTATTGCACGGATAATCATAAAACTTTGTGTACAGGCTATGCAGAGCATGGGGAAGAGAATTCCAACAAAAAACTTATTACTGCCTACGGCCCCCCCCCCTCCCCCCCCCCCCCCCGCCGCCGTATGCAAAAATGCAATGCGTCCGTGAACAATCAATAATAATTGTCCTGAAAATATCGGCTTTATAAATAATCCTATAGTCAAAACTTTCATGGGTTCAAGTTAGCACACTCTTTTTCTTTATCTTAAGATATTCACAATTTCGCATTAATATCTGGAAAAATATTTAACTCATATGTTAAACAAATTAAGTAAAATATATTTAATATTTATTAGTTTATTAATTAAGTATTTAACTACTTACTGGAAGTACAAGTTCAGTTGTATCAGAGTTCGCGATATATTTCACTATGCTAAAAAATTTATTTAAAAAAAATGATTAATATACATTTAATTTTTCAAACCGGATATTTTTATATAACATCTCTAAATGACGCTTACTGGCAAGGTAATGGACACCCACATACTTCCATATCAACCTCTTCAATATCACAATCTAAATATCATTAAAATAAATGCAACATAAAATTCAAATATTGCCGCAAATTTATACTGATTATTCTCTTTGATCTTGATAATGATGAGCAAAGAGAAGGATCACTGTACTTTTTTTTCAAATATTCTATGAATATTTTTGTAATTTCAAAATTAAATCTCTTAATAATTTTATAATAAAGGAAATAATTTTATGAAAATGACCTTAAAAATGCTCTTGGTGATAATTTTATCAATGCACACTTTAAATATTTATAAAATCTCAAGTTCATCTTGAAAGATGTATATAAAAACAGATCTTACCTAATGGATATGATGGGACCGTGATAGATTCATACTTTTCGTCCTGAAGCGGTAATGACGCAATTGTTAAATTGCAGCGCCGTCCATAGTATTCTTGTTCACAGGATTTCATGCACGCCTTAAAAAATAAATATTCACTATTGAAAAATAAGAAAGCTGCTTATTTAAGCGAAATATTGATGCATTTTTCTTTAGAAATAAATGGAATCTACATTACAGGAAAAAGTGTTGGACCCCTCCCCCTCCTCATGAGCATTGAGTTTAACCACGGTCGTGCATGACCGTCAGTTTTAAGATTTAAAAACGAAAACAGGAGACAGCAAATGAATTCTCTATTAAAATGGCTACCGGGAGACAGCTTTCCAATTTCGAAAAGGAGAAACAATAGGATGCTCTATTGGAGGTGTGGAATTATTGATATATATATATTTCATTTATTAAATTGTGGCATTTCACGTGTTTTATAGAGGATTTGAATATTAATGAATTCATGTTAATGATAATTACCTTGATGGTCTTTCAAAGTGAGGGTTATCAGACTTTATTTGATGTATTAGTGTTGTATTCTTAAGAGTTTGGCAACTAGAATAACCCGTTGTTGTATTAATGAACAATTTTGATGTTAGATAAACAATTTTTGCAATGAGTTTTCATGTGGAGGGGATGTTCAAACTGAGAGGAAATAGTAGTGTGGAGTCCAATGAGTTAGAATAACATTGGTCTGTGGAATGACTGATGAGATTACATATTTTGATGAATAATTAGCAATGTCTTTTATGAGATTAAAGGTAGAGGTGATATTATTGAACAAACCTGCAATTTTAATGTTATCACTTTCGTTTTGCGTTTTTTTTGTTTTTTTTTTGAGAAAGAGAGTGAGGCCGGATGTTGGAAAAGGGATAAGTAGGAGTGCTGTGTAAAGGGGTGGTGGGGGGCGTGAGTCAGTTTTCCCCGAGTCCCTGTGATGCAGTGAGACACGTCGCTCCCACTGGATAGCAGGACTCGCAACGGTGAAATTATGTTTTGGGAATGGGATCTCCTAGGACAGGTTCTTTGGTGTATGAAAGCTATCATACGACTGAAGACCGACACATCATGGGTCAGAAACTGCTCCTTGCATTTTCATTACTTGGGGATGTCTCACCATTTAAATAATTTTACTGAGAATATGTTGATATGAGATGAATTCTAATAGTGATATGACAATGTGCAATACTTCCGCTTTTGAGAATATATTGAGAAACGATATTATGCGAACCCCCCATTTATGTGAATAAGATGACAAGATGATCAAGCCATTGAGATAAATTAGATGTTTTGTGATATGGAAATTCATGGCAATACATTATGAGAGAAAGAAATCAACCAGGGAGGAGATACTTAGAGGATCCAAGTCGATTGAGGAGACAACTGAGAATCAACAAGCCACGTATTGAGTTTTGGAGATGGTGCAGGTGTCTGTTGATCTTACCTTAGACTGTTTGAGGAGTAACGGACTCATGAGGTAGTAGATTCAGATTCCTGTATCAACGCAAAGCGGATAATCTTCAAGGCAAAATAGTGTGTGCTTTACAAGAAGTGAAATTTAGTGTTGTACTCGATATTATGAATGTGTGATTAAAGTGATATATATATATCAAAGTGATTATGTGTAGTGTTACAAATATGGATATAGAGAATTTGGCTTAGTGGACAAGAACTGTAAGTTAATAAGTTTTCTTTTGCGAGACCCACTTTGTTGTTTTGAATTGTAAAGAGTTATGTGAACTTTACAGATAAGACTTTGTGAGACTTTACATTGATTTGTCACAGTAGCAAAACTTTATATTAGATTAAGATAGAGGCATTATTTGCATTTGGTTTAGCCCTAGATTTGTAGAATGATTATTTAGATTAAAGTTTAGTAAGCAGCTGCATTTAGTTAGTTTTAATCCAGTTAAATACCTATAAGATTTACCATGTAAGTTTATTAGCATTTAGCCTTTCTTTTGTGATTGATATAAATTTTCCTGAAATAAAGATTGTTTGTTTGATTTTAAAACCTTGCCTAATTATTTCAATAGAAGTAATTCACTCTCGAGTTAATTTATTTTAAATTCAACGAACGCGACACACGGCATTTGATTATATTGGAGATTTTGATGGGTGTGTCACAATGGCACCCAACTATGAATGTGGTCATCCTTGTAGTCAAGAACGGAGATGTTACAAAATAGTATTTAGTTCGATTTTTAATAAATTACTAGATAAAGTAGATGTTAAGAGAATGTGTGAATAATCTTAATTAGGAAAAATAATAATAACCAATATACCTTTGGATATGATATCAGCAAAACACAAGAAGCCAACTGCTTTTCCACAGCAAGGTTTTATTTACCCAGGGAGTAGGGAAGGGGTTGGAGGGAGCAATAGCAGAAATAGTTGAAGCCGGAAAGAGTTCTCTCCGCCATATTGGTTGGCCCAATTTCCGGTCTTCTTTAGCCAAATGCCTGCATCCTTTATTTTATTATTTTAAATTTTATTTAATTTATCACATTAAATTAAGGAAGTTAAGTGTTTTTACCGATTGTTCATTCATGAAAATTCCAGATAAGCAGTTGCTAATTTCTCTTTTTCTCTGGATAATAATTTATTGCCAAAATATAATACTACCACTTAACTGTTTATAAGACCAAATATCAGTATTGTAATTTGTTTTAATATTTAAATACGGCATTTTTCCTTTTTATTTTTAATATAGTAATTTCTGTAATATTGTTTATAACTTAAATTTAATTATTTCTGATCAGTGATTTTTTAAGCATTTTCGTCATATTTATAATTGTAATAACTGTAACAAAGTTTCGGTTTTCGTAATTTATTTCAATTTAAATTGCGTTCAAGTTGACAATTATGCATTTATTTTAGCTTTAAAAATATTTTCTTTTCTTTAAATCTGCATAAAAAAATTAAGCAATTAAAATTTCAGAAAAAAAAATTCTGTTCTGTACTTTACATAAGTATTTATTATGGTTCTTAATTTTAAAGAAAATAAAAGTGAAATTTTGCTGAGAGAACATAGGCAATAAAGACACCTATATTGAAAGTTGGGCTTACCAATATGGCGAAATTTCCCCTAAATGGTTCAGTGGGCTTCACTTCAGCTAATACTGGCAGACTGATATGCTCCCTCCACCCCCTTCCCTCCTCCCTGTATTTACCATGACTCCATTTTGAAAAATGAGTGCGTAGCACTCGAAATGCGTATTCATGGTAAATAAAACCTTGTTGTACAAAAGCGATTATCTTCTTGTGTTTTGCTAATGTGGGAATAAATTATTTTTAACATTAAACAACTCAACGTTAGATACTTCAATGTTTTCAATTCAAAATATTAAATTATCTTATGAATTTAACTTTACTTATTGAATTGTATTGTACGAGGGGCATACTGAAAGTAATGAGCAACATTAAAAAGAAAACGAAGAGGTTAATAAATGCGATACACAGAATACATCATTTCAAACTATAAACTTTTGTCTATTTCTCAACATAATCTCCATTCCTTTGGGCACATTTTTCCCATCGCTGTGGAAGTTTGAAAATTCCTTGAAGGTAGAAGTCCGTTGTATATCGCAATTATTAACCTCTTTTTTTTCTATTTAATGTTGTTCATTACTTTCAGTATGCCCCTGAAAAGACGATTTTTTTTCTGCAAAAGATTTAATATAAAACAGAGAATTATAATTAGTAATCTTGATTAGAATATATTTATACCTCAACAGAATAACGGTATTTTGCTTCTTCTCTGTAGTATCGACTGCGTTGCTGATATTCTTTTTCGAAATCATCCACGCAACTTGGTAAAGAATTCAAACTTCTTTTAGGAAGAAAATTTCTTTCTGCCTGAAATAAACATAAAACAATTGGCCTTAACAATAAAATTTTCTTCAGTTATTATGATTGAGAAAAATATTTAGAAATGAAAACTTGTAGTTTCTAATTTTTTCGTAATTATTTTGCAATTTTTTTTTATTTTAAAAAGAAAAAAATTGTAATTAATTAGATTGCATCCATCATCGGTATTGGAAGTATATAACTTCTACTTCTGATAAGTCATAAATAAGATTCAGGCCTTACAGTATTGCATATTGTTGATGAAGAGCGAATTGCATTATAAGGCCTAGATCTTATTCCTACCAATGGACAGTACAAAGACCAACCAACTTCGGGACTCTGATAAGTCATTTAAACAGTTAATCTTTTAAAAAAGCAAAGAAGCTTCAATGGTGACATCAGTCAATCATCCAAACCATCACCTCTGCATTCTCAATCCTGAGTCGTGCATAACTGAATGGAAATTAAAATATTGCTGCCGCTGAAATATTTCACGGCCAACAACAGCTAACCCATTAACTGGTAACGAAATAACAGGCCAAAAATTAACTTTTTAAAAACTTTTTTAACTTTAGGCTGATCTCAGTTTCTTCTGTCTCCCACAGATTTCTTGTTTTTCAATGAAACATTTTAAATTATTCAGATTTGGGGTCTGATAAATTTCTTTGTGGCCCAAAAATGTGGATAGTTTATTATTGCAGCCGCTTCTCTTCACACCTATTACTTTAACATTGCAGTCTCTACGTGCATAACTTTGGAAACGTGACGTGATCGAAAAAATCTAAAAGCAGATTCGGATTCAGAACACTAAAAACCACAAGAATAAGTAAATTCATTCAAAAAGTTTTTTTCACCGTTGATCTGTGTAATTCATTAAATGTCATCAATTGTATTTAGCTGAATAAATATTTTAAGGGATAAACATAAATCTAGATAAATTTGCTACATCTGTACAGTAATTAAATAACGCTATTAAATTATAATCGATGTATATAATACGAGGGGCGATTGATAAATAAGGTCTCCATGGCTGTAACTTTTTTATTTGTTAACCGATTTTCAAAATTCTTTTTGTATCTTATACTCACATTTGTCCTGTATGTAATGCACTATTCACTTTTCGACATAGTCCCCATCCCTTTCCACGCATTGCGCCAACGCGTGACTAGTTGGGTGAACCCGTCGGAGAGGAATTCCGGAGTTGTTGTCGACACCAGGATTGAATGGCAGCTTTGGACCCTCTTCTGGAGTATGATAACGTCCGCCCGCACACGAGTCACCACACACCAGAGGCGTTGCAGCGCCTACAGTTCAAAGATGAAAAATTGCAGTTCAAAACTGAAAGACTTTGCACATTGCGACTTTCACCACTTCCCAAAGAAGAAAGAGCCCCTTAAGGGGCATGAGTTGGTTCTGAGGGCGAGGTAAACGCTGCCATTCAATCCTGGTGTCGACAACAACTCCGGAATTCCTCTCCGACGGGTTCACCAACTAGTCACGCGTTGGCGCAATGCTTGGAAAGGAATGGGGACTATGTCGAAAAGTGAATTGTGCATTACATAGAGGACAAATGTGAGTATAAGATACAAAAAGAATTTTGAAAATCGGTTAAAAAATAAAGTTACAGCCATGGAGACCTTATTTATCAATCGCCCCTCGTAATATAGTAGCGAGGCGAAAAATTACATGAAATTTTTTTGAGAAAAAGTGATTGCTACGTGAAATATAAACGATACTGAAGCTCAAACAACAGTTTTTTAGAATTTTTGTGTTGTTATAAACGATACAGAAGACCAAACAATTGTTTTAGGATTTTTGTCTGTTTGTCTGTATCTCTGTTTATATGTTAGAGGTTAGCGCCAAAACTACTGAAGGGATTTAGTTGAAATTTGCTGTAAAGGTTATTTAGTACCTGAGTCAACATATAGGATACTTTTTTCTGCGGGAAAAAACAACTGGTTCCAGCAAAAATATAATGTCAACAGATGTCGTAACGAGTAAATCGCACATAAAGCTCTATATATACAGATGTCGTATTTATAGAGCTTTAATCGCACAATGGTTTTGTTCCTTACGAATCTATATATAAGATGAATAATTGTCAACAGATGTCGCCAAGTGTTATTTCTTTACTCTGTGAGTACAATCAAGTTTGTATATATTAATTGACAACTTGGTTCAACTGTATGTCGCTTGCTCTCGCCTCACCACCCCTGACTATTTATTTTGGCTCCCGAAGGTAAAACAACGAAAGTAAAAACAAATAAATTAGTTTGGCGGAATGATACATTCGCACAGGCCGATCACGAGATAATGATACGGATTCAAAAAAGAATTTTTTTTTTCAACAAGAGGAAAAGCTGTTCATGTCGTTTACATTGTGTTTGAGGTGACGAAATGAATGCTTCTGCCATTTCTTCATTTTTTCCAAAAAAAAAAAAAAAAAAAATTATAAAAAGGCTTAGCTCATTTCCATAAAAAATGCGTCAATGCATAGTTTTAGGACCCTCTAAGTGTGAATTACTTTAAAAAATAAAGAAAAAAAAATTGATGGGGGGGAGGGGGTCGGGTCTGGTGGGCGGAGATGGATGGATTTTCAGCCTGCATCTCTTTTATCCAGGAGACCAGCTGTTTGGGATGAAAGGATGATAGTGAAATAAACAAACACAAACATCCTTGCCCTCGGCGGGATTCGAATCCGCGACTCGCTGGTTACAAGAGCGGCAAAACCAGCGCCTCAACGCTCTCGGCCACCGAGCCGGCGGGGAGGAGATAGTAACTCCAAAACGGCTAAACAAGTCAGATATAAAAAAATTCGCCTTAATGAGAAGTGTACATACATGTCGAGTTTATTGAGTTTGGTTCGCTGGTTTGAACGCTACAGCCAAAAAAATTAATATCTTGAAAAAATAATTACACAATTGACATAAAATATAAGCTGACGCATAATTTAGGTATGTATAATTATACATAATTAAACTCTTAAGTATGTTTAATTTTCATTTGGTTCTGCTATTTGCCGTTTCAGAAGAGTTAGGGGGGCCAATACTGCAACTTTTTCATAATTTTTTGGCCTTCACATTAATTCTATGCAACCATAAAATATAGTCGTAATTTAATTTTTCCTTCATGATTTCGATTTATTTGGGGCAGTGCCTTAATATAAAAGGGAAATTACTCTCACTGACTGATCACGAAATCTCTGGAAATAAGAAATCTATACTTGCAGGCGATTTTTTCTATTTCGACTTTAACGCGGACGAAGTCGCGGGCAGCAGCTAGTGCTATTATAAAGCAAGAAAAGACGCAATTAATGATAAAAAATTTTTAAATGCTATTCAAGCCTTGGCCAAAAAAAAAAAAAAAATCAATAGAAACCATTAGTGCTAGGACAACTTGAAGGCTTTTAGAAACAGATCTGAAATTCTGGAAAGCCAAAAAGAAGCCTTGGCTTTCAGTAAAATTAGGTCTCCTCTCGAAACACAACACTTCACAGAGGAGAACCGATAAATTGTTGTATGGTCAACGAGTATAGCTTCGAGTTGAGCTTCGAAGTGCCTTGTTTTAACAATTACACTCCATTTTTTTTTTTGATACGAAATATAAGGTCTATCTAAAAATATGTTGATTTTATAAATTTCAGACATTTAACATCCCTATATTAGTCTATGTAAGATTTCGAAAGGTAAAGAATGCCTTGCCAGTCTTTAGTATCTTTGATAATACAGTATGAGGTAGCATAATGATATGCGATTGATGGTATGAAAAAAATGTTTATATGTGAAGACATATGAACAGTTGAAAATATATTGCTTTGCTAGAAACCAATATACAACCATCGCTTACAAAAATTTATGAAGATTCGATCATAAAAAAGGTAAATTTCTCCATGTCACATTTTTGCAACCACCAAGCGGTGATTTCAAGAAAATCGAGTTTAGTTGTTACACTGGTCTCCTCAGTCACCAGATCTCAATCCAAATGAGCATTTTTTTGGATATTCTGAAGAAACGGGAGCATAGCATCATGCCCTCCAAACTTGGTGAAACGAGATTTCTAATGATGAATATCGGTTAGGATATCTCGAGGTTAGCAACCAAAATAATAACTAGGGTGAACCTATAAACATTAATTAAAAATAACAAAATAACAAATTAGCCAAAGTTGTGATATGTATCAGATAAGGAAATTTATTAAACTCAAAGCTTATCTAATTAAACAATATAGCGTCTTTGTGTTCATTCTCATAGTTTGAATTATGGCAATACTGCCAAAAGTAATTTTATGAATTATTTCTTTTAATTCTCCTTGAACAGCAAGGCCTGTCGATTATGGATGGTATTTTTTTAATTTTGTATTGAAGTTCATTTCCTTTTAATAAACTTGCTCGAAAACAAATGCTTTTTGATAGGAACTAAGACTTATTTTAATTTACTATTGTGAGAGCCAATTCAGTGTTGTAACCTCCGGCGATATCTAGGACTGAAGGCAAATCTAAGATGGGCGCTGTTCCCGGAGAATGGATGAGAACACCTACTGTACGCTTTACTCCGACGATTTGATGTCCCGGTTTCAATTTCATTGTCAAAATTAATTCTAGCATGGAAAGAGTAATAAAATACTTGATTTAATTCATTTCCTAAACCAAGAAGCAGTTAAGGTCAAATAAATAAAGCAGAAAAATTATTCAATTTAACGGAAAATAATCAAGCAGGAATTGGACACACTGCGAGGGCTATTCGTAAAGTAAGGTCCGTTTTGCAATAAAAACAAAACTACTATATATATTTTCAAAATTTTTGCTTTTCCAGTTTCTATATACCTTTAATTATTTTTTACATAGTTTTCCAAGTTTATTTAAGCACTTGTCATAGCGCTCAATGTACTCCTGCATGATCACTTCATAGAAGCTGCCGCCAGTGAAGAAATCACGCAGTTTCCACTTGTTCTTTGTCGCTGAAATGCAGGCTGCCGATGATCTCCTTTAGCTTCCGGAACAGATGGTAGCCACTGGACGCGAGGTTCGGAGTGTAAAGCGAGTAGTCAATTTGTTCCCAAATAATCAGATCTTTTGTTTGGGAACAACTTGACCACCCGCCTTACAGTCCGTATCTCTAGTCCAGTGGCTACCACCCGTTCCAGGATCTAAAGGAGATCATCGGCATCCTGCATTTCAGCGACGATGAACAAGTAAAAACTGCGTGATCTTCTTCACCGCGGCGGCAGCTTCTATGAAGTGATCATGCGGAAGTACATTGAGCGCTATGACAAGTGCTTAAATAAACTTGGAAAACTATGTAAAAAATAATTAAAGGTATATAGAAACTGGAAAAGCAAAAATTTTGAAAATATATATAGTAGTTTTGTTTTTATCACAAAACGGACCATACTTTATGAATAACCCTGTAATTAGAAAGGCCTCGTATTTTTGAATATATTTTCAAAGTCATTTACTGAATAAAATAAAACTTACTATCATTAACATCTGTTTGTAACCCTGAATCTTCCTCAAATGCAGGATTGAACGTAAAACAATTTCCAAAGAAAGGATTGTTAAATTCGTAAATATCACTGGAATTAAAATAAAAAACAAATATTAAATTTTCCATATGTTAAAATATTGTTAAAATTGTAAATTAATTTCTGGACGTGAGTTGCCAGAAGAAAACAATTTTTTAAAGTTGCTATGTGCTAGGTTTCCGTTTGATCACTTAGCAACTTAGCAATTCTTCATCCTCTTAAATTCACTTACTCATTTATTAGACATTTCTTTTGCTTTGTTTCAAGCCTTCAGATACAGAATAGCCAAACGTACACTCAAACCCCAAAGCATATCAAATAAACGTTAAAATTTAAATAACCATATTATACGTTAATAAAAATTATAAATAGTCAATTTATTTACCAATTGCCTATAGCTTTTCCAATGGCATAATTTTAAATTTAGACCGATTAAAATTTCTTTTTCCATTTCTTGACTACTCACATAAATATGCAGGGTGAGTCAAAAAGAATGTCACATCTTTCAACATCTATTGCGGATAAAGTAGATTGCGGAACCTAAACGATAATCAAATTTTTGCCATATAACAATTACACACAGGACAAACAAAAAGGAAGTTAATATTTAGAATCAAAGAACATGAAAGGATAATACGTTTAAAAGATTTCAATAACAGATTGGCAGTACATTGAATTAAAAATTTACACTAGCCAGATTGGCAAAAAATCAAAATTATATCAAAAAAATTACAAAAAAAAAGACTAATAAAAAAAGCTTTATACATAAAAAGAAGATAATTTGGCCAAACCAAACTCTGACATTAATATTCAATTCAATTCAATTCATTTATTGAGTTCACATAGCTAATTCAAGCCAACACGGAACTATAATATCGAGCAAATAGAATGAAAGTTACAAGAAATAAAAAAAATATAAAATGGCAATAATTAATACCAAAAATTTAAATAACTAATTAAAATATACACGCATTATCTCATTCATTCATTCATTCATTTATCACAACATCTCCAATACTATAAAACCTATAAATTTGAAATTTAGCAAGTATATTTCTCTTGGCTTCTACGTAGGTGCTCGCTAATTTATTTTTAAAGTTCAATTTACCTGGAGCTGAATGGGGTTTTTGCCAGTGTTAAAAAATTGTAATTTATCCGAAATAGAAGATTAAAAGTGTAACAACCTTTTTGACTCGCTTTTTATGCAGAGATGAGTTTCATCATTACCTTTCATTACATTTTTTACCACCGAAACGACAAGAAGTAACAAGTTCAGAAATCGGTATACTGTAATTTTTTCGCATTGATTCCGGGAGATGCCGCAAGTATTTCACAATTTTGTCTGTGTTGCTTTGCTTCAACGCTTCCTAAAATTATTAGCAATTAAATTAATAGTTTTTAATTAAGTCGAGCATTCATTAATTTATTTAAGTCGAATATATTAATTTATAAAAAGGGATGGTGAAAGGGAACAGCAACAATCCTTTATTTTATACAGCATAAAATGTGTGCCAGCTAGGTGACCGAGAACTGCTAGGGTGCAGGTCTAATTACTCTCGAAATCAGCAGCTAGCTGGGGAATGGATGTTTGCATTTTTCCTCTAATATCATACTCTCCCTAGAGCACCAGTAATGTAAATTAATGAAAAGA
Source organism: Rhysida immarginata (assembly GCA_023313115.1). Classification (NCBI taxonomy): domain Eukaryota; kingdom Metazoa; phylum Arthropoda; class Chilopoda; order Scolopendromorpha; family Scolopendridae; genus Rhysida; species Rhysida immarginata. Next base: position 2,015,021 of record JAHWFO010012898.1, on the reverse strand, counting down.
AAAGTGCATAGTCTTTAGATAACATGCACAGCTTGAGGCAACTTTTTGTAAATAATGAATTAAAATGTCATTATTTAAAAAGTTATTTCTAAAAAATTATTTTTAACGATTTTATAATTACTTCTAGCTACCCATTCTTCTTCTTCTTTATCAGTTTTATCGCAAGAGTTACTGGTGTCATCAATGGTATTATTATATCCGGGTACAAGTGAAAAATCAAATTTTGCTGGCAAAACTACGTTGGAGCAAACTGTGACAGATGGAAAAGGCAACAAACGCTTATTGCCGATTAGATAACTTTGACTGCTCTTCTCTCTAAAAAAAAAAAAGTAAAGAAAATATAGAATAATTCATATTCAGTCATACATAATTCGACAATTTGTAACTAATTTATTTTAATATTATGCCTATCCTTCGTAATTCTAGCCCGATATTATCTAGGTCAGTGTTTCTTAAAGTGGGGGGCACAAAATATTCTTGAGGTATCGCAGAAAATTTGGTGAGTGACTAATGTTTCAATTATTTTTAAAAATTTTCTAAGTATATGTCTTCGTATTCATATAGATAAAACATTTTAAAACATGAAACATATAAAGCATATGAGGATACCCAAGGGGGTCTTTGAAATTTTTAATTTTGAAAGAGGGTCGCGAGACAAAAGTTTAAGAAACATTGATCTATTAAAAAAAACCAACAAAAACATGACCTATAAACACCAGCACAAAAAGCACAAAACCGGCAACAAAATGCTTCCGATCGTGCCCAATATTATTTTTCCGGCAAATATTATTTACTGGTCATCCAGTTAAAAAAAAATTCAAATTAAATATAAATTAAAACAATAATATTAAATATATTGTTTGCGTGATCGAGTCGAAATGTACAATAATGAATTAACGTATTCAATGGAGCAGTAAGTCAAAATGTATTATTTATGTATATTCAATGTGTAATCTGTTATCTTAAGCAAGTTTCTCAATAAATTTGTAACAAAAACACGACAAACGCTCTAATAGCTGCAAGGCAACACGCTGACATGCATACGCTAAATCTTTTTTGATTTTACCTCATTACCATCCGACAAGGTTCATTCGAAATTTTTGAAAAATAAAGATCAAAATTGGATTTTTTTTAAAGAAAAATCTAAGAGACTGTCACTTATGATTATGGTCACCATGTCCATTATTCAAAAGATATCACCATATGCACCTATTGAAAATGCGTTTGACGATCCTTTGGAAAATGTTAATAATTACTTGTTTCATTATAATTCAAAATAATCATTCATTTCAGCAAATTGATAAAACAAAATTTCTGCCATAAATTCTAGTTTGCCATATTAGTGCATTCTATTATAATTCATAGTCAAGAGAATTGTATGTAAACGGCCATTTATATTCTTCTTCTTGTTTATGAATAAGTGATCAGAGATAGGAAGGAGTTTATATTATGCCTTTCATAGAAGTTTATATTATGCCTTTCAATAATATAAAATTAAGCCATAATCTTTCAAATCTCCCTGGTATCTGTTGTACAAGGAGACAGGTAGCTTGAGCCTTGATAAGCAGTATGGATCAGGTTGTATTGTTTCGTTTTGTTTTGAATTTTATTTTAATATCAATTACTTATTCTTCAATAAGCATTTGCGTGTATGACTTCAAGGGAGGAAGGCGTGACAATAATCCAAGGAGACAGGAACAAATATTAATAACAAATACGAAAACAAAGTTGTCAGGCAGGATAAAATGTTAAATAGAACAATGTTAAATGTTCTGTTTATCGCGCTATAAAAGAAAAACAACAAGGGCATTGAAAGGCAATAAAAGCAATATAATTTCCTTTTCTTAATGCTTAACAATAAAACCTAGAAAACCTTTTAAATTTTTTATTGTAATAACTTGTAGTTCCAAACTAAAGAGGCTTATTGTACGTAAATAGAATTGATTTTCTGATGTTCGTGATTTACGATCCTATAGTAAATTAATCTTACTTAATGATGAAATCTAGTAACAAGAAAAAGACCACGCAATTCAAAAAATTATTTTCATACAACGTATGTACATTTCGACGGCAAAGTCGTCATCGTCAGCGTGATAACAATTTATTACAAAATTAATATAATGAACAGAGAATTACATCCTTTATTTAGAGAGGAAGAACCAATTAGAGGAATGGAGATAGCCAATAATTACTCACGTCCAATCAGCTACGTTCATAGGGCCCGCTGTCAGTATTAAGTAGTTGATTAGACGATTATCTGGCTATCTCCATGGACTCTAAGAAGTTTAACAAAACAAAATTATGAGTCACATGAGAATGTTTTTACAAGATTTAGGTCATAATCGTGTTTACAATCAAAACTTGATTTATCATCATTACAATTTTTAATACATTATACATGTTCATTAATTCTGGTGCCTACCTTTCTTAACGTCTGGCCATAATAATGATTATTACAAACCGCGCATGATATTTTGTAGACACCAGATTTATTTAATTCGGGAATTTTGTCTTCTGTGCAGCTTTTAAGTGTCTTTTAATAGAATTACTGCTTTTAAAGGCGGGACAGAAGCCAAATTGTTTGAATATTTTGTTCAAGCCTTATGTCAGTTATATATTATATGGCATCGGGATAAAGTTTTTTTTTCCAACTATAACATAACCATGGTAATGTTTTTAACGCAATTTTTTTCTCTATTTTCTTTATAATCTTGTCAATCGTTTACGGTCGCGAAATTTTTAATATTGTCTATTTCTGTCTTACGTCTATCCTGTGATAACGGAACTTTTAAAGCTCTTAGAGTCATCTGGTAAAAGGACGCCATCTTTTGTGAAAAACAGTGATTTGATTTACTGTGTATGAATGAAGGGACAAAGTTTTTCTTTCTGTATATGTTGTACATTAAACTATTTTTGGATCCGATGACCAATAATATTAAAAAAAAAAAAAAGATAGTTCTTCTCCCTGTTCTAGCTCCATAGTAAAGAGAGAGAAATGTGGAAAGTGATAGAGTAGCTCTCTCCCTCTCTCTCGTAAGTACCTTAAGTAATTATCTATAGTAAATAAGGTATTTGCTTTCTCCTTATATATATATAGCAGTTTTGTTCTTATTGCAAAACGGACCTTACTTTACGAATAACCCTCGTATCTTTATCAATCAATTTTCATTCTATACAGTCGTGGTTATTGTGTTTAATATTTAGTATATTCTATTCATGTTGATGTACTGCTAATAATGAAAAAATCTTCGAGACGAAAACATACTATGTGAAAATATAAAGAAAGTAAAGTAAATTTGCCACTAGGGACGCCAAATTTAAGACCTTTATGACTGAACCATATCTACAATTCAATATCACCTTAGATACATGTTGCTTTCGTGGGCTGTGATCTAATTTCTGTGGGTCAGAAGGCGTAACAAACGCCGGAAATCTACAGATGAATGGTAGCCAGAAAAATGTATGCAAGCATGTGAAGTATTAAAATAAAAACCGAAATCAACTATTCCAGAATTTTTTGATTGACAAATGCATATTTATTCATGTTGAAAGAAGATTACATGGGATTTGAAATATGCATCTATAAATAAATTCTATTTATTATGGTGTTCGAATTTTTTTCTTTACTTCACAATAATATCCATATTGAAAAATATAAAAAAAAAAGAATTGAGCTATAAAGAAAGTCGAAACCACTAATCACAACAAGTACGTATCCAGTATTTGTTTTCTCACTAGCCTTTGTGGATTAGAGATTTTTCACTGACTTTATAATCAAAAAGGTAATTGTTTTTGTTTCTTTTGTATACATTTGATGGAGCGGTTAAATATTTCTAAAACATAGCAGGTGACAAGTACTGAAGTACTAGATTTATTCTATTAAAAATATTCTTTGCAGGATTAATTATTTGTTAAAAGTCATTCCACTTTTACAAAGTATAGCCTGTATCCGAAACATCGACTATTCCTGACACCGACGGCCTCATTACCCTGACCAAATCGTAATTTTTTTAAAAAAAAACATGCCTCTATAACAGCTTTTCAGACACAGTTTTATTATTATTAGTTGTCAGAACGACGAAGAGTGTTGATGCCTAAATAACTTCGAGGATGGGCAAAACTTTTTTCGTAGATTGCATGAAAAATACAAGTATATCCAAGATGCATTCGACTGCTGTCTTGTCGTAATTTCAAAATACTCCCTTCACAAAGATCAAATTCTTTTGCAGTTAATAATTATATTAATGTGACTTATACGCTGCCCAACGAAAGAAAAACTGGGCGCGTCTAATTAAATTGCCGATTTCAATTGTTAGACATTGTTGCTAAGTAAAATTAACAATGTTTGACAATTTAAATTGGAAATTTATTTGGACACGCCCAGTTTTTCTTTCGTTGGACAGAATATTCAGTACATTCCTCTTGCAGGAATTTGATCACTAGCAATGCTTTGCCGCTCGTGGAGGTCATTTAAAACATTGTCTATGATTGTTTATATTATTTCCTCGCGTTTTCATTGTTACTCATATAACCTGATTGAAAATATGTTTACCTAGATCCCTATAACTCAGTACCAAATCACTTTAGAATATTTCTTTATCTAAACTTTTTTGCTTATTTTTAGAGCGGAGGGATATCTCCAGTCAGCCGCATGAGAGTATGGACCCTTTCTGTCTGATGTCAACTATGGTGTATCATCTCTAACTGTGTATATGGTTGTCCGTCGCTCACCCTGATCATCTACGGCCCGTGGATGGCGGTTTTTGCTTAATCATGCCATTCGGCGAACATTATTGGTCAGTAAACAATTTTAAAAGATTACTGCTTCTTTTGCAACCTGGGTAAAACAAAAAAGGACGTGATCAACAACAAATAATAGCAACGTATAATCGACACAAATACACCTCAATCCTTTACATAATATTAGTTTTCACATTATTTTGTCCAATCTCTATAGTCTCACACACCTAATATTCTGACGCCCACTATTATATCACTTTCAAAGACTGTAAGGCCTTTTGCCTTGCCCATCATAGATAAAAATGCACTATGATGTCCATTTCTCTTCTATTCCGTTTGAGATCATCTAAGTATGCAAAAGAGGGTATTATCCATTTACATGTCATTGGATGGGTATTCCTAGTAAATTAGCCAGTGAGTATATAAATAAACCTTTCTCTATGGTACAAAATATATCTGTTATAACTGTATCGAAGAAGTACATCAAACAATCTTCAGGAAATCAATGGTCTCTTAGAATTTAACTGGGTTAATGAAAGATGAAAGACAATAGTTTTGATAACTGAAATAAATAATGAACATAGGATCATTACAGAGATATTTCGAGAATAGCAATGAAATGCGTACTGAAAGAAATTGACGGCGGTATCCCACGTTTGAAAGATGCTCATGACGATGCAGACGAGGTAAGCAAACAGCCAGATAATGCTCTTCTTGCGTACGCAGTGTTGAACTCCCAACAGTGTTGTATGGTCGACGAAATCTTGGAGCACGGACTTAGTTGTCTCTTCTGATTTTGCTCCGCATCCTAGAACGGGGCATGTTCCTAAGGAAATAGAAAATGAAAAAAAAATGAATTTTTTGAATTTATTTGAATGTAATCAGTGATGCTGTTATGTTGAATATAATAAATATAACGCTTTTAAATCCTTTATCTAGTTTTGATTTTATGAAAATAAGCAATATCAAAGAATTTTCTTTAGTATTTTGTAGCCCGTATAATTGAAATATTTCATTATAATTTATTTTAAGAATACCACTCCAAAATGAATATTCCTTGGTCATTCCAAAAGATAAACATGACAAGCCTATTATGCCTAAATAAACTGAACGTTTCCAAGAAGTGTTACTGAAGGCCAATCTTTAGGGTCCATGATAAATTATGAATACGAACTCTCATTATCTACATATTAATTCGAGAATATTAAAGGCTAGTTTTTTGTCGAAAACAAAACTGCACAATTTGTGAACTTGATAATTAGCGGATAATGAATGTATCTTTGATCGATGAACCCAAGAAACATGTTTATCAAATTAACTACGATACGCTTCGCTATTGTGCAGATAATGACCATACAAACGTTTAATTAATTTGTTTTTTTAATTTTTCAATAGCAATAATAAGGAGAATTTTTTATTGATTTCTTTCATCAAAGTGGAAATTTTCTAATACTCAATGAGGACATCTCTTTTCGGTAGAGATATTAACGCCCATTAAGAGTTTCGTTCAAGGCTCAGAAGCTCTGTTGTGAAGCTAATCAGCACTGACCTCGGCAACTCTCAAAGATAAAAGTACTTCGCGAGGATAAAAAGTATGCCGTGGCCAGTTAAATCGATTTTCATCGATTATTATGCAAACATTATGTTATGATATGACAAGGAAAATATCCACCTCATTTAGAATACATTAGAAGAGCATTATTGAATGAAAAGCTTTTTTTAATACTCAAGAATAAAAATATTAACTATTCAGTTGTCGCGATAGAAAGAACAAAACAAATATCAATATTTTTCCGATACATCAAAATTGGTACAAAGAAACAATGTTGTGAAAATTACGCATCAAACTAAACTACATTCACAGTATTCCAGTTGACAAACCACTGCTGTACTATTACTTAAAAAATATATCCCATATTCCTCCAAAGTCATATACAGGGTGTACCGGAACGTCATGTACAAACTTGCAGGGGAGGTAGTATGAGTGATTATAAGCAAAAAAGTTCATATGAACATGGGTTCGCATTTGAACAATAATTGAGATACATGTATGAACAGAAATAAAAATGCCGCTACCAAGATCAACAAGTTAATACCTTGGGTTCTATAACATCTAGGATTATGAAATTTGGCGGAATAATAGGGTACATAAAACTACGTATACCTTTCAAATTTGACCGAATTCCAACGAGTAGTTTCAAGTTATGCACTCAACATCGTAATATATGCTGGTTAGTACTCGCATGTGAGCACGGGTTACGATATTGAATGCGTAACTCGGAAATTACTCTTTGGAATTCGATCAAACTTTAACGGTATACAGAGTTTTATGCACCCTATTATTCTTCCAAATTTCATTATCCTAGGTGTTAGAGAACCTGAATTATTAATTTGTTGATATGGGTGCCAGCATTTTTATTTCTGTTCATATCTCAGTTATCATTCAAATTCGGACCCACGTTCATATGAAATTTTTGCTTAGAATCATCCATGCAATCTCCCCTCCAAGTTTGCACATGACGTTCCGGTACACCTTGTATCTATTCAATATTTATTTAAGCAGTGGTGATTTTTTATGTTTTTATAATTCAAAGGAAGCGTCTTTTTTATCGCAATATCTTTTACAGGGTGAGTCTGGAACCCTTTCTCAAACTTTAAGGGAAGGTAGTATGGGTGATTCTAAGCAAAAAAAGTTCATATGAACATGGGTCCAAATTTGAACGATAACTGAGATATGAACAGAAATAAAAATGCCGCCACTAAGATCAACAAGTTATTAACTCACTTTCTACACTGATTGGAAGAAAGTAATCGGACACTTTCGATTTTAGACGTTTTGTCGAATATCTAGAAAAATACTTGACGAATTATCCTGAAAATACTTGACGAATTATCATATATTTCAGCGAAGGTTTTCTCTCGAAGGCAAATACGGAACCAGCAAAGAAGTGAACCAAAAAAATAATGTTTGGAATCACCCTGTAAAAAATAATGCTTGAAATGCATTGTAGCTGTAGCATATGCTTAAGAGGCTTGTTTTACTTTGCTGTGTTCATTTGTATGAGAATAGCACGTCTATTCATGGAGATATAAAGGTTTCTTTAAAAAGGTCGAAATGTTTTCGTAAGTTTTTTGTTTATAACACGCAAGCTTTTCAACCCAATGCAATGCCATTTAAAGAAATTTTGACAAACTCCAGTACAGACAACACCCTGCAATCAGAATAGAAAAATATTAAATATTTGATGAAATATGAGCATTTTTACTAAATAATGTTTAACTGCGCATGCGCATGCGTTACCAAATTGTTTTTTGCATAATTTATTAGCCAAATGTATAGAGCTACTGTTATAAAAAGCCCAAACAAATATCGTGAAAACTGAGAAAGATATCACCGATAGAATGAGTTGAATTTCAGTTGCTCTCAAAAATAAACAAAACGATATGGGGCTTTCTCCAAACTTTAATTTTTGGGTCAACTTCTTTTTACGCTGATATGAAGTCAATATTTTTTCAGGACAATTCGTCAAGTATTTTTCTAGACATTCGACAAAACGTCTAAAATCAAAAGTGTCCGATTACTTTCTTCCAACCAGTGTATAACACCTAGGATATTGAAGTTTGAAGAAATAATAGAGTACATAAAACTGTGTATACCGTTAAAATTTGAAAGAATTCCAACGTGTG
>JAHWFO010012898.1:1953928-2006194 GCA_023313115.1 Rhysida immarginata | reverse complement strand
TATCTGGCTCCATTTATTCAGTATCAACGAGTACAATGATACCCAACCTGTAAATCACCCTGTATACATACATAACAACATGACCCTGCTTCTCTAAAAGAAATTTTACAGTCTGTTTTCAATCATCTTCTCAGGGTAATGTTGTCATGTTTATTTATGTGTAGAAATATTTAGAAAATTTATTTCATAAAATATTTCACCAGTAATCTACAATTGAAAGAGCTTTGCATGAAAAATTAGGGACCCATTATTACAACGATACAGTTTAACGAAAGTGTAACAGTCTTCGTTAAATTTGAATATTTTGTACAATTCAGAAACATAAATTTTGAGATTGCGTATTTTTAGATAATTTTTCACATCATTATCTGAGTATATCGATCTTAAGTTAGAAGTCATATTTTCAGATTTAAAAATCCCAAGTTTACTGATAATTTTAGGGTATAGACGGAAGTAATTCTCTAATTGGCATTTCATTGAAAAACAGCAGTATATAAGTTTCGAAATCTTAATGAAATTTTAATGCACTTCAGTTTTTATGTGATTGAAAAATTAGTATTTCTTTTGCCCAACATTCGACAGTTTGTTATTTTCCGGTCGCGTGATTGAAGTCTGTTAGGGTAAAATGTTTACAAGCTCATAACTCCACCGCAATTTCGATCATCTATTACAGTGAACCAAGGGCAACATTAGTTCCACAGTAAATATCAGGCTATTTTTGGTGTTAATGTCCTACAGGTGTATTCTTATAAATTTGTGACATGGCATGTCTCGTGTGGTTTCACATGGGCCCGACGGGGATGTTTTTCTTTTTGCTGTAATTCCTTGTTAGGAGCTTTAGCATAAAAGCTACTTATAAGAATGCGCCCTTGGCCTGTACGTTTATCCGGCCGTGCGCCGTTTGCACGATAACTTGAAAACGGATTAACTTTTTTAAAATCTGTTTTCAGAAATATGACCATCAAAGTCTTAGCTCGGCCGTATCAACTTTTCAGAATTTTTCGTGGACCCCTTCAAGTCGAATTTACATGCTAAAACAGTGAGTGTAAAGAATACAAAGATAATGGCATGTCATATAACAATCGATTTGTCAAGAAGGAATACATTGTTACTTTCTGTTCATCTTTTAAGCATTATTGACATCGGCTGAATGCCTTTTTTAACGAAAATTGCTGCACCTCAAGATGAGCCCTTGACATTGGGAGTAACAAATCTATCTTTGCGATAGACACAGTAGCCCGGGATTCTGAAGTCTTGGCTCGGCTTTAGATGTGCCTCACTGCGCACGTGAAATCGCTTTGTCGACGCACGATTGCTCAAGTGCTCATAACTATAAGCTTATAATTAAGTAGCGGATAAATGGAGCTACTTATTGGTTTTATTTTACACATGATTTGAATCACCCTTCTAAATTTCTACATTTTTTGAGGTAGAAGGTTGAAATTCGGAATGTAGCTTACTATGAGCATGTGCACCTTCACTATTTAGTTTGGTTTTGATTAGCCCGCTAAGGTCGGAGTTTTGGGGTGAAAATTAGAGGGGACAAAAGGTCTAGGTATATTTATGCATATAAAGGAGTGAAATTCGGTATGCAGATTCCTATGAGCAAGATCTCCATTATATGAAGATTTTTTTTTCCCGAGGTATCCATGCCTTCCCGACTCGATGGCGGAATGCATCGAAAAGATGGGTACTACATTGAAGAATAGTGTACCAACTCTGTCTGTAATAAAGGAGCTGTAAAAATATATTTCCGGTTTTCATTTGACTGACCCTCGTAAGTAGAATAAGAATCTAGCTACCTATAGGTTTTATAATGTCAGTCAGGGGACCCTCATAATTTCTACATTTTTTTGAGTTAGATGGTTGAAATTCGGAATGTAGCTTACTATGGAAATCTCCATCTGCATTATTTAGTTTGGTTTTGATTGGTATACAGGGATCGGAAATAGGGGGGTTGGGATTCAGAGAGGTCAACATATCTGGGTGCTATTTAGGTACGTAAAGGCATAAAATCCAGTATCCAGATTCCTCTAGGCAAGATCTACATTACTATGAAGTTTAGGCCCAATTGTTCCAGTGGGATCGGATTTGCGGGGGTGGCAGTCACTTGGTTCTAAGGCATGTGATATATCATACGTTCGGAAATGATGAGAAAGGTAAAGAAGATACGAGGTTTTTTACATTTTTTACATGTTGCATTCGAGAAAATCAATTTATTGATTAAAAAAACTTGGGGAGAGGTAAAAAGTGCAGATAAAAAGGTAAAAATAGATGACTTGCCTTATCCTACTCGGAAGGCGGGGGGGGGGGGTTATTTTTAATAAACGTATAAATATATTTCTGCTTCACTGCTAAAGCACCTCCTTGGAAGTTTACAAGATTTTATTTAAGAAGTTGTTGCATTAAAATTTGGTATTGTTGCGATCGTACTTCTGTTGCAACAGAGAGTGTGATTGTTGGAGGCTAACATTGTTTTCTTGGATGAAAATTCCAAGAAGATGGTGTTAGCTCTCCATCCTTTGATTGTTGGAACGAGCTTGTTGATTAGCGTTTTTATTTTTTTGTTTATTTTCTGTTCTGTGATGTGTTGCCTCTGAGAGAGTGATGTTCGTTTTTCTTCTCCCGTCGTCGATGTTAATGGCGTCGGACTTCGCCATGTTTCTTTTGCGGAACTTTGTTCGTCAAGTTCTTTTCAAATATGCTTCGTGCATTTCGCATTCAGAAATATGCGTTTATAAGACATCCTATCATGCCAAAGGAATTGTTTTTATAAATTTATTTCAAGTGACATTTGAAGAAAGTGTTGGTTCATCCCGTCACGAGTGTTCGATTGTGTAGAGCGAGCCGCCGTCGCCTTGTCTATGGCCAGGTATCGCTGCATGAGCAGCACATCGTTGCCATCCAATAGATAAAAAATTGAGGACGACAATTGGTGAGTTGTTTTACATATTTTATTTGCCCCATGTGAGTACCCTGACTGCTACTGAGGCGAGTTACGTCGATCAGCGGTATTGGGTGTGATTGACTGTCTTGAACAGCAGCAAGCGGAACTTTCTCACAGTGATATTGAGACGTGAAGTGTTTCTTTCACGGAAGATAAAGTTTATCTTGAAGAAAGCTGTATTTGCACTATATTTGTAATTTAGCTGTAGTACTTATAGGTACCTATAAGTGGTTGACAGTGTGGTGGGTGTATCTCCGAACACTGAGAGGACCGATTAATGTTGTTCCGCTCCTAGTATAGAGGGCGAGTTAATTGTGCGGTGCTTCCACACGAAGGAGCAAACGGCCAGCGGCTGTGTACAGCTTAATGCTGTTTATCTGTTGTGCGCTTTAAAGGTGCGGAAAGTGAAGGAATTGTGGTAAGTTGCGTAGAGTACACAAGAGGGGTTTCAGTGTTCCTCCCCGATATGTGCCGAGGGCCATGTGAGGATGGTAAAAGGATCACGTGACGCTCTCCGGCGTCGCGCCTAGGGATTTGTGCTCAGTTCCAAGGTGCCTGTGCATAGACCACGCTCTCAAAGCAGTACAACGGAGTTTTTGCAGCCAATGTAAAGGTTGTGATTGTATATATGATTGTTGTAGCTCATGTTTAGGGCCTCCCACTGTAGCTACGGACGTGTCGAATTGTGTGTGATGTAATGGTTGTGAGGAACAGCATGTGTTCCGCGTACCTGGTGGCGCTTACTATAGTAGAAGTGGCGTAAAAGGCTAAAGGGCCCCTTTAGCGCTGGCGTTACCTACTACTAATTGTATGCTTTTCTCGTTGGCAGTATTTATTTGTGGTTATTAAAAGCATATCACTTTTATTTGTTGATTAATTAGCATCATATCTTGAATAAAGGGTGTTTTATGATTTCAATTTTGTTGTATGCGACCATCAATATTTTCCCCCTCATATATATCAGTCTCAAACCCTTGATGGTCTCCTCCTCTCCACAGATTAGTGCTAGCTGTTTACCCAGTGTGCATTTAAATAGGGGGGGGGGGCCGCCCCTATTTGGCGCCTGAACAGGAACTGATAGTCCGGCATTTACGGATTAACAAGGGCAAAGTATTGTTGGTCTTGTAACAAGGAATTGCCAGAGGGCTAGAGTTTTTCATTTTGTTTTAATAGATACATATTTATATTGAAAACTGTCGTGTTGTGTGTTCATTGTAAAGGTGGTATTTGTAGGATCATTGTGGGTGGTACTCAAGTTTAGGTCCTGTGTATTTGTGTAATAAGTATACCGGGTGACGAAGGGGATAGAGGGGCAGCAGCCATGCTGGTATTGGCTGGGTTCACCTCGGCTGTCCCCACATTCTCTGGGGAGGACGGTGGTATAAATATCACCGCCTTCCGGGCGAGTTTGGAGGATATGGCAGAGATCGGCCATTGGACCCCAAAGGTCAAATTGTCAGTGGTCCGTTCTAAGATTAAGGGTAATACTGCCAGGTGTGCCTCGGATCATGGACTGTTCGACATCACTGAGTATCACCTGCCAGATGCGAGCGCGACTGGAACAGGTGTTTGGTCGAGCGAGAGCTGCTCGGGATGTGGAAAAAGAATTGTATGACTCAGTATAGCGGCCTTTTGAGACGGTATTGTCATACGCGGATAGATTGGAAATTTCGATGGCTCATTTTGTGAGCGCACATCCCGAGTGGGAGGCTGGCCGTGATGCAGTGATTCTGCAGAGGTTTTCTAGTGGCTGTCTGCAGGCACACCAGCGTATACTACTGGTCACTAAACCTAAGAAATGTAAAGAGGCTGTGGAAGCTGCCCTCAAATCGGAAGAGATAGAAAGGAAAGGGAAGGGGGCGTCAAATGTAGCAGAAGCTGGAGAAGGGGCATCTGGCTCGGGAGCGAGTTCTCCCTCACTTAACCAGGTGGGAATAAGGGGAACCGGTTGTCGGAGGCGCCTAAGCCACAAGCGACTGCGTGTCAGTGCATCGCGACGGTTAAACAGCTGGAGGAAGCTGTGTTGAGTCTCACCCAAACTGTGGCCCAGCTGAGGGCTGATCTTGATAGGAAACAGGCACCAAGTGTTAATGTGGACTGTTTCCGTTACGGACAGCCTGGACATTATGCTCGTAACTGTCCTCAGCAAAGCAATAAGGCCTGTAGTGCTAATGTGGGCACCGCTGTCTGGGAGCCCTTGGTGATGCACTGTATTGAGGGGGGGGGGAGGTTGTGCGTCCCAAGGTGGAGCTTCAGGGTCAACCGGTGTCCATGCTGATAGATACAGGTTCACAAGTGTCATTATTGGACTCGGAGGTATGTCGCCAGATCTCTGACGTTCCTTGGCAACCTGCTAATTTGATTATACGTGGTGTTGGTTTGGTTTGGTTTGTTTGGTATTAACGTCCTTTTCAACTGCTATGGCCATTTCAGGACGGCGTTATAGGGGCCGCAAATTTTGCCTCGCAAGGGTTCTTTAACGTGCAGCCGGCAAACGACTACACGGGACCAAAGGCTTTACTTCCCTTCCGAAGGAAGTGCGTGATCTCAGGATTTCCCCCTGAAAAATCCTCGTCGTCCTCGGCCAGGATCGAACCCGCGTACTCGGGCATCAGAGGCGATCACGCAAACCACTGAGCCACCGAGGCCGATATACGTGGTGTGAATGGAAGTTGCATGGCGGTAGAGTAAATTGCTACACTGTAAGTCAGCATACAGGAACGTCATATGGGGGCCTTACATTCATGTTACATGAGTTTACGGAATATTGGGTATGGATGTGATGTGGGGTTTGACCTTTCAGTGTGTTGATGTAGTGCAACCTGAGGGGTTCAGGGAGTCAGTGAGCACTGAGTCAGATGTGCCAGGGAATCGTGATACACTTATACCTAAAGCTCGAAGAAGGCGTAGAAGGGCCAGGTGTAGGGACAGGGGGGTGTCAAACATTAACAGGCAGCTAATGGTTGTTAAGGTATCCGGTGCCTCGGTGGCTGAGAATGGTCGAAGGAGGGCTCGCTGACCGGTCCCTTTATGGTTAGCGGACGAGATAATAGAGGGTGGATCCAGGTTGTGGAGTTGAAATATGGGGATACCCACTGGGTTCGGGAGGGCCAAGTCTGGTGTAAAGTCATAAGCTCAGGGGAGCACTTTGGAAATAGGCTAAAAAGAAGGTTAAGAAAACCGGGGAGCCTGGCTGAGAATAGTAATAGGTCGCATACGCCTACTGGGAGTGTATGTACGGAAGTAGGAACGATGACAGCCTGCGCATGTAACAATGCTGCAATGCAGTACGAGGCGTGTAGTACCCGGTCGACGGGTATTCAGGTGGAAAGGGGACATAGTTTGCAAGTAGAAGTCAGGGATGTGGGCACAATGATAAGAACGGGACTGGGGTAAGGGAACTGAATACGGGTACCTGTGAGCCGGGTAGGGTTGAGACTTTGTCGAGCCTTTTATCTGGAAAAAGGGAAACCTGCGCCTACATCCGCTTTGCCCTATATCCACTTTGCCCTACTATCCCCTATATAAATCTCAAGAATCTCAAATCGAGTAACATTTTACTTTTCTTTTTTCTTAATCGCATTAGAAAGCACATACTTGACTTCATGTCTCTCTTCTTTTTGATGATAAGACGTGGCTTTATGGAAGGTACTCGCTTTACCAATTGCATCCAGCTCCAAGAGACGGGCCTTGCTCATAAGTTATCGGAATTAAAGCTCAAAATTAGAAGACAATTTGTGCCTAATAAATATAAAAAAGTAAAAAAAAAAATTATAAAAAGTATTTATTAAAAATTAAAAAAATATACAGCTTCAGTCAACTCTCTTATAACGCGGTATTCTCACAACAAAGTTTCCATAAAATGCGGAACAAAGATTTCCAAATATATAACTTCATTGTTATATCGTCTTCCTATAACGATGTGGACACGGAACGACAAGAATAGCAAGAAACCACTAATCCACATCAAAATTTTATTCGAACGAATGCGCATTTTGGCAGCCAAACTGCCTTCGTCAGCATATACAAGGAATTGATCTGTACAGAAAATTCTGTCAGATGAAGCAGAAGAACTACAGAGTCATATTAATACTGTATAGCTTAATTAGATTAATTCAAGCAGTCTCCCTGTAGCATGATTTTTTCTATTACATTTTTATTTTCAAAATATGGAAAACAAGTCCCCTGTCTTTTTCATCACGTACACCGCAATTTTTCAGTTTCAGTTATCAAGAAAATCAGAAACAATTCAACATTACAACGGACGGTACAAGCAGTTCGACGAGATTATGGGCGGTCGCGTGTTCGTATGACTTAATTTATCCAATTATGTCGCAAAACTGCCTATATAAAGCGGTTTTATAAAATACGGTACACGGTTTCCATATCATGCATTCGAATTAATTTGATTTTTCTTTACTAATACTGAAATTATTATAAGACGAACGAAGTAACCTGTCTTGTACGTACTAATTCGGAGCTTCTTATAACGCGGTTTCAATATAACGCAGTATGAACGAGTCGCATTATAGGAGAGTTGACTGTATTACTTACAATTTTATCATATTACATAAATAATTAGATGTATTGCTTGTATGAATCAAGCGTTGAGTAATTGCTTATTGATTTAAATAAGCTAAAACACTGCGCAATGTTCTAAATATTCGATATATTCATTTTGAAAAATTAACCCTTTACAAAATGTGCAGAGAAGTTAAATAATTTGGAGCTAATTGAATTCGCTAATTTCACAAAGCTTTGAAATTAGATATACCGACAAGATGAAATTTAGCCGCTTATACCAACTGCAGTTCTAAGAGATCTGTTATCGTTACTGTTTATCAAGTTCATAGCAAAACACGGTTACTATTCACTGTTTCTCGTTGTGTAAGAGCAATGGCTTATCACTATGGAATGCGTGACTGTTCGCAGTGAAGCAACAGTTTCATATTCAGCCATTGCAGCTTACAGAATTTGTGAAAGTTGAAAAAAAAAATTGAAAAAAAGGTTCCCCTTGTTAGGTAAACCATTTCTAACAGTCGATATTGACTCATTTCCATAATAAGGTGTGTTATCGCAAAAGAAAAATTGTACTTTGCTTTAAATTTAGCCAAAATATTATTCTGTAGAATTAAAACTTCTTTAAATTTCATGAGTACTGTGACTGGGATTTTATCTTCATAAGACAGGTCATGAAGGGTTTATCATTATATTTATTATTTCATTGACTGTTCACTGAAATCCGATTGTATCTGACAATAAATTGAAATGACGGTATGGCAAATTTCCATAGGCCTCCCAATTAATCATGAAAAGAAAACAAAATTAGGGGGAGAAACATTTGGAGGGGGGGGGGGGTTAAAAATATCTTTATAATTGAAAAATGGATAATCAGACCCAAACAATTCATTTAGAAAAATTATTTGTCTCAATGAGAGGAATACGAACAGTCGGGTACAAAAAGGTTTTTACCTGCTCCATAGGAGCTGAACTTACCGGATTGATTGGTTGCAAAATCAGGTACATGTACTGAGAGTCAAGGCAGATTAGAATGGACCTGTCCCTTCTGAATGAAAATAGGGTAGCAAGTATACGCTGGGGATGTGCTCGTCACGTGCTCTCTCCTGAAAATACAGTATTAAGCGGCTGACAGCAGCATCGTTAAAGTCTCTGCCAACTGCCTCGAATAGCCGAGTTTGAATCCGATATGGATAAACTTTTTTTTTGTTGTTGTTCATTATCGCGTTTTTGATTTCATTTAAGTTTTAAACAGTGTATGTATGAAAAAAACACCATAAACAGATTAAAAATTTTTCATCCAAGTGTGCAATTTGATCTGTTTATTTGAGGGTTTAAAAAACTTTTTATGTTAATTATCATGTCATGCTTTATTCTATATTTTAGTTTTTTTTTCTTCCAAAAATCCTCCTTTGTTCAAATCATATAAAATTCTCTACTATTGAAATATATAATCATATAATAAATTGAAAAAAAATTTTCAGAAAAATACAAAATATGAAAACTTTCCATAAATCTGCCTTGTTAGCTATCTGTAATTTTATATTTAGCTCAACTATCGCATATTGGTCACTTTTCCCTATTTTTTGTTCAATTAGCCCCCCCCCTGTTTGGAGACAATTTTGTATGAATCATTGGAACATTGTACTCCTTTTAATCGTTGTTCTTTGAAACATTGTTCATCCCTTTCTTAGAGTCGCTATTCGAATTACATACAAGAATAATCACTAAAGTCGGTGGGATATACAAGGTGATTATAATTAAAGTCCCTTTGTAAAAATGCTATAAAAAAACAACCATGAGTCCGAATGACTTCAAATTTGGACTGAGCATTCTTGAAGAAGGGGCATTTGATATGGATAAGAAAAAAAATAGTTCCAAAATTTATCACTAGATGGCGCTGTAAGCGGCATATGTATAATAAAAAAAAAATCATGTTTAACTTGTTTTAGTGTCAATTGCATTCCTTGACCAACTTTAATGTAAAAACATCATGCCATAAACAACTCATGCCAAAGCCGTCGTATTTCAATTCAAAATGTCACTTCTAGCTGAATCCGCTTCCGTTATGCCGCTTACAGCGCCATCTAGTGATAAATTTTGGAACTATTTTTTTCTTATCCCATATCAAATGCCCCTTCTTCAAGAATGCTCAGTCCAAATTTGAAGTCATTCGGACTCATGGTTGTTTTTTTATAGCATTTTTACAAAGGGACTTTAATTATAATCACCTTGTACATGTATAATAATAATAATTGAAGATATCTGCTTTCTTTGATTAACTAAAACAGAAACTCGTGATTAAATTTCAATATTTATAAAATATGCATGTAATGTTTCGCATGTTTTTCTCAAAATTTCATATATAAAAGTAGGAAAGATCGTATTTATTCGAAATTGTTTTTTTAAATCGATGATTAGTCTGTAGCTTTGAATTTACATAAGTTTATTGCTCTTTAATCCTGTTGCACCCTTCGAGGTAACAAATTATGAAGCCTGAACTGCAAAAGGATTTCGATTGACTACTATTTGAACAGAATATTTCAATACAAACTGAAAAGTCTACACTTTATAGTTAATAACCATGTCATTTCTATGAAAATCAAATGACCTATTAATTTTTCATGGGAATATTTCGTGATCGGTATAGTACGTACTACATGTCAAATTTATTTAATTGTGTTCGCTTATTTGAATGCTATAGCCATTTTTTTTTTTTTAGAAAAAAATTAATACCTTCAAAAAGGCTTAACCATAAAAAGTACGTCAAGACAGTTTAAGTAATCTTCTAAGTATGAATTAATTTTAGAAATGAAAAAAAATTGCCTATTAGGGATGGACCTTTGGGGGAGAGGGTCCATTGATAATTCTAAAATGGCTCATCGGAGCTTATAGAGCCAGCGATAGGCATGGTCCCCGGTTCGAGTCCGGATCGCGGAATTTTTCCTTCCCTTTTCAATTTGTCTTTCATATCTTCTCGAATCATTAATTTTAATAATCGATTTCATAGGGGAAAATATCTGAGTCGGGGAAACGAACACATATGATACATTACAGATCGGTAAGATAAAGTTGTTGAGCGAAATGGCTGATTTGACTTTTTATTACTTAAGACAGTTTGATGCACCTTTGGTTAGAGTTAAGATGTATGAATACCCACAAAATTGTTCTGCGTTATAAC
The DNA here is from genome assembly GCA_023313115.1 of Rhysida immarginata. Lineage (NCBI taxonomy): Eukaryota > Metazoa > Arthropoda > Chilopoda > Scolopendromorpha > Scolopendridae > Rhysida > Rhysida immarginata. Next base: position 1,995,548 of record JAHWFO010012898.1, on the reverse strand, counting down.
ATGCCCAAAAATTTATGAACTGCTCCTCCGCGATCCTTGTACATCATAAAGATCTCTTATACTTGAACGCGATTTCAAACAGATGTAAAATTATTTGATTAGCAAATGATGAAATCATAGCAATATGAAATTTCCTTTTTTCAATGGTATGACTTATAGAATCCAAATTTATATCCGTACGAATAGAATCCAAATTTAAAAGCGGCGTCGTAAATTTTTTTGTATACTTTACATTTCCCAGTTTTCTCGTCTATGACAGTACTTTGCAATTAATGGTAACTCGTGCCTGTACGACTACGCTAATAGTGAGCCACAGATACGCTAGTTCTTCTAAAAGTGATAAAAAAAACTAACATAAAATAAAAATAAATAAGAAGAAAGGTTCCATTTTGCAATAGCACGCAACTACTCGTTTGGCTAACAAAAGTGCCTCACATTCTATTCGATCATGTTGCATGTGATCGTTCGGTATGGTCTATGGCAAAGTGCTTGATACTCATCGAAAACAATTTGACTCTAATTGCCTTTTTCTTTTGACTTTAATTACTGGAGCTACATCGATGATAGTTTCTTGACTTGTTCTAATAGGAGGGAGATGCTGCTATTGCTAAGAAACATTTAAAGCTTCTATGGCACACTGATCGAGACATGAGTCTTAATGAAAACAACACATAAATTATCTTTATTGCATGGCGTGCGACAGTGAATAAACCGGCTGTTAAAGTAAGCAATAGCTAAGATTAACTGCTTAAATTTATTTCATATTTCTTCGCCCTGTACTTTCATCGCTTTACAAGTCTTTGAAAGCCAACACAAAGGATATTTTGTGGTTTCTATTTTGGGCTACGGCTGTATCACATTCGAAGCTGCAAACATTCATAGCACAGGTTACAAGATCGGAGAAGATAATTTTATAGATCTTTAGTACTAAGGTAATCATATAGTAAATGATATTATGATGATACATACGCAGTTGTTGTTTTCAACGTCAATTATGCAAATTAATATTATTGACTTTAATATTATTCAAGTTATTTAGACAATATCAGCAGTTAGATATAAAAATCAATATAAGATAATTATTATCATGGAAACGCTTCCTCCACGTTTTCTAAATCTTCCGGATGCTTTTATATCGATTCGAATTTAAAATCCTGTTTATTCCATTTTTAATAATACATTATACATTGACTAATTTGAGAAAAACATCTCTAATCATAGCTTACTATATCTCATTCCATTATAAATTCATAAAGCGAAAAATTGTTAATGGTAAATGAAATTGGAACCATCCATGCGCTAAATGTAAACATGCGCAAAATGTATATGTGCTTTATTCTAAATCGTTATACCTATGTAATATGAAACACTCGAAAATTCACATTGTTACAATGATGAGATAGGGTAATTCATAGAATACCATATAGTGCAGTTAATCGATTCATCCATAAAGAGAGGACAATAAAAACCATCGCGTGAGTAATTAAAAGATCCTATAAGAGAAGTCTGGTAAATATCATAAATACTGGACCTTATTTTCCCTATGAGAATTACTTATTTTACTAGCTTGATATCTACTTCTTGGAGATGAAGCAATCATCTAATTCATGCTGAAATTGAGCATTTCAATCCACGGAAGAAAATCATACAAACATTTACTGAAAGAAACTCGATGATTTTAAAAAAATATTTTAGATTTGTGTGCCAAAATATATTTTAAAGTGCTATTTAACGTGTATTTTTTACAATATGTACAAACTATACTACTGGAATTTAACATTGTCATTTCCTGACAAAGGTGAAAAGAATATCCTCTTCTCCCCAGTTTTAATTATTTTATCGCATTTTTGAGAATGATATGATATCCTCGATCAAGGATAGTTTCGCAAAAATAATTATTCTTTTTTAAAATTTCACGGCATTACCTATCCAGCAATATAAATGCAGCAAAACACAGCATCATAGTTCACATTCCATCTCTTTTTTTCTCTTCTAAATACGAATTTTAACCAGTCTTTACGATTATGTTAATTTAAACTTAATGGGGTTTAATAGTAATAAAAATAAACATATTTCAGGAAATCCCAGGAAATTTCAGGGGGGGGGGGGGCTTAATAGTTGTCTGAATTTCATTTGCAAATAAGTTTATTGGCATTTCTGTTGTTTGGAGTCTCAAATTTATAAAATAATACAAAGTGCTCAAATTTGACTAAAATAAAAACTGCCGACTAAAAATAAATTAAAATAAAAGAATGAGCACATTTTTCGTTCTTCTTTTGTATAATAAAGTACATCTGATGTAATGTGCACACATGCACACAAAAACAAAAACACAAACACACGCGTGCGCAAACACAATAACCTTCTTTTATTGGTGGATTTGTTATCTATGGTTTCGATTATTCGGGGTTTGAAATTATTATTCTTAAAAAGCCAGGATATACAAAAAATGAATCATTGATCAAGGACCGGTTTGCGATACAAATGGCTGGAGGATGTTTATTTCACTAATGAGATTATAACGTTTTTAACATTTGCAAAACTTCAAATCCTAACGTAAGCTTAAGAAAACTGCATGTGAATCAAAACAAACTACTCGGCAATTCTATTTCTATTTCAGGTCGGGGTCGTCATTAGGAAAAATTCCATCGATTCCCTAGGCGCTTATTTCATGTAGGGCATTTTGCGCCGGACCAAATTCCTGTAGACTCTACAGGAAGCTTCACTAAGAAAGAGAGTCAGATTTTCTATAGATCCCTGGTGAATTATCTCGAGTGTTGAATAGCAACTTTAGTGTTGAATGTCTGATGTGCGCCAGAGCAATACAGTCGCACAATAGGGTAGATGTACCAGTAGTTGACAGTGTACCAGTAATTGACAATTAACGATTGGCAAGGCTTTTAATAAAGTAACAGGGCAAGAAAAGGGACTGGCGTTGCCACCTCGTATTAAACAATGTATCAGGCTTCCCAGAACAGCAAAAAACTAGGTAATTTGCTCCCTATTATGGCCGCAAACACATGTTGGTTGTTCAATGCCTTCCCGAGTCGAAAAAACCTTGTAATGAACCACTACGCGAGGGTTTGATTACTTGGATTTATTTCATGAATGTTATGCAGTATTTGTTATTAATTTTACGTGAACCTTTTTGTGTGATCGGTGGACAATACTTCTAGTAGCAACAGAATTTCAGATGACCAATGTGGTAACTGTTTTAATGCACCGTCAACTACTAGAACCCAGATATGTAGTGTCACTAGTAATTGATATATCTTGTCAATTATTGATAATTTCTGTGTTTAAAAAAAACGAACAAAAATATACTATTGTGATATAGAATATAGAGCAATAATAAAAGAAACATGATGGTTTTAAGTGTAACTTCGTAATTTCCGTTAATTGACCTAGCTGTGTCAATTATAGGAACTTAACTGTCAATTTCTAGATCACCCACTTTGACATAAATCTTCTAGACCCCTATTCGCCGATTCTTTTTGTTGGTCCTGAATCTTGTCACAGAGACGATCAACAGATAGCCCAGGACAAGTTATCTTCCAAGTAGAAAACCACTACTGGTATTCTGTTTACTATGATAAGGAGTAGCATAGGATGAATTGGATGAATTTTGCAAATGAGAGAACTATCATCAAAAATTAAGTTTTTCTACGAACAATTCTTCAATTCTGTTGGCCAAGAAGTGATGATATTGCACTACTGGAAAACACCTTCATTTTTCTATGGCCCTTGCACTCTACATGGGAGTGGTCTGATTTTATTTATTACTAGCAGAAGACCCGGCATTGTCCGGGATAATTAAGATAAATGATCTATATGAACAATTTAAGTTTTAAAAAGCACAATTTTAGTTAATATTAAATACTTCACACATTCTTTAAAATGCTTGATTTCATCAACTACTTTTGAATGTTATCATTTTTTTGTCAAAATATGTAATAAAAACTTGTAATTAAAATAGTGTCAATTACTGGTGAAACTGCCTGTCGATTACTGGTGCATTAACTGTCAACTACTGGTGAATCATGCATTAGTTAGGAAAAAATTTAATAACTTAATAGCTTTTAAAGATATAACATTTGTTTAGAGATTGGCACATTCTGCATTCTGTTTACAATTTAATGGTATAAGTAGAAAAGTTTCAAAAAGAAATTTGATTTACGTACACAGTTTCGTTTCAGAATAATGTCTTAAACTGTCAATTACTGGTACATCTACCCTATATGGTGAGCATTTTTTTCCTCCAGATTACATTTTCTACACAGGTTTGTTCTGATAGATGTTTATCCTGTGGAGATGTTTCCGTAGCAGATCATGGCCAGTAAGAAAACCTTTTTTCGGGAACTTTTTATTCATTTTGAATTACATATTCCCGTTAGAACTTTGCCTTGCCTTGGCAACCAGAGGATTCCTTAGCAACTTCATCTAACTCTAACAACTAAACGCAGCTTTAGAAGACGATGGAAGTAGCAGCAGACGACAATTGAATGGATTCTCAAGTTTTTAACATACTTAGTTTTTTAAAAAAAAGATTATTAAAATTAGCTAATTGCCTTCCAGTAAAAATAAAAAATCCGTATAGTAATTAATAACCATGTCCTTAATTTATTATTTCATTTTATTAATTAATTCGGTTATCTTCATAACTTTTCCGGGGCTGGCGTCAAGCGAAACGAGGGCAAGGCTGTCAAGTGTGATATGTTGCGTTGGTGTAGGAATGTGTATCGCGATGCTTTATAATTTTTAATAAAAATAATATTCATGGATGGTTACTTCATCTTACAAATTATTTCGTCTTATTAACACTACTCTAACTGCAATTCTTTGGCGACCGCCGTTGACGATTTTGCTTCTAGCCTACCGCCATATTCTTTTTGGTCTTCACTTACGCTACCCCCGCCGCGCAACGCCATCGTTTCCAAGGTATGCTTGCGCGCAAAGAAAGAGTTCTCTCGTACACCTTCGTGTACATCCCTTGTAAGGATTGAAATCGCCTTACATGCGTAGGATTTGTCAACGCCAAGTGACAATGGCCAGCATTTCAGCTTGGAACATTGTAGCAAAAGTTTCCAGCCTCAGTGAAAGTACAGTTCTGGGATTGCCACTGTGTTTGGGGCTTGTTTGCCACTGTGTTTGGGGCCTGTTTGCCACTGTGTTTGGAGCGATTCGTATACCATACAATGACCCTTTTGGAGAAAGGCCTAAAACCCTCTCTCCGTTCTGTTCCTACAGTTTTTGAGGTATTTCTATTCTACTTTGATGACTTTTAAGAATCCGAAGGCAAAATTTTAAATTTTTTTTTTTTTTTGCAGACACGCGCACAGACACACAGACTTATAGATGAATGTTTCTGTGTAAGTGTCATAAATTGACTGCTATTTCAAAAAAGGGATTCAAATCTAATACTTTACACAAAAAAATTCGTAATGCATATTAATAATATACCTTGCCCAGCAGTTCAAATCCCTAGCCTCAAATTTTCAAGAAATTCCTGAACTTCTTACTTGCATAATTTCACCGAATTATATTTAAGATAAAATATATTATTTTGGTGATGAACATAAATTTATACCGAATGTAGTTTTATTCATTTTACGATCAGTGATACTTTATCCATGTCATCAACTTAGTTTAACGACACCACAAATTATTTGTTGAAATAATTTAATTCGTCTGACTAACCTAATTTGACTTCTTCTAAAGCAACAGTTTCAGCAAGAAATACATTTATGAAAGATACGACGTGCCATGAAAGTGGCATGACTGCACAGATAATTTAAGCTTTTCATTTAGTTTTCGTACCCCCTTCCCCGAAATGTCGTCACGCACCCACAGTTGGCGCTGTTAAATTAAAATTTGGTAGTGCTGAGGAAAATTTAAAGTATTTCATGTCCAAAATCCCATATACTTACATTCTATTTCTTGTCTGATCATTAATTCACTTGTATCCAACCAGCCTGCAAATGTCAAATGTTATTTACAACCGTTTTTATAAAAAATGGCATTAAGTATGCTCAAAGAACACATAGATTTTTTTTTTCATTTGGATAACAGAATATAATTAATATTTATTTTTGAAGAAGAGATTCAAAGTACTCCTTCCACATATGCAATACACTCTCCTCCCTTCCCATCTGAACTCTTAATATTCTAGCTTGTGATGAAAGAGACTTCTTTTTTACGGAGGCGGCGGACAGTCTGCCAGGATACCTTTTTTGGCAAACCGTAATCGGCCCCAAGTTTCCCTTCGAACTTCTCCCAGGCCTTGGCTTTAGCTATTGCTACTGCCATAGCTGCTGTTTTTCGCTCCGCGCTTGACTCGAAGTTGACCTATTTTTACGCTATTCTTTGCCTTGATAGCTTCTTGGACTTCACCGTTCTCACTGCTTGCGACCACAACACAATGCAACCGAAACAATCACAGCTGTCTTAAGCAACTGTCATTCCGTTTGGTGTTCATGGACATCCCTGTGCTGGAAAATAGTGTTCATTTTGAAAAGTCCATGGTTACAACAAAGATCCAATCCCTCATTCGAATTTAAATCAGTGTCACGGTTCCTCCCAGTCACGCCTTTCCACGTTTGGCCATCAGCACCCAGATGTGTACTGAAGTCACTCACTAGAATTACAGAATCTGCACATCTTCTCCTGCTGAAATCAGCTTTAAGTCATCTAAAAAGACGGGGTAGTCTGTGATTGAATTTGGAACATACAACGAACAGAGAGAGAGAGAGAGAGAGAGACCGTTTGTCACACTCGAAGGGATCCAATCTACAGCACAAGTTGGCAGCCAGGGGTTTGTCAATATTCTCACTCGCCCTGGGTAGCCGAGCTAGGTCTACAGTTCTCAAACCCGTAAATATCGGCGATACTTAAAACATCAAGTCGATATCGTTTGGCTTTCTCCACTAACTCGGATTCCTTTCCTGTCTTAGAGAGTACATTTCATGTGCCGATTGTCAGTATTTAGCCCGGTGTCGCTTTCCCGTTGCTTCTCCATAGTAATGGCATGCGCTACACCCGACTGTTTCTTCAAGCTCATATCGACCGCACTGATGGAGCTTCAATTACCTTCGTGATTATAAAAATGTTAGCCATGAACATGCAGAAACGAGTTCTATTATCATGTTCCAATGTAAAATACACATTAGGAATTCTAACGCTAATTTAAAACTCCCCCATAAATTCTTTTAATTAGGCAATGTAATTGCATATAATCTTTTATCATAAATTACCATTAGTCATTGTCAATATCTGGATTCGAATACAACAATATAGAAGAACAATAAGGCATGGACGAAATTGGACTTTAAATTATTTGAATTATGTACGTCAGTTCTATTTATACGCTATTTATAAATATTTGTATAACTTCACATTAAATTATTCTCCAGCTTTATTTTCGATTCACTCGTATACAAATACAGTATATACATAAAACTTTTATGACATCAAACTTGAATTTTAAACTAAGAAAAAGGGGGGTCTACCATCGTAATTACGAGCCACCATCTCGTATAATACATTTAACCCGCAACCGTTATCCTCTGGTTACGTTATGCAATGACTCAATGACTGGCAACATATACAATGGCATGATATAGGCAACTTATACAATATTACTTGACAGTCTGTATCATGACTCATTAATTGTCATTTTTCCCTCTAGTACATTCGTGGTGCTATAGTACAGGACAATTGCATTTATAGCATCCAAATGCTGTTCTTTCATCAAAGTGGTGATTGTAGGCACCTGTTGTGTAATTCCAGTCACAAATTCCAGGATTAAAACATGTACCTTATCTCGTCGTTTTCGTGTCGAAGTTCGTCGATACATAACTCTCACTTGTATTTGCTATACTGGTTTCCACATAGAATCTCACCAAGAGTTTCAAACATGTTGATCAAATATCATGGTCTAATTTACTTGGACGTAACATGAACCCATTATTTTCTGACGTCTCTGGTAATTGTTATTTGGATATTCGGATCTATTTCAAAGACGCAGTCTGGTGATTGAAATATCAAAATAAATATGGCATTGGCACTGTCTTTTATATGCAATTAATTATTTTCATAAAAAAAACAACAACAAAAAAAACAGAATTGTTGCTGCACGCCTTTGTAGGCATCCAGTCTGCTGCCAATTTTTCAAGAATCCGTAAAGAATAGGACCTCATTAATTTGGTAAAAAAAATTCAAGAAAACATCGTTATCGTAATGATATTATTAATATTCTAAAACCAGTCTATGTCTAAAAAATGTCTTCTATGATAGTTTCAACTCTTATGTACACGGTCATTTTTATAAGATAATTTTTTCTCAATGGTAAAATCGCTTTAAAACCGTGAATCTTTGAAAAGTATTATGCATGCATGTTAAATATAATAAATACTCATCCTGGGCCTCGACCCCGTCCTTACGAGTTCAGGAGATGGCAAGTTTTTAGCGCTTTTTACTGTGTCGTTTTTTTTTTTTTCATTGTCTTTCAAGTTTATAAAAATAAAAAAAATGACAAAAAACAAAATCCCATCTTCCGTACTTTTTCCTTACATTTATAGATCTACACAAAATTAAATTCAGATTTGGAAAAGCGAACAGGGTGTTTGATAAGGTGTTTTCCGCGATTTTCCCGTTCATTTCTGAGAAAAAAATTTTATGATCAGTAGCCACATAAAAGCTGCGATTGATTAATTATCATAACTCTAACGTGTGAAAAAACATGCTTGATCTTAATTATATAGCTTAATTAATCAGAGCTAATTAGCATATGTCAGTTTCGGCTTGATGTTCAAAGTAAAACGAACTCTTACTGGTTTAGACGCTGGGGGGGGGGGGGGGGGCAGGTTTCGACGAGAAACTGCAAACAGTTAGAGTTACGCCGTATTATGACAAATAATAGTCTATTAAAAATTTCTCCGCTAATCTTATTAGCAAATATGATTTAAGAAAATGCGAGAATCCAGCGAAAAAATGAATAAAATGAAACTTAAATATCAGGAGTATCGACACTTTATTTTTTATGACTATATGCTGTGTTTTCACAAGAATACTATATATACTATTTTTATGCCACGAAATTAACGGAAAGGAACATGATAAAAATGATTCACTTATTAAACAAAAGTGCATCGACAATTTTTATTCTAGTTGGATAGTAATTTGGAATAAATATAAATGATTATTTTATTATCCTAATTATCCTGCAATAAGCTACTTTGCTATTAGAGAGAATGAATATACATCTAGACATCTTTCCAATTCAAAGTCGATATTATTTCGAAAGTAATTAACGCAACTATTAATAAGATCTCATAAATAAAATAATAAAGCAAAGAAAGTATGTTTACGTTACTCACTCTCTTAGGCGCTGCTTTCTATTGCAAGGTGATATTGTGTTCAAAGCTCCTTTGTTTTAAGATCATCGTCTTGGAAAAGTTTTTTAAATTGTGCGTGGAACACTTGAACCCTTCGTGCGTTTAGGGCTGTAAGTATACAAAATGGGGTCGGCTTTCATTTGTGGCATATGATATATGAAGTCAATTAATCGATTAATGTGTCACGTTGCCAGGGTTGCTACAACGACGCTGCAGCTAAAAGTTTGTCAATCAAATGGGGTGAAAACAACAGGAAAGGGCTAAGTCCAGGGAAATTCTGTTGTTTTATGATCGTTCACTTATGGCTATTTCCCTATCAACCAAACCCCAATAATGGCAACTCGTTATAACAAAATGGATTGGTCTCAACACCGCCGTTATATAGGGAGCACTGTACTTCATAAATAAATTACTATAAGAAATAAATGGGCAAATTTGTAAATTACTTCATTCGTCTCCCCCTCCTTCTTCGTCTTCGTTTTCATTAACTAACTGTTGCACTGTTTCCGTTCCAAACGCTCATTTTATTTTTCAAAGAATTATTTCCATTCTTTATTTATTATTTCATCATTTATCGATTATTAAATGAAATTAATTGATAGAAAGTTACAAGTCAAAGATATGACAAAGATTATACAAGGAGAGATAAACAGAAATATGCAATCTCACTAATTAAGAAGTTTTCAAAGAAGAATTGAAATTGTGAATGTTTGAATTTATTATGAAAATAAGTAAAACAAATAATGCTACTACGAATTAATTTGAACCATTTTCATATTGAAGTTATAAAAAGCAAAATTTTAATAAACTTAAATATTTTAGAATTATAAGAAAACGTTGTATCTGTTCAAAATTTAATAAAATAGCGAAACATTTTCAACAATAAAAAACAAAACAAATGATTGGAATAATAAATGTCATATATCAGAGGAGGGCACGCTTGAGGTCATTGAGAGCCGCATTCCGGATTTTCATATATTATAAAGAACCACACAATATTTACATAGTATTAAATACACAATCTCAAATAGCAAAATATTAGTTACTTAGTCAATTTAATAAAATTCAGTGAAAAAGCTTCTGAAAAACAGATTTAAATTTTCAACGGGAGCCTCATTTGCCCACGTCTGTCATATATTAACATTTTCGATCATCGCCAGATTGTTCAGAATTTCAGTTTCTTTTTTTGAGAAAAGATGACTATCATACGATGAGTATCAACGAAGGATTATTTATTTAAATGAAGAGATTCTTCGTCTATTAGTCAATAAATAAAGTTCCAAAAAGAGCACATCATTTTTCCCATAAAATTACTTACTCTGCACATATTAACATTTTATCTATGATACTAGGTCTTGTATTGCAGTAAGATTAAGTAAATACTAAACGATTTTATTAAAGCAATACTGAAATTTACGAAATTATTAAATGAAAACTGAATATAATGCTCCAAGTATAAGGTAATGATATTATCAGAAAAATGATATTATTACCTGATTGGCCACCGCTTCTTATTTTGTACTTTATATCATTGTCCTGCTGCTTGAATTTTCTTTATTCGTATTCAATTGCTTCGAAACACGTTAGCTAGCTAAAATTTCAATAACATCAGTATTGCTTTAATACAAATCGTTCAGTTTTTTTTTTATAAATAATTTAGCTGCTTTGTAACCTTCTTTCAGAGTGAGTCAGACTCAATGTACATGTGCGCATATGTGCAGAATAAATAATTTTGTGGAAAAGAGGTGCCTCCTATTTTGAAGGCTTCGCAACTGTAAGTATCCACAGTGTTTTGATAGTTTCTCTCTTAGACAAAGTTATAAATAATAAAGGTAGATAATTTATCTGGTCATTTAAATCATAAGATAATTTTGTTAGGTTTATTTTATTAAATGCATTTCTGTAGCATTTCTTTCTTGCAATTTCTTCTCTTATAATATTTGCGTTAATCCTAAGAAGAATATGATTATTTCTGATGCAAATTGTGGAAAGATAAGTTTGTGTGTAATTATTTTCTCTGGAATCACGTTTTTTGATGAATTGTCTTCTTTTATCATTTTATTAAATTCTGAGGAAATATACAGTCCTTTTTATAATTATATACTTATGAAAACTTTTGTCAATAGCAATATTAAATATGTATAACACTAAATAATTTTCTACTAAAGCGCTTATATTATACGTATTATTGAAGCCTGGCCCAAGTATTATAAACGGTTTTGAAATCTTCTGAATAAGATAAAAATTTTAATAATAAAATTATTGTTGCTCAACCATAAATAGAGTTCTCACACTTTATCGCGCTCAATCGGTAGATATTTTCTTTTTAAATGCTCTAATTTTCATAAATCCTGGCTCTTCAACAATAGGCTGCAACGAGCGGTTGCGAGCAGGCTTGAGTGAAAAAAGCAGTTCATAGGCGCATGAGGGTATAAAGTATCCCTATGACATCACTACCTATTGAGCGCGATAAAGTGAACTCTTCCATTTCACCTTACCGTATGGAAATATCTCAGCCAGCATTGCGGAAACCGTTCGGGAATGGGCCTTTTCTATATCTACTTAAAGCAAGGTCTGTACAACGGGGTTGAAGAAATAGATTGGCCTACCCAGAGCTTCGATTTCATTCCCATTGAACATCTGTGGGATGAATTGGAACATCAACTACAAAACCAGACCACGCCATCCTTCATCCTTGACTGAATTAACAATTGCTTTGAGGCAGGCAGGAAGGAAAATTCCAGGTTCTTACCGGTGGAAAGCCTTCCTCGGAGGCCGGCCAGGTGGCCGAGAGGGCTAGGGCATAGGCTTTCTAGTTCTCGAGTCCGCCTGGTCGTGGGTTCAATCCCGCCGTGGGCATGGATGTTTGTGTTTGTCCCGGGCTGCGTACAGATATAACTTGTGTAAAAGACGCAAAATGACCTTAGATGTCGACGCCAAAAGTTTCTAATAAACCAACCAACCAACCTACTTTGGAGGGTAGAGGCTATCATTAGAGCAAAAGGGGGTGCCACCTGCTAAATCTTACCTGATGCCTGCGACGCAGAAATGCTGGTATTCCTAAACTTTTGATCATTTAGTATACAGGGTGTTTCTAAAATATCTCCCGTATTATATATGTTTATTAGCCAAAAACTATTACAGATTTTAATGTGTTTTTTTTTTATTCACAAAGAAAAACTCAAAAAATTTCTTAGCCTCGCGTGAGTTGATCATGAGACGCGAGGTTGGCGCATGGTACCATTGTTGGCGCGTTGTTCCATTTTACGCGAGACGCAGCAAACAATGGCGAGTGTTCAAGAAAAAGCTCAACGCGTGTTATGGCTTGCGGAATTTAAGTCAATGATTACAGTTCAGATAATGTTCAAAATAAAGTTTAATAAGGATCCTCCAAATCATAAGTTAATTAAGCTATGGCATGAAAAATTTTTAAACACAGACAGCCTATTACACAAAAAGGGTGCTGATAGACCTCCAGCGGCACCACAGAGAGTAGAAAAGGTCAGGGAGGCGTTCGATCGTAGTCCCCGTAAATCAATTCGCCAAGCGGCTCCTCAACTGGATATGCCAATGGCATCCGTACATAAAATAGTGAAGCACTGCCTTCGTCTTACACCCTACAAAATCCAGATGATGCATGAACTGAAGCCAGAAGAGCGACCGAAGCGCAAGAAGTTTGTTGAGGATATGCTCCAAAAAATCGACAATAAACCCACCTTCCTTGAGGACATTTTATTTTCTAATGAGGCAACATTCCATACTTCCGGAGCAGTAAACCGACACAACTGCCGCATTTGGGGCTCACAAAACCCCCACGTTCTAAGGGAGTATATACGCGACAGCCCAAAGGTTAATGTTTGGTACGGTTTAATGCATGATCGAGTAATCGGACTTTTCTTTTTCGCTGAAGACACCATTACCGCTGCAACCTACCTAGATATGCTGGAAAATACCTGATTCCACAGGTGGAAAAACTGCAGCCCAACATAGTCTACCAACAAGATGGAGCACCTCCTCACTGGGGCCTGCATGCTAGGCAGTGCCTTGATGCGAACTTTCCAGGACGATGGATTGGAAGGGATGGGCCAATCCCTTGGCCCCTTCGCTCATACGATGCGAACCCTCTGGATTTTTTCTTCTGGGGATATGTGAAAGACAGAGTGTACAAGACCAACACTGATGACATTAAACTCTCAAGAACAGAATAATTGAAAGAATCGCTGAAATCACCCCCGAAATGCTAGCCCGAGCATGAGAGGAAATCGAGTTTCGCATTGACAATTATTAAGGCATGCTAAGAAACTTTTTGGGTTTTCCTCTGTGAATAAAAAAAATCACGTTTAAATCTGTAATGGTTTTAGAGTAATAAACATGTATATTACGGGAGATAATTTAGAAACACCCTGTATGTCACTACAATGACTGATCAACATTACAGAGAACACAGAAGAAAATTTCTTCAGAAAAAGCCAATATCTTGAATAATGTTAAAACTATTTAACAATAAGAAGTTGCACACGAATACAAAAAACGCTGAATGGAAAATAAAAAGAGAGCTGTATACCATTTAATTTTTGTTTGTTGAATATTAAAAAATTAAATTCATTAATTTCCTGTAATATTTTAACTTTAAAAACATTAAAGGCACTATAGTCATTAATAAAAGTATTTAATTGAATTTAATTTGTTTACCGCTTATACCAACTGAATAAATTTCATGGAGCAAATTTAAAAACTTTAATGTTCTTTTTTTATATATTCCCCCCCCCCTCCCCCGCACCAAGGATATCACAACTTCGATATTTTGCATTTTTTTTATATTACTTCAGTTAACTCTCCCCTCTTCTAGTTATATTATTGAACTTCTCCAGTATTTCTTATTTACTAGCAATTATAACAGATTTACTAGAAAGTAACTTTATGCCCAATAGATTGTATAATATTTAAGAAAAAAATTTAATGACTGGACATATTTTGAATAGGAAAGATAGCGGTTGGACGATGGCCTAGAGCAGTGCTTCTCAAACTGTGGTACGCGTACCACTAATGGTACTTCAAGCCGTGCCAAGTGGTACTCGTATAGTTACTTTTTCTTCAAAATAACAAGGACGTATATTAACGATTTATTGACAGTGGTATTTCAGTTTACTGATCCTCACGAGAGTGGTACTTATTTAAAAAGTTTGAAAAGCACTGGCCTAGACAGTTGTTTATATGCATTGTTTAACTATTAGTGAGATTCTGTCACACACATATTCGCTTTTTGCTTCTTCCTAAGAATTGTGATTAAGTTGGAAGAAAGCGTTCATAGTAGAAATCTGCATGTTGTATTTATTTCGGCCGCTGAAGGGCGTCATCCAATGAAAATTTTTACGAGATGAAAGCTGTATACAGCGACCAAAAGTTATTCTCATACGGCAAAAAATTTCAACAAAGAAGGGAATCCACGAAGGACATGGTCGTGTTGCAGCATCAGATGAAAAAGTGAGACACTTGAAAATTGCTTTGAGCGCCAATAGGCACATTAACATTAGGGAATATTCTTTAATGTTGAGCATCACTGTGAGAGATAAGTCAAGAATGGGGAAAATACAGGGTGTACACAAATGACTACCCTGGTTTCATGATTTTATTGTATGTGTATTATTCAACATATTATCACGAAACTTTGCAAGTACATACAGCAACTCGCCAAGTTCTTTTGCCATGTTACAGATTCTCGATAATGTGCCACTTTAGTGACTATACAGATATAAACTCTGTAATTAATGAAGCATGTCTCTGCCAATTTGAGCAAAAGATCGGTGATACGAGCCAGTAATGGCAGATCAGCCTCTAATAGCAGCACAAACACTAAGTCCATCAAATACCCCCATATAAACAAGTCACAATGGGTTAAGTCAAGGGAGCGTGGAAGCTATGACAGCTTTCTTTATCATCATTTCCGACACGACCGCTCCACTTTTGCAGCTGTAGCCCTCAATTTTGCAGCTGTAGCCCTCTAGCGGCCACAAACGGAAACATAGATCTGCCAAATATTTTTCAAAAAAAAAAAACAAAAACGTGGCGTTTTGCTCTACTAGTAGCTTCAAAAAGTTCCCGGAATCGTGATATGTTGTGAAATTGAGGTAGTGCGTGTGAGCAAATGAGGCTTCCCCGCATTGTTTACCATTCGCAGATCACGGTCGAACGTGAATTAAACGGAATGCTGCGGTGCACAGGAGTATGTTAACTGGTAGTGTAGAATAAGCATCGCATACTGATTTCGCTATGCAAAATGTCAGTTATGGTACAACGTTCGAATATCAAGGAATGTTCGTCGGAATGGCCGTCCATCAACTTCATCAATCCATCCACAATTAATCTTGTGAGCAACATCGTGCAAGAAGACAGACGCCGAAGTGTAGAGACAAAAGCTGCTGCGATATCCGCACTTTGCACCGTTCCGCAAATTGGCTTCCAGAGTGTTTCCAAGCATTAGATAGACGTTGGCAGAAGTTTGTTACTGCCCAAGGACAGTATTTTGAAGGAATTGTTGTTTAAATGTTTGTATTTTTTCTGTGTGCAGAAATAAAAATTAATTCCGGGAATTTTTTGAAGCTGTTAGTATATGTTTGCAACGTTTCGTGATATGTTAAAGAATACACCTACAATAAAATCATGAAACCCGGGCAATCATTTGTGTACACACTGTATATTGTAATCATTTACTATCAAATCATATGGTATCAATATTTTTTCATTTTTAAACCATATTATCTTACCTTATTATTATTTTTTGTTTACTTATAAATACAATAGTCTCTATGGAGATCTGTAAGCACAGTATGTTGGAACGATTCAATCATGGTTGGCCATAGACTTTGTCGTACTTGAACATGAAGGGGAAACACTGTATAAAAATATCTATATTTTATCTAACGAAAATTAAAAATCCAATTTCAAATTGTTAGAAATTACTGCCAAGTAAAATGAACAATGTCTAACAACTGAAATGGAAAATTTAATTCACACGACCAGTCCATTTTTTGTTGGACAGAGAATATTTACGTGTTAAACTTGTTTTTTCCCACAACGGGTGCCTAGTACTTTATCAGAATTATCTTGTAAAGTCTTTGTTTTTGTTTTTACAGACACCATTAATAATTTACATGAAACTGCGGTGCTGTCGTGATTGAGTGAAGATAAGGTTACTTGGATTTTCAAATGAATATAAAAATCAATCTAATGTCTTTACTTATCAAAATTTCGCCGCGGCTTTAACAGAAAGCATATTTCCAAATTAGAAAAGATCATTTATCTCTAAAATTCTGTTCGTTTATGAAATTTTCGTTATTGGAATTATCTGTTATTGATAGTTAAAGGTTGCAGAGATCTCGACCCCCCCCCCCCCCAATATCTTTGTTTTTTTATCGTGATTACACTGTTAATATTTGTGTACCCGATTTTAGAAGTTTTATATCAAAGGGAAATAAAAAATAGCAACTAAACGCGTCAATAAAAAACAAATTAAAAAATCCCAGAAATACACAGTTTCGAAAATTTCTATATTTACTGAAAATTAGTGCTATTTATTTATTTAGTTCTTTAAATAAAAAAAATAAAAAAATTATTTATTTATTTATTTATTTATTTATTTATTTATTTATTTAATGTATACCAATACCTCCGTCCAGGGCCTGTATGGCCATAGGCCGACGAGTTGGGTCCCTGGATGAACTTGGATTAACGACTACTGTATTATGGTCGCAGCAGCCGGGGGGGGGGGGGGTGAAGATCGTGTGTCAGCTATAAGTACTGTGCTGTTTTAGCTGGTTAGATTTTATTGACATATCGAGATTGTAACACACAATATTTTGATCTAATTGGAGAGAAGATCTTATTTTATCACTTAAACAAAATATACATTTGCTTGCAAAATGTTCTCTAATAAATGCCATTTCTTTGTAAACACACACGATATCGTCTTTTTCATTCACGATGAACAAATGTAAAAAAAAAAAAGAAAAACTATTCATTTCTAAATCGTTTGGGGTCAGTTTCGGATAACTTCAATAAAAAACATGTTTTGTTTGTTTTTATGTGAAAGAAAAATTTCATTCGTTGTCACAAAAACAAAATTCGAGAGGAGTAATTTTAGGCATAGTCAATTAGAAAATGACATCTACCATTCGGGAACAAATATTATCTTATACAGTGTATTCTTAAATCAATAATTTTTTCCAACTCAAGAATTTTGTGTAACAATAAAGACGCATTTATTGTAAATGTATCTAAACGTGAACACTCCACTGTTCGGGATAGTATTTACAATTTAGAGAAGCGTGCTCTTTTATAAATATAAAACTTATTAGAAATAAAAGGAAAATAACAAATTTATTTATTACAAAAATAAAGAAAATAATAAGCAAAATAAGAAAGCGTTTTGCAATAATTATCTAATATTTGCAAGCTGGAGAAAGAGAATATCCAGGTTTTAGCATAGTAAATATTTCAGAAACAATTTTAATTGAACAAGGATATAATACTCCCGCAATTTCTCCATCAATCAAAAAACACTTTCGATATTCATTTAACTGGCATTTAATGAGACTGGTGTAAAAAAAAAAAAAAATAATGCGCTTAACTTCTCTTCCCTGCGCGTTGTGATAGGTCCTGGTTTCAAACCTAGTGGAGCGTTTTATCCTGTCTGAACATCCTTCTTTTTATCCTCTCTGACATTCACCTAATTACTTCTCCATTAGTAAACTTTTTAATAGACGATTCGAGGCTGCTGGTTTAGACTAAATGATTTATCACGCCATTACTCGTCACGTTGTTGTTTATATAGTTTGTAAAAGTCGTTAATGTGCCGCAGAGAACTCTCACTGATCAACTGCGAAAGTTCTAATCTACGAGTAAGTAAGAAAAAATTATATCAAAGGAAAACCGGTGCATTATCTCGAAGAAAGGATATAATTATTCACGAAATTCTTTTGGTTTTCTATAGAACAGGAATTTCTAAGCCATGCGTGTTATTTGCTTTATTCTGGTGGTGGTAGCAATTGTGGCGGTAACTGGCAAAGAATCGACTAAAGAGCGCAAGAAAAGGCAGCTTGACTTTCGTCCTTACTGGCCTCCTTATTATTACGGTATATTTTGGAAATAGTTCCTAATTTCTTACATTTTTATTCGCGATTGAAAAATTTTATTTAAGACTATAATTTATTTATTTATTTATTTAATCAAAAGAAAGATACAAGTCGTCCACCCAGGGCAGTATGGCGGGGGCCGACGAGGTAGGTCCCTGGGTGGGGAGTAAAGAAACAATATTTGATGATTAAAAATTAAATTTTAAGGACAAATAGGGCGAGGAAAGGAGAGGAAAGTTAGTTTGGTGGGAATGTTAAAAAATATTTCTTTAGACGGTATTTGAAAGTGGCAGTGTTTGGTAATGAACGGAAAGCTAGGGGTAATGTGGACCAGAGTCTATTCCCGACGATGGAGACACTTTGAGTTGGAAGTTTCGTCTTATGTGAGGGATTGGCAGGGAATCAGAGTGTCGGATGTTATAAGGTGCTCTTGTAGTGGTAAATAACTGTTGGGAGAGGATAGTAACTATAAAATTATTGAGGGCTTTGTATATAAAAGCTGCTAGGTTAATATTGTAAAGTTGCTGTATGGGAGTTAAGCCCACGGAATTAAAAAGGTGAGAGGTTTACGAATTTTTAGCAAAATGTGTATAAACCATTTTTGAAGTGTAAATAAGCGTAATAAATTAAATTTAGTGGTTGATCCCCCAAAAAGAAGGCCATATGAGAGAGAGGAATGGATTAAAGCATTATACAGTAAAAGATGGATTTTGGGAGGGAGGAAATGAAGACGAGAAAAAATTCCTAATCGTTGGTTTAGCTTAGAAGCTAATGCATTAACGTGAGCATCCCAGGAAAGGTTATGGGATAAGTGAATTCCTAGGTATTTAAAATTAAAATATATTTATCATTTTACAATTAAAGGTTTATCTTCTATCTGTTTCAATGATAGGATAATTTCGTTTTTTGTACCGTTTTTTATTGATCCGGTTTGTTTTACTGTTTTTTTTTTTTAAATATTGTTCTCGTCTGTTTTCTTTGTTCTTGAGGCTCTTTTCGGCCTTTTAAATATATTCTTTTACAATGTTCTCAGTTAAATAAAAATACAATTAATAAGTATATGAAATTATTTTTAACGTTCATTTTAAGACGTGTAAATAGCCTCACTCATTATCAATCTTCCGTCCATTACCTGGCTATTAATTAAAATTTATACAGGTTAACTCACTTATCATTCAGAATGCTTATCGAGCTATTTAATAAAAAATTTAGAATAAATGTTCATCATCTTTCGAATGTTATAGCAGTTATCTCCAATCATAGGAAATCTATTCCGATTTCGTTGGGCAATTTACATAAAAAAATTAAATTCTTTCAATTCATCTTTTATTCAATCTACAATATTATTAGTTCTTACATTACTAAAACAGCTCTATCGTTGAGACAGCATTAGTTGAAGTTGCGTTGTGGGCTCGTCGCCAAGTTCTACAGCTATTTTGTGGGTTGAACGCTTCAAATAATTTTTTTCTAAACAATTTCATTTCAAATAACTAAATATTTAAGGCAAAACTGCGAAAGTACACTTTCATTTTTTAACGAATTTTATAAATGTGGGTTATTTAAATGTAGACATGGAAATATCTCGAAAACAAAGCATTGTACGGAAAACTTTGCCGAGACAAAAAAATATTATTTTTAAAGGGGAAATCTTTCTGTTCTAAAATCACACCACCAGTGTATATCCTAAATAGGAACCCCCCTTTTTTATTACAGATTTGGATTTAACGGAAAAAATACATAAAAAATAAGTCACTCGCAATTTAAAAATATAAGTAGGCATGTTACATTTTTTAAGGGAACTACATTTAGCGTGAGTGAATTTTTTAAGGTGAGTGAAATTTTTGATAGAAATCGCAATTTTTTGCAGATTTAAATTATACAAAAAATTTCTTGCCCAGCTCACTATTCTGTACTAGCAAGACAGACAGACATTGAATCACAAGATCGATGAAGATCATTGAAGATCGATGGATCGGGAGAGGTGGTCCAGTTGAGTGGCCTGCCCGGTCGCCAGATCTGACCGCCATATTTTTTTGTGGGGTTTCTTAAAGAATAAAGTTTATCAACTACTCGTGAAGACATGAAAGAACGAATAAGGAATGCGTGCGCTCAAATTCCAGCTGATAGACTATTAAGTTGCTTAAAGGTAATTGATGAACGAATCAATAAGTTCAAAATTTCGAACAATTTGCTGTAATAAAATAGTGAGATCAAAATTTCGAACACTTGGTGTAATAAAATAGTGAGAGGCGATTGGACTCACCTTAAACAAGCACACCGAAGGGAACAAACAACTACTACGACCACGTCATTGTTCCTGGGTAGCGCAATGGTCTGCCTTGAAAAATCAAAATTAACCCGATATCGTCATCTATCGCGAGCCGCAAAAATTGTGTCGGACTTATTTTTTTTTTTTTGTTTTTTCCCCGTAGAATCCGAATTTGTAATAATAAAGGGGGCTCCTATGTAAAATATCAAAGTTGCCACCCGCCCCACCCACTGGGAGCGGATGGGGGGGGGGGGGGGCTGATTTTAGAACAGAAAGATTTCCTTTTTAAAAATAATATTTTTTTGTTTCGGGAGAGTTTTCCGTACAATGCTTTGGTTTCGAGATATTTCCATGTCTATGTATACGCATACAGGCCCCGGATAGGTAATTGAAAAGATTAAAAATAAATAAATAAATAAACAAATAAATAAATATATTCAACTAAAAATTTAATTAGATTTGTGTGTATTGAGATAGATACTCCTCTTAAAGTGAAAATATTTTATTTAAAGTTAATTTTCAAACGCCAGTTTACAAATTTTAACTTTTGTCTTCTCCCAGAAAAACTTTTTATATTTTTTGGCATTTGTATGTCTACCGATGACAAATATTTAGGCAGAAATTTTTTTTATCACGTCTGATTGTTTGTAAATGACAATTTCCACTTGCGTGTGCAGTTTTTGTCAATTTCCAATCACGTGTGCACTTTTTGCCAATTTCCACTCACGTGCACTCATTTTGCGAATTTCCATTCACGTTTGCACTTTGTGCAAAATTTCACTCACTAACAAAAATGTTTTCAGTAACTTATTAAGTATCAGGAACACAATTGGAAAGTTTGTGAAGGTCTTAAAGCAATCGGTTCATTACTGAGACTGTTATCCATACTGTGGATACACAAAGTATTCTTGTTTTTTTTTATGCTTATGGGATAGCAGAGCCAGAAACCACCATTATGTTAAAAATGTGTGGACGGTTAGAAATTAATTTATTCCTGCAAAATGTTTTTTCCAAGATTATCCGAAGGCAAACTTATAGATGGTATAATGGCTGCATGGACAACTTTTAGAGTGGTGGTATAAGAATTATTGGGAAATAAAAAAAGTGAGAACTACAACGACAAATAGTTTCCAAACTCTTGGTTATTTACTATAAAATGGGTCTTAATAGGTCTTAAAAAATCCATTTTATCGATTTATATTTGATTTTCCTCCCTGAGAATCTAGGAAGCATGAATGATGAACAAGGTTAGGTTAGGTTAGGTTAAGTTAGAAACTAAATCTGCTTGAGCAGCGATACCAGGATTTGGGGATGAGCATATGTTAGGGGAAAATAGTTGGCTGCTCATCAGAGAAACTTACTTAAATTTATTTAAAAATATATGTAAAACGGTACTTTTTAGTTTTCTTAATGTGTGAAAACCTGTTTATTTTTATAAAATGGGAATAAATATATATTTTGAAAATGTGACATGATCGAACTTTTTTGACCATAAATTTGGATTTAGCGACCCCCAAACCCCCCAAAATAACACTTTTCTCACTGGGGGAACAAACCTGTAACCTAGTGTAATTTATTTGCTGTAGGTACAGCGACAATATTCACAAAAATATGAAACTTAATAAATAAAAACAAAATGCTAACCGCTGATCACTAGTGTTTTATCCTACTAAAATTTTTTTATTTTTTTGTATAAGTTTTATGTCAGTCTTTTTATCTTTTTTTATGTACAGAAAAGAAGCATTATTCATATATTTAGACTTACTTTTTAATAGCTATTTAATATGAATTCGAAATAAATCTTCTATTTTAGGTTCAAATGCGAGTGGATTGTACGATCCTTCAACAAGTGAGTGTTGTTTGGGAAATGTAATTAAGTTTCGCCGCAATAACCTCGAACGGTGTTGTGGGACGGGAACATACGACCCTACACGCGAACTCTGTTGCCAAGGAGTAGTGCACTCTTTAGAACTAGGTTATGGGTGCTGTGGGAACAGCACTTTTTACCCTGACGAAGAAGTGTGCTGCGGTGACACCCCTGTGCCATTAGATGGAAGAGATTTAGAAAGTAGGCAATGTTGCGGAAACAAACTATATAACATAGACGATGAACTTTGCTGTTATGATGGCATTGTCCCCGTAATTGTTGAGAAAAAGAATTCAAGATCATCTGGTTGTTGTGGCAGAGAATCTTACGATTATGAAACAGAAGTTTGTTGTACCATTTACGACTATGAGACTGGACAAACGACCTTCAGCCAAGTTTTTCCGAAAGAAAATGAAAATGTGGGCTGCTGTGGAAAATCAACTTTCAATTACCAAACAGAAGGATGTTGCGGCAATGAACTTTTCGATTTAAAAGAGGAAGTTTGCTGCTATGCAGCTCTTCCAAAAACGGTCCCTGTTAAGTCGAACACTAGCAGTTGTTGCGGAGATAAGACATACGATTACATAACCGAAGTGTGTTGTATGGATGGCAATAATATAGAAATTTACGAAAAGAAAAATAATAATGCGGCTTGTTGTGGAACTAAAATGTACAATACAGAAGAAGAAATGTGTTGCTATAACAATGGAGAATGGGTCTTAGGTAGTCTCACCGACTGTAACGAAAAGGGTAAAATACAATACCCTATTTGTTGTAATGGAGAAGTCCATAACCAAAATAACGGCATCTGTTGTTATGGATCAGATGGGTCTCAAAAGTTTCACCGTAAGAATGGTAATGATGCTACAACATTAAGTTGTTGTGGATCAGAAGCCTACGATTATACTAAAGAACAGTGTTGCGATAACACTGTGTATGAACTGAACTCTAACGCGACATGTTGCGGAAATAAACTTTACAATTATTATACTCAAACCTGTTGTTATGACTACTATTCAGGTAATCCTGACTATGTCATCTATGATGGACCTTATAAAAGCTGTTGTGGAAGCGACATTTATGATCCGAACACCGAAATCTGCTGCGGTTCCCGCACTTTCCAGAAAAGTGGCGACGAAACAAGCTGTTGCTTTTATCAACAAACCGACGAAGGTCAGTGCGACCCCATCAGAATTTACCCAATGGCATACGCAGACAAAGGAGATACATTGACTGGGAGAGAAGAGGTAACTTACGACTAAGATAGTGTTTGCAAAGATTAATATGTAAAATATGTGTATGAAAACAATTCATTGATTTCATTACCATAAAATATGGGACTGGTATATTTGTCAATTCTGCTTTAAATATTTGTAATACTCTTAAAGTAAAAATTTAAAAATATTTAACTTATTGTTGATACTTTTCTGAGCCTTACTTTGAAAGGAAGAAAAAAAAATTTAAACAATTTAAATTAGAAATACAGTTAAAAATGTAACACACTTGAAAATAAATAAAACCTCAGCTAAAATTTAACACAGAAATAAAGTTGGCATTTTTTTTTCTTTTTTTTTTTTACAAAAAGGGAAATATTAAGAAATTTAAACATATGTACAAAGAAAAGGCTATATGCAAAGAAAAACCTCTTATCACAAGAAAACATCCGAGATATGAAAAGGCAGATATTTCCTTATGGTAAGAGGTTTTCCTTCATAAGAAGACAATCCCACATGACAGTTTCTTGTTTTTTTTTTTCATAAGCTTTCCTAGCATAAATTATCACAATCCTTTTATGATACAGTTTATTTAGTTTATTTTATACAGGGCAAGTGAAAGTGATTGGTACACAAAAGACTGTCCCACCTAGGCTGTACTCTAGATCGCTCATGGGCTTCAACTATGGCCGTGTTCGTAAACTGAGCCAAAATAAACTACGCTCACTAAGCTCGGGAGCGCTCTCGAAGAGCAAAATTTTACGAACGTCGAAATCTTGGAGGCGAGAAATTTACGAACGCATTTGGAGCGAGCGTCCTCTGAGTGCTCACTGAGCGCTCAATTTACGAACACGGCATATGGCACATCTCAAAATTCCCACTTTCTGAGAAAACCGGATTCGTAAATTTCTATAGGTTACCTACGTTAAGGATCATCTTGTATTAAACCCCTCACATTTTTATGCAACGTAATGATATTGTTGGGTGATAAAATAAGCCAATTCGACTTTTGTGTTGGATAACTCGTTTATGAAAATTTTAAGATGTGCCACTGTTGCAAACGAAAAGCGATAGATCGCCAATATAAATGACAGATTTATCTCTCGACTTTGAACTAATCTTCACAGATGTTCGATATGAATTTAGTTTATGATACGTCTAATGTCAAGGCGATAGTCTAGCTCGCCTAAATTCGACAGAGCACACCTGGCGTAATCGAGGCTACCCAACACCTCCTAGAAAGAAAGAAATCCTGTCGACTTATGATGATGTAACAATGTATGACATTTCTTTATAGGAGGCGTTGGCTAGAAACGTCTCCCAGTGGACAATCCGTAGGAACATGCGTGCCCTCGGCTATGGGAGCCGTCGCCCTACGCGGGTATCACTTTTAATCCCGCGTCATCGGACACTTCAGCGTGCATTTACCACCAATCACATCGAATAAACACTGCAACAGTGGCGTAACGTCATAGGATCGGAGGAGTAACGGTATCAACTGTTCCATGCCGATGGGGGTGGAGTGCAGAGCTCATGAAGCGGGTGGAGTATCAGTCATGTTATGGGGGGCATTTTCATTGTATGGAATGGGCCCCCTTGTTCTTCTGGAAAACGCGTTGAATGGTCTGCAGTAACGTCAATTGCTCGAAGACCAGTTTTTGGCCTTCCAACGCCCCGACGACCTAGCCGTCTTTCAAGATGGCAATGCGCCGCCACATCGCTCCATTGTCGCCCGAGAATGGTTCGAAGTGTATTCAGGGGAGGTCCAACAACTGCACTGGTCATCCCGAAGCTCTGATATGAAACCTATCGAGCATATCCGGGATGCCGTTGAACTCGGGTTTCGTGCGCTGGATCCTCTACCTACGAACAGACTGTAATTGACTACCGCTCTGCAGACTGTGTGGTGTTATCTGCCTCCGGAAGTGTACCAGGGACTTGTAGACTCACTTCCACGCCGTATCGCTGTGCTCCACAAGGCCAGAGGGGGGGGGGCGACCAGATATTCGGTGACTATCCCATTAGTTTTGCTCAGTCAGTGTACATTGTTACATCATCATAAGAAGTTACTGCTTATCGTATTTCTATCAATAATCAGCCTTAAATTATGACTTCTTATGATCATGTAACTATGCTTTAGTACTCCTGCTTTAAACCTACCGAGTCCTGGGAGCATATAGACTAAAGGTCATATCACAGTATAGTTAGACAGTAGGCGCACTCGCCCTGATTTGTTCCGGTAAGTTTGTCATATTGCGTGACTGTATCCAGCAATCTCCTCTCCTAGCTGTCGAGGCGGGCAGGCATGATAGAAGCTTCTATCAGTGTCGTACTTGTGTTTTTTTGTTGTTGTTGTTGTTGTTATTTTTGCTTGTGTTTTAATCTGAAGGCAGCTAGAATAGTGTTTCATGGAGCACTTCCCACAAAATGCATCCAAAAAGAACATAGGACTTATATTCACAAATGATTAAAGTGCTGTTTCCCTTACCATGTTTCACCAAAGAATTTCTTAACAAATTGCTTGTTAGGGTAAGAATTTACTTTACATTGAAATTTTTAACAAAAACAAATTACAGGCATTAAAAAAATTTCATTTGGTCCATATGAATTTGTTTTATTCTTAATTTTACTTGAATTTTTTTAAGCCATCAGATGATGTTCTTATAATACAATGTAAAATGCAATTAAATTTTATTTCTTGTTTTCTGACTTGAGATTAATTAAAATGCTATATATTACTAATATTTATAACAAAGAAAAATATTTTTACAAATAAAATAAAAATGCTAAACAATAAAATATTTATTTCCTAAAGCATTATAAATCACAGAAAACATTTTTCATAATCATGTCGAAAAAATTTGCAACCCTATAATAACATAGAGCATATTTAAAATTTGCACTTTGATAGAGTACAGTCAGACAATATGGCAATTGTCGAGCTTTCCTGCCAAGCACGGTCTGACACAACATCAAAGGTTCTGCCTTGAAGTGCGCCTACTGTCTAACTATACTGTGGCCATATCACTAAAGGCCGAGTCTCACTGAGAATAAATTTAGCAGTCATTATTTCGGATGAGGAAGATCAATTTTAATAAGGGACTGAGACTGAAAACTTTATTGCTGCGTTCGTATTACAGAGATAAATTACTAGCAATTACAGAGCTGTTCTAAAGACGCATTTCCACCGAGGCAACTTTTAGGCAACATGTAGCATGCGTCAATGCCGAATGCTATACATAGTCTTTCAACTGAAGGAACACGAAGCCACAAGTAGCAAAACCTATGGCACATAGTCACGCACCTAGAAACAGTCAACACTAGAAAACATGTAGCATGCGTCATGTCGTTCAGTGTTGCCTCAGTGGATGCTTTACTGATGCTTCCTTTAGCAATAATGAGCTGACAATATTGTACCAAATTCTCCTTATCAACAAGAATATAACTCGTAAAACGATTTTCAAATATGCTGAAAAGAAGAATATAAAAAGTTGTTGTTTAATATTACAACAATATTTTATATACAGCAACGGCGAAAACTGCATGTCAATTTACGTATTCGATTGCAGCGTTCACACGAATCTTTCCAAACACGCGCGAAATGAGAAATGCTCGCATGCCTAAATGTTTTAAACTACTGGGCCTATGTTTTTTCCACTGCTAGAGCTATTCATCCCTTCTTAATCATTGTTGCAAAGCATTGTCGGGGAAAATCTTGTGCGTCCCTTCTTAATTCAGTGTGATTTTAAATTTCAATATTTCACTTTTACTTGCAGTTGGTTTAAATAAACATTTGAAATACCTTTGATTCTATCCACACACATCATTTTTGAATATAGGCCTAACTTTAATTAGCCATTTTTAACAATAGGCCTAACATTAATTTAACCATTTTTAACAATAGGCCTAACCTTATTTAGCCATTTTTAACAATAGGCCTAACCTTAATTAGCCATTTTTAACAATAGGCCTAACATTAATTAACCATTGTTAACTATAGGCCTAACATTAATTAGCCATGTTTAACAATAGGCCTAACCTTAATTAGCCATTTTTAACAATAGGCCTAACATTATTTAGTCATTTTTAACTATAGGTCTAATATTATTTAGCCATTTTTAACTATAGGCCTAACATTATTTAACCATTTTTAACAATAGGCCTAACATTATATAGTCATTTTAACTAAAGGCCTACCATTAATGAGCCATTTTCAACAATAGCCTTAATATTAATTAGCCACATTTTATAATAGGCTAATGTCACTGAATTTTAAAACGAAATGAGCACATGCATCGACAAAGCTTCATCACGGGCACGTGCTCCAAGCTGCCATCAACAATGCTTAAGTGATAAACGAAAAATAACACTGTATTCACTTATGACTCGTCAGTACGAATCGACTGATATATTAAATGCCCTAAGTTCATATTCTTATCATTAGTGCACGTGCCTGAAGGGGTCCACGAGAGCTCATCAAAAGCTGATATATCGCAGTTGAGTTCTTCCATTTTCGCGTTATAGTGCAAACAATGGCCGGCCGGACACATAAAGGAATTGATTATGCTTGTATTTTTATATACATTATAGCTTTAGCTAAAGCTCGTAATAAGGACTCATTTTAGTACTTTTGGGGTATCATTTTCTCGGATGTAGCATTTCGAAAATCGAAAAGAATGTCATATTCGTCTTGTGCTCGTCATTCCCGTTCGAGTGACATATTACAAGCCTTATATTGCCAATAAAAAAATTTAATGGGGGGTTTGGGCCTCAACAGTCACGTGACTGTTAGATCGATTTCAATCACCAACTAATCAGGTGAGCTCAGGAAGGGTCTCTATCGAAGAGCGAAAGCAGAATTTGAAAAACTTAAAGCATTCTCGAGTAATCGTCGGACAGACGGACAGACGGACAGACAGACACACAAACAGAGCGAAACCAATATATACTTTTCAGCATATAATAATGCAAGTCTCACTACAGAAAACCTCACTACAGAAAAGCATTCGTGACATAGCTGAAAGTGATTCCAATACCTTAATACAAGAAGTGACGTATTGTAATGCTTTGTGACCGTTGGGCGGCGCGTAGCACCAATGGCACCTCATAGTCCCAGCATGACTTAACCAATTCCGGGAGGTATGAATCGACGTGACTGGGAATGCGCATGTGGAAATATCCTTGAATAGACAGATGGATGCCATTTTTCAAATTCCATCACGCCCCTTGAACACGACTCTTGTGACGCGTTTATTTACGATAAACTGTGAAGTTCCTACAATGTTTTCAATTCCTTTTCATTGCTGGATTTTCACATTGGGCAAGCTGTTTAACCTTTTGAGTGACCTGTGGAGTGACTTATGGGAACTCAAGGATTTTGCCCTTTCTGGCCAGTTGGAATTAACTTTCCCGGGCTTTTCTTTTGAAACAGAGAAACTTCGTGTTTGACATGTGCTCATTATAGCCAAATAACTGTAATAACCGTCGGAACGGGCAGTAATGAACCTTTCCCAGTAAGGTCCGATTTTCGGAGACATTTTTTCCATGACATTTACTGCTTTCAAATGAAACACAACCATGTGGACGTAATATCATCATTTCACGTGCTTTCTGCCATGCGTACGTGCACGTGACTCGCAACATTCACACAATAAACAGTTCCCATAGATCGCAATCAACTTTTCTTTAAATTGTCACTATTATTCCGGGTTTAAATGCCTTCCTCTTTTAACATTCCTCTTTAAATTATGTTTTAGGGGTAAGCCTAATAATATTTTGAAGTTGATATGTTCGTTTATATATGCTCTATTTTTGAAAAATATTTTTTCATGTGCTAAACTGTGTGTTGTTTTTTCTGAATAAAAACAAAAAAAAGTCGTCGGCTAGGCGACAGTGATTATCTAGTGGACGACAACAACGAAGACAGAAAAAAAGAAATCAAGGTCGCTGAAATCTTAGCTGTCAATGAGAATAATCAAATATTGTCGTAATAAAGCAATATTTCTGAGACTGATAGATTTTTCATTCGAAAAGCAAAAGAATTTTAAAAATCTATTTTCTAATTAATGTCATTACAGAATTTTGGAAACTATTATCACTGTTAAAATTAGATTGATTTTTATTTTTCGTTGAAAAACTTAATCATGACAACACAACAATTTTCATATAAATAATTGATGGTATCCTTGTAATAAAAAAGCGAAAACTTATAAAAGAATTTTTTAAAGCTGTTGTAGTCAGAGAAGTTTTGGAAGCCGTTTTATAATGTTAGAATGACCATTAAATCCTTTAGCTGGAAGATTTTGAATAAATCAGAATGCTCATACACAATTTTAATGAATTTTTTTGTCTTCTACGTTCGTAAAAAGTATTCAAAAAGTGTCCTATCACTTCTTTGCACAGCTGAACGCTTTCCTCTCCATTCAGATAAAGGAACTTTTATGATCACTGTAATACTATAGTCATAAAAAATTGGCTGGTACGGCCGCTTTTACGAATTTTATTTGATGTGGATAACATTACAATTCGATAAAAACACGTTCATTCCAATATTTGTTGACTGTATTTAGTCGTTAGAATGGGATGTCGAAATTGATACCTATTGGGGATATAATATATAAAAATTGTACTCTATCATATCTCCGCAGTTCAGGGCATTCGCGAAAGCTATGCTGAACAATAAAAGCCACACTTTGTATCTAGTTAGGAGAGAAAATTTTCCAAGGAATGCAATGCATGTGTATTAGCAAGACAAGATAAAAAAAAATTACGCAAATTTCGTAACACAATAAATGATGAGTAACTCCAATGGATCTTGTTTACTTGTTCCGTTTACTATAACGTAGTCCGTGAGTTTCAAAAACCGAAAGAAAAATGTATTAAAAATAACAGGCAATAATTGGAATCATTAATGAAAAAAATTAAAAACAAAAACATTTTAAATGAGACCAATTTTGAGTAAACTCTAACATAAACTCCATAAAAATAATTTTTACGAAGTAAACAAAATTATTTTGCTTCTCTTGAATATTTGTAGGCAAGACTTATTATCGATCGACTATAATATTAAATAGCCTTTAAAAGCGACTGGAGTTGCATGCAACAAAAACGACCATTGCCTCATTTTTCCGGGAACTGACTACTATCGATGCTATTTTGAATGTTCTATTGTTCCACATGATCATTAATCTCGTTCAAAAAAACATTCCTATTCAAGTTTTAAGAAGGATGACCCTCACAAATCTTTGTTTTTTTCCTGACAGTTAAAATTTTCGTTTAATGCCCGAATTAAAATTGTTTTATTTATTGTCTTGTTATGATGTAATTAAAGACATCTTTGCGAACACTTGACTGACACAATCTAAAAAATTAACAATACAGTCGATTCCTGATGGGTATTACGAAGTATCGATGCATTTTTTGTTAACAATGAAGTAACTTTTAATTCAACACGCATCCACAGTTGACACTGATAATTTTTCATGATAATTATCGTGAAGCAATATGAAAAGCTTTACGAATGAAATGAAAAACAGAATTTCTAACAAGCGAAATTGGTAATTATGGTTTTTTTTTTTTGGTTTTTTTTTTTTACTAGATTTATATATTGATAATTACACTTTCTAGATTTCATTTTTCCAATGTTACTTCCGTTACTGTTTTCATATGAATATTACTCATGGTGCAATGTTTCATCAGCGGATGAGCCTGTCGAGGTTTATTCCACATGGTTATGAAATAACTATTCTAAGCTATATAATAAAAGCTATGATAATGAGTCATGCAGCTCAGTCAATGAAAGATAATTTTCTCATGTATTGAGAACTTACATGTACGACCTATATAGTCCCCATCCACTTTTTAATGAGAGGGAAAAATTTGAATTTTAGATTTGTCTACTACCAAATAGGTGTAACAGACTCGTGCAAATATCGCCACTGTCACATGATGAGACATGAATTTACGATGAACGAATGTACGAGTTTACTAAGAATAAAAAAAAAAAAAGTCTTTTATTGTAATTTTTATTAACCATTAAAAATAGTTATACAGAGAGAACTTGATGTTGAAATAAACGGATTTCTGATGTAATCTAGAAAAAATTTTATGTTCAAAATATTGTTAATTATATGTTTAACCATAGCGAATAGAATTAATAAGTGTGAAATGCTAAAAATCAGGCGAGCGGCGGATATGTGAAATAACAGCGCTGCTGTCGACTCCATTTCGACCAACTTCGTAGCGTTTTTTTTGCTGGCTGCAAATGGGAAGTTCAAGTTTCGTGTTCAGTTTCTGTCCTATATTTTATTATTTCACTATTTATACGTGATGAGCTTGTTATAATGTGTTAATAGTGTAATTTGCATATCGTTTGTTACGTTTAAAGCAGTAATTTTAGTCGTATTTTAAAAAATTTACTCGTTATATTTACTCGTGCCTTATGGCAGCAGATAAGCCTACTGCGGTTAGCAAATGTTAGCAAAGATCTGAGGTGAATTCAGGAAGATAGCCGGCTCGCTACGGCTTAGTGGGCTAGCCTATGAGTATCTGTACAACCTTTTTGTTAAAAACTGAAGTCATTTCATTGAAAGTAACTTCCAAAAACTAACTTAAAATCTAAAAAAATTCGTTAAATCGGTAAATGAATTTAAAGATGAAGAGCGTCATTAAATAGTTCGTTATTTTGAATTGTTCGCTATTTTGAAATCATTAAACTGAAAATAATTAAAATAATTAAAATTTTAGCCTTTTCCCTGAACGCGTTCGCTAGGCTTGGCTAGCTCTTCCTGTCCGTAGCCGGCTAGGTTTTTAAGCGAGCTTCTTAAAAGTTGGCTTCGTTGGTCATTTTCAAGATGGCTGCGCCCATTGACACAAACGTTCATGAAACTATGATCGAAACACGATTCATTATCAATGGACATGAATTTATTTTACACAACAGCGACAAGATATTTACGGTTAAGTCAAGGAGAGATTGTAGTAATTCATATTTTCTTACTTCTCTATGACTAATAAAATGTTTAACTTTTATTTTGAGATAAATAACTTGTCGTTGATTTTATTATTGAATTAATGAACAATTAGAGCTTGCAACAGAAATTAATCAAAATAAAGCAGAAATTTTTTTATTCTTTCCCATTTTTTCACCCTTTTTTTCATCCCTTCATTGATTCTCTTCGATTTCGATCTTCGATGGCTAGTCCCTAGTTTAGCAGTGGGCCCAGATCGTTCAAATACGCTACGGCTAGAAGGCAGTATATCACGTGATGGCTAGGAGGCGATACCTCTAACCATAGCAAGCTGGCTACCTTCCTGAATTCACCTCTGATCCTTGATGTTAGCGATCATTGTTCTTGAAGATCACCAGAATTAGGCCCTTTTAGAGTTGGAACAGATTCGAGTTTCCATGAATTTCGTTTTAATTTTCAATGAATTTAAAACTGCAGGATTATAGAAAAAGCAAGACGCTTCGAAATGAACAGTTCACACTATGCTGTTCGCATTTGGATACAACGTCTTCGCCAGCTAAAGGTAATCCGCTGCTTCTTAATCGATTCTGATTGTATAAATATATGAAACGTGAAGTTTCTATTAGATTTCTTATTTACACATCCAAAGAGAGATCGAGTTAAAGGCATTTTGATAGTAAAAAGGCAAGCAAACTCTTGCGTTATGTAGAATCGAAACTAGGCTAGAATCGAAACGAAGCTAGAAATGACTTCTTGTTCCGCTGGTTCTCCTGAGGGGACGAGAGGGCCAATTTTTGTATTGCTCAATCTATCGAGGCGTTTTTCTTAATAAAATATTAGGTTAAATCGAAAATTTTTGAATAAAAAGAAACTTTTCGAATTTTTTCCGTGGAGTTTACCTTTAAGAAACAGTAAATAAACAGTAAGAATAAAAAAAGAACTCGTGTTTGAAAATTAATTTTTAAAACTACTATTAACGTTTCATCCTTTTCCTTGTACTAAAAACCTGCGACTCGCTGGTCGAAAACGCACGCACTGACATCTTGCGGATGCGCCAGAAAACTACGCAAGTAATCACACTTACTATTCTATTCGTTATGGTTTAACTTAAGAAAATTCACTTTACGAAGGGTTTTTGAGGAACGTTTAATGTTCGTGAACCGGAAGAAGACTATTTCTAATTGAATAAAATAAACTGTAATGCGTTAAATATGTAGTAATGCTAGGATTTTTTAATTAAGGGGCAAACAAAGATATATTTTTGCCCTCTGTATGAACCTATTCTCTCACGATGACTCGATCTTCATTTGGTGGGTGTTTGCGGCCATTCGAAGTACTCCTTGAAGATTCCTTTACTCAGAGTCAAAGTTGGGTGGTTATTAATCAGAATGCAGTTCTACACTATCTGGCCATTCATCACCGGACATCCTAACCAGTATCGTGTAGGACTGCCTTTTGCCGCAATGACATCCGCAACCTTTCGAGGAAGATTGTCCACCAATTTGCGATGTGTCGGCGGGAATTTTGCTCTATTCATCCTTCAAATTGGCAAACAGCCCAGCGGTGTTCTTTGGGCAACATTCTAATGCGTTGGGTGTTTTCAACCGGCGTTCCAATTCTTCCCAAAGGTGTTCATTGAGTTGAGGTCTGGACTTTAAGCTGCTAGTCAAGTTTCCCCACACCCATTTCCTCAAACAATGTCGGTAGCCCAGAACTGTCAAAACAGATTTGATCAAGTATTTAACATTATCACTGACAAAATGTACGAGAGTCCTTCATAATATTCCAGGAATCATATCCTAGAAATATGAATATCGGGAAACTACTCGCACTTATTAAGAAAACGCGCATTCTTGAAGAGTTAGCAAGTATAATACCGCGTTAATGGCAAGGTATTTTTAGCCCTGTATAATATCGCGTTTTTCCGCAAGAGGGACATGAATAAAATGGCGGCAAGTGTTTACAAGAAAAGATCGTGCATGAGGGCATAAAATACATGTATACTATCTCTATGACGTTCGTACCTATTGAGCGCGATAAAATGAACTCTTCCATTTCACCTTACAGTGTGAGAACTCTAATAAAGGTGAACAATAACTGGAATAGAAATGCATTCTGCCTAAAAAGAAAAAGAAAAAGCAATATAATTTGTCAACAAGAATACAAAATAAAAGATAAGATTTTTGATGCTAACTAACACAGCTGACAAATGAATCATAATAAATATATTAACAAATTCTTCATGATTCATACTACATAATCGACAGACGACCGAACAATCCCCAATAAATGCAGATATCGTATATAGTTTAATAAAAACGAGGCATGTGCACAATTTTAATGGCATCATGCAATTTCTTCAGGAGACTACAGTAATAGTTCGCCGTTACTGTTGTGCCTTAAGGATAACCCCTCAGGAGTTTCAAAAAACACTCAGCATCACTTTTCCAGACGAACTCTAGGTCCGCGTTTTTTTGGGAGTGGAAATGACGTGTGTTTCCATTGTTTACTATGTTCCTTAGTTTCGGGGACATAATATGCATCCAATATTCATCTTTCGTGACGAGTCTGTTAAAAAAGTTCTCTGGATCCGCATGCAAAAGCTGTAACATGTCGGTTGATGGTTGCTTTCACACTTTTTTTGCATTGGGGTTAACAATCTCGGAGTCCAACGTGCTACGACCTTTGTCATGTGAAAAACGCCGTGAAGGGTGTTGGACACGGACCCCGAACTAACGTGGACCTAGAGTGCGATGGCATCGACGGTCAGTCGACGATCTTCGAGTACTAGAGCCTCAATTTGAGTTGCGATGGTCGGCTCTTTGCTCAGTGATGGTCGTCCGGATTGTGGTCCGTCCTGGAGGCTTGTTTGGTCACATTGAAAGCGGATTCGCCACTCTGTCACTCTACTGTATGTTGGGGCATTTTCGCCATACAAGGCTTGCAGCTCAGAGTGAATTTCTTTGGCGTTTTTCCCTTTTAAAAACAAGAATCTGATTACGGCACGTGGTTCAATTTTGTCAACACTTACCGCCATTTTACTCATGTCCCTCTTGCGGAAAAGCGCGATATTATACCGGGCTAAAAATAATTTGCTATTAATGCAGTATTATACTTGCTAACTCTTCGAAAATGCGCGGTTTTTTTAACATGTTGTTTCCATATATTCATATTTCTAGGATATGATTCTTGGAATATTATGAAGGACCCTCGTATATTTTGTCAGTGATAATGTTAAATGCTTGATCAAATCTGATTAATGCCAAGAAAAGATCCCCAAACCATCACATTGCTCCAATAGCTTGCACAGTTTATATTACACAAGAGAGTCCATGCTCTCATGCGGCTAACGTCAATTCCAGTATTATATTGCTCTGTTAGCTGGCGAAGGGTGTGCATAGACATCCTTCGCTCACTCAGATTATTCATTGCCCACAGATGGATGTTCGCACTTTGTCTTGGGATTTTTCGGGGAACGCTCTTGAAACAGTAATCTTTGAAAAGCCTTTTGGGTGTTTGTTTCTTTAAGGCTGGTACCTGTTCTTCTGGCATGCGCTGTCATTCCAAGTTCTTAGCTTGAAATGGCCTTTTGTCTTAACCAAGATGCGGTTGGTATTGAGGTAAATATGCACCATGATGCTCATAGACCCTCTACATTCCGTTTGAGATCTTCTGAATACGTAAACGAAAGTACGGCCCATTTGCAAGTCGGTGATGAGGGTTTATAATAAATTGATGACGTCAATTTCCAATAGCGGGGCGACCATCTTGATGACATCAACGGAGGTACAACGTTTGCTTTACAGTGAAAATTAAATATATCGCCCCCGAGATTATCATCAATATACAGGGTGTATTTGAAACCCTGTCACAAACTTTTAGAGGAGGTAGTATGGATGCTTCTAAGCAAAAAAAGTTCATATGAACATGGGTTCGAATTTGAACGATAACCGAGATAAATAAAAATGCCGCCACTAAGATCAACAAGTTAATAACACAGGTTCTATAACACATCGTACTCACATGTGGTGGTCAACATCGTAACACGTGGAGGTTAGTACTCACATGTGAGCACGTGTTACGATGTTGACTACGTAACTCGGAAACTACTCGTTGGAATTCGATCAAATTTTAACCGTATACACAATTCTATGTACCCTATTATTCCCCCAAACGTCATTATGCTATGTGTTATAGAACCTGTATTATTAACTTGTTGATTTTAGTGGCAGCATTTTTATTTGTGTTCATATCTCGGTTATCGTTCAAATTAGACCCCCATGTTCATATGAACTTTTTTTGCTTAGAAGCATCCATACTACCTCCTCTAAATTTTGTGACAGGGTTTCGGATACACCCTGTATAATAAATTAATATCTCTACGATAAATTAATCTTCCTTCTTTCTTGAGAGGTATTTGAGCAATCTGTCATTACGAATAAAGGTCGTTAAATAATAAAAGCAAAAATAACAGTGGCAGAATCTAGTGGTTATTTCATCAACTAATTAAGGCATTGCCGTTTTATCTTTCTAGACGTGTGTAAAACTCTGCAAGTCAGATTTAGAAAATAATTATATACTTATATTTTTTTCAACTGTTTTTTTTTCCATAATTGTTAATTCTTTTATTTTACAACTCTTGGTTGAGCCAAAAGTTTTTTTCTTTCTTTTAATCTTTACGAGGAAATAATCGATAGCGTGCAGAGCAGGTCTGATGTGGAATATTTGAATGACGCAATTGAGTTAGGAGTTTTCGAAGGAGGCGTCGACACCGATAAAAATAAAAAAATAAAAATCGACCAAGGAAGTCATTAATTAAAACCCTTGGACCGATTCATATATAATAATATTCAGTCAAACAAATCAATGAATTCAGTAATATAGTTGACATTTATTTTCTAATGTCAAACAAAGTACAATACGTTTCTCCTTCATCCTTTTCTCTTTCACGTTTTTTCCTGCATTAACATGTATATAGTCGCGGTTATATAATTCGTCAATTTAATTTATTTTACTTTGAAAAATTTTGACAGATATATTTAGTTATAACGAAATATTTGACGCATTGTGAGAAATTGATAATCATTTCGCTGATAATCCTCAATTTCTTGAAAACTGCTCCTAAGTACACTTTAATAAAATTTAATAAATTATCAAAATGGTAGATATATAACAGACCTACTTTACCATATAAAAAAGAAATGCGTAGAAATTGAAATTTGAAATAAACTATTAGTTTAAATGTTATTTATGTTTTTTTTATTAGAATAAATTTAATAATTATAATCCACTTATGAAATACAAATTTTTTTATTAAATGACTTCCAAGAATAGTCTTTGTTAAGAATGATATTGTAAAAAAAAATTTCAAACTTGTCCCTGCTTCTTTTCGCATTTTCGGTCTAAAATAAAAGAAACAAATCGAATACTGTAAAAGAACTTTCTCTGAATACAAATTTTTTCACAGTCGGAACTATCTATAATGGACATGCGTATTGCATCATCATAAGTAATAGTAGAGCGCCTTTTAAGAAATGCAATTCAATAGAGAAATATTGGTAGAGAAATATTTATCATTTTCAATATATTGGTCAAGTTATTTGTCTCCATTTGAAATATTTGATACATGGCTCCGCTAAACTTAATAACTTTCCAATAATTCTCGTAGTTTAGAAACGTCATCTTTTAAGTTGATGTCACGCACATCTCACTATTCAGACTTGATACCTGTAATCATCAACGTGTCCAAATTCTTTTATTAGCTCATAAATATTGTCCATTTTCTTACACATTAATTGCTTATTTTCCTTATTAAGCTTCATGAAGTTCCTGCAAGGGATGGATATAAAATTGAGCTACTTAGCAGTAACAAGTGCATTAATGAACATTAAGAAGAGAGCGATGGCCGAGATACTTAAAGCTATAAAACAAGATGATAATTTGAGAGCAGATAAACTTAAAGACAAAATCAACAATATTTTTCATTAACATTCATTATTATTCCAAGGATAAAATAAGAAATGCCTCCCTATTTCGATAAATGGCTAAAGAATGCATAAACAGATTGTGTCACATTTAGATCTGTCACAGATTGGAATCTTACTCGGTATATTTCTTTAAAAAAGGAATACTCGTAATTAGAGCCCTGCGTTCCATCGAAAAAGAATCGATAAAAATCGATAGAATCGATTCTCTTTTCAAAATGGCGGATGAGGATGAAGCAACACATGTTTCCCGCAAATCATTTGTTTGGAAGCATTTCAAACTTGAAGCAAATAGAAAATTTGCCAAATGGCATGAAAATTTTGCTATCAATTCCATAAATACCGAATAGAAACGTTTGTTACAATTTGAAAATAATGATTTGGAAACAATTCCAGATTCTGAAAAATCTTCTGAAACTGATGAGTGTGATTTATGGCGTCAAATAAGTCTTGAATTAGTATGTAAACAAACACATAGTACTTTTACTACAATTACAAAAGGATTACTTACTGAAATAAAGATTTATTTAGATTCAAAAGTTGTATGTGCTAATTTATAAATTAATAAAGACACGACTGTTTATTCACTGCATTTTAACCCTTGAGTAGTAATTAGTATAGATTAATAAAGACTGCAGGTAGTGATAATGTTGGGTCTGTGAGACCCAGTATATAAAAAATTTAATAAATTTTTGAATAACTAATGTTATTGCTATCAAATTTTTCACATTAATTAAACGAAGACTGGTAATGAAATAAACGTGGTTTGTATTGAAGAAAGCTTTCCTATTAAGCAGGAAATATTTTTTAATACAAAAATTTGCAAGAAAAAGTATATCTTATCAAATATATTAAATTTATTCCAGTTCTTCTGCACATAAATTTAAAAAAATGTTTGATTATTTTCAAAATATATATCGGCTATATATTTACGACATAATTTACAATTAAATTTAATTTTGGAATTTTTACCATAGGCATAACCTTAATAAAAAAAAAGTTTCGTGAGTGGTAACGTTGGGTCTGAGAGACCCAAGTTCACTTTACACATTAATAACTGGAAGAAAACTAAATGTAACAAAACCTGGGACTCAGAGTATTTAGAGAATGGGCAGACAGAAAGGTACAAGGAGATTGACAGTGAACTTTTTAGTACTTTGAATCATATTGAGAAGAAGATGATGGGTCTGTCAGACCCAACGTTACCACTGAAGGGTTAACTCAGAATATTCCACTCATTCACTTGATGGATTAGATTTCTTAGGAAGGGGGGCTATTCTTTTATCCCCAAATATTGATCCAATTTTTGTCATTTTTTCATTGTTGCCAAACAAATTTTCTTTTTGACAATTCTCACAAAGTATTATAGTAAACAGGTAAATTCTGATAAATGTTCTAATTTAAAAATTAAAAGCAATGCATTTTGTAATGTAAGAATCGATTATTATCGATACAAGAGTAGAATCGATTTCTTTTGAAGAATCTAATGTTGGAATCGATGTTCGATAGTTGATCCATCGCAGGGCTCTACTCGTAATCCTAATTTCTGTTCTTCAAAAATTATGTTTAAATTCATAAACAGATTTCATAGATAAATAAATTGATTTGAAGGTTTTTTAAAACGAGTTCAGATTTCATTAAATACAGAGGATCATTTCAATTATACTCAATCAACTTTCTTTTCACCCCTTACACGGTGGTACGTTCATGGAAGAATGACAATGGAAGCGCCTCTTATAGCACTTCCGAAGCTGAAATGTGTCACTCGCTGCTATAGCAGCGCACCTGGTGGCCAACATGATTGTGCTTACAACACTTATGATCTTATACAGGATGTTTTTGAATTGAGTACAGATTTTTGGGAGATGATAGAAGAGGTCCTTAGAAGTATTTTTTGTCATATGAACATGGGGTCCCCGCAGCTCCGTTTACTTACAATACTGCATTGAGCAATCAAATGACACCGGGACCTCTTCTATCATCTTCCAAAAAATCTGTACTCAATTCAAAAACACCCTGTATATGATTATAGACTTACAGATGTCTTTGAAGTAATTTAAAACTTGATATTTGATTAAAAAGTTTTGAATTTGCATTTTATGATTGTTTTTATAGGAAATAAATCCTTTTATTTCATTCAATGTTTATTTTCTCTTTTCATTTTAATGACCCATTTCAATTTTAATATGGGCCCGGTTATGAGCATTTTTTTTTTAATGGTAGAAAAATGTTTTGGAATTTTTTTTAAAATTGATTTCCCGTGAAGTTAGCTGTTAAGTTCTAGACATGTTGAACAACACCACCTAAAGATAAGGCCTGGGCGCTGGTACGTCATTACATTGTTACATCACCTACGGTAGGGACAATTTCGGACTTATTATTGGTTAAAATATGATTAACAATACCCTACTGTATATGATGTAACAATGTATGACGTTTTCGCGCTCAGGCTTTGAGTAGAGGCAACACCGCCTAAAGAAAAAGCCTGAGCGCGGAAACGTCCTACATTGTTATAACGTCAAAGGTAGTCATCTTTAATCGCATTTCTACCAATAGTAAGTCCTAAATTATGACTAGGCTTTGATGTAACAATTATGATGATGTAACAATGTATGAAATTTTCACGCTCAGGCTTTGATTAGAGGTGGTATTGGTAGAGGTGGTGTTGCTGGAAATAGGATTAACAATTCCCTACTGAAGTGATGTAACAATGTAATGACGTT
The DNA here is from genome assembly GCA_023313115.1 of Rhysida immarginata. Taxonomy (NCBI): domain Eukaryota; kingdom Metazoa; phylum Arthropoda; class Chilopoda; order Scolopendromorpha; family Scolopendridae; genus Rhysida; species Rhysida immarginata. The sequence continues at coordinate 1,953,999 of JAHWFO010012898.1, read as the reverse complement.
TCAGCGTCCAGGTCCACAGCCCAATAGATAAAGGCCTGAGTGCTGTTTTCAAAATGGCGGCGCTCGCAGGC
>JAHWFO010012898.1:1942742-1953528 GCA_023313115.1 Rhysida immarginata | reverse complement strand
ATTTGATGCTTAGGATAAAATGATCAAATCAATTATGGATTTATGGAAAGGCTGCGTAATAGGCTTTCCGATGTAGCTTTCTGTGGCAAGGCATTAGTTTATCTAGTAGGTAAGATTTGCGCCATTCCCTATTGCCAGCCGATGCAAAGGGCCAAGCTGATTGGTTCAAACATACAATGAAATAACCCTCATGCGTAGTGGCAGATATTGCTCAGAAGGATGCCTGAAAATTTGTCGACTAGCAACAAAGCCAAGATTTATGCAAATTAAGGCAGATTGTTTCATGTTAATGGTGACAGAATACACTTGTTGTAGTTCTACTGGAACCCATTTCTCCATCACCTATTGTTCATGTGATGGCCCTTTCTTCTAGCAATCGTTCGACATTTTAATATCTGCTATAAAAGGCGTTTACGGAGAACAAAGAGATCGATCCTGTCCCACCTGGCAGGCATTTCATGAACTAGAAAGTGTTCTCGGACGTCTCACATAAAGAGCTCTTTAAAAAAGACCGAATACACAAAAATCCATCGGAGAGGCATTGGGTGATTTGACAGGAATGTCTGAGAATGGGATACCCTTAATTCCAGTTTTCTGTTCCATTGGAGCACAATACAGGGTGGCTTTATCCTGATGATGTACACTTCCTTCGCCCTAGGACCACATAATCGTGGAATATCGTTGCGATATATGTGTTCTAATATTCTTCCTGATAGTAGGCAGCATTTATCTTTCCTTTAGATCCTACTTTTTGATGGTCAGCTAAACATCCAGCAATCACCTTGGAAAACTCCTTGCATTGACGCACTAAAGTCGGATCGAGTCGTATCACCCTGTTGTCGATAAATTGCCCGTGACTTGCCATCTCTCGATAAATAGACCAAAGCCTCTTCCAAGATGGCTATTTTCTTAATTTTTCGCCTTCATACAAGTTGCTGCTGTTGGCCCGCCTCTCTACAATGTGTTTTGGCAACAAAGTGCGAACTCGGGCCTTATGACGGCGTTCGAGTTTCAAATCTTAACAATAATACGGTTTACCGATGCAACAGAGGTTCCAGTCTTGCTTGCAATGGACCAATGAGTTGGCGGATTTTTCCTCTTCGAATAGTAGCAATAGTATGGAAAGAACGGGGAGTGCGTTTTTCGTTCACCAGCGCTACACTATTGAATGTTTGGATCCATTTGTCTACTGCGTTTGATAATTTTTGTTATACCATTCTTGGAAATAATAGAACCTTTTGCGTTACACAGTTATATTATTCTGGAATAAGAGTTACTAGCGTCGGAAAGGTCTACGACGTAGCCCTCCCGGAACGATTCAGTTTTTGAGGGCATTTGGCAACAAAATTGAAAATGAAAAACGGAATGATAAGTTCTATTGTTTCCATTTACACGTGTAAAGTTTCACGAGCTTCATGCATTTCAAGCCCGCGCTACAACATTTTAATTGCCAACATAAACATGAAACAATTCTCCGTATTTTCAGGAGAACATTATAGAAACTTTGTATAGATAAGGAAGTCCAGCTCTATTGTGGAAGCTTGTTTTTCACTCACCGTGATTAAACATCGAGGCATACAGCGCATTCCTGCGTGAATTACTTTCGACGAACAGAAGAAGAGAAATCAATTCGTCCTATTCCATTTTCAGATATTCCCGTCAAACCAGTTGATACTTCGCTGATGGACAGCAAGCCTTACAGATTCAGGTTCTTTAATGAGCTCTGGAAATGTGGCAACGATACGGAAATTCTTGCAATGAAATCCACTGCAGTGGAAACTGCAAAAGCAGAGCTGTAGTTCATGCTAGGAACAGCAAATAGAACACAGTCGGTAATGCAGAAACATCTTTATTTGAAATGACAGTCATTCAGAATCTCTTGACCAAGCTGATATGACCTTCGGAGATGTTCTAATTATGAAATTAAACTTATGATGTAATTTTTTTTATTTCCTAATGGTACCTAATGGTACCACATGTGCTACTAAACCAATTCCCAATATCATTATTTTATTTATTTATTTATTTGGTAAATAAATACAATAACATCTGCCCGGGGCCAGTATGGCCAAACGACCGACGAGTTTGGTCCTCGGGAAATGGAGACAAATTGTTACCGTACAAAATAATATATTATACATTGTAATTAATAATAAATCATATAGTTAGTAACAAATAATATAATTTTGGAATTATCATTGAACGAATCGAGTAAAATTTACATTTATCAGCCACTCTGTAAATTACATACTTTGGTACTGTCTTTTTTAAATTTGAATCTTCAATCATTGAATCATCGACATAGCTTAATGTATAAGTGGTTTAAATTTTATTTGAACTACATTTTATTTATTTGTTTATTTAATTATTTATTTAACTTATTTATCTAAGTGGGTACAATTGATCATCTAGGGTCAGTGTGGACGAGACAGGATAGGTAGGTCTCAGAATGGAGAATAATGGCAGAATGAAATAGAAAGAAAGAATATTATGGAATTGGTAATAAATTATGACGGTGAGGGAGAATTAGATAAGCTAGCGGGTTGGGGACGTGTAGTATCTCTTAATGAGACTTTTAAAGGTGGAGATGTTGGGTGCAAGGCGAATATCGCAGGATAATGTGGACCAAAGTTTGTTGCCAGAATTTGATATATTTTTTAGTTGGTAGTTACGTTTAATGCGTGGGAATCTTAGAAAGTTAGCGTGACGTATGTTGTAAGGTGGGTAAGTAGGTGTTGTGAACAAGTGTTGGGCGAGGGAAGTTATAATATGGTTATTGAGTGCTTTGTATATAAAGATTGCTAAGTTTGTGAGGTAAATTTGGTGAACTGGGGTTATACTTATTGTTTGCTAAGTGATTATCGAATTTTGTACGTTTACTAAAGACAATACTAAGGAAGTTTAATTTTTAGTAAATCTTCAAAATATATTTATGGCTCGGGGACCTTCTTGAAAAAATCCCAATTTTTAACAGAATTTTTACATCAATTTCTATAAAAAAGAAACAAATGATATACAGAGTGGTTATAATTAAACCCAGCCTTAGACAGGAAACTATTTATAGTACGGGTACCAAACTCGATAGGAATAATGTCAAGATTATGGGCCACAGGATTTGCATGGTTCATCGCTTCATTTAGTTCCATACGCAAGGTTCTATTATCGTTTACAAGTATTGCTAGCTCACGGACCTGTGCAGTCGTTGAAGAGTCAACATGGGCTTGGATAAAAAGATCAGGGCGTTATTTGTGAAACTTTCAGGCTGTCCTAGACTTGATGCACCATTTCGAGCACACGTTGTAGTGGGATAAACGAAACGTCTACAATAACTAGGCATATTGTATGTTATCGTGTTTTACTGATATTGCTTATTCATTATTTCTTGTCCCCATGTCCTCCACATATTACGGTTCTTCCTTGTGCGATTGCTCGTTTTCAACATAGAGATTGTTAAATAGGGAAAGTTTAATTATAACCACCCTCTAATTTGAAAAATTTAATACAAAAATGATATTAATTTAAATAAATAAGAAATGGAATGACGTTTTCAAAACATTTTCATTGTGAAAATAATTTATTATTGTAACTACTATAAAAATGGGTTACAAACATTTTCAATGATGACAAAATTCTACTGTGCAAATAGTCGCCATTTATAAGTAGTATTATTATTTCATTCATCTAAGCCTCCGTAGATATCAGATAAATATATAAAATCATCTGTTGTATATCCAAAACAACAAGTATTCCTATTGCCTTCTTTTTGAAGCTTACTAAATCCACAACAAATTTCAGTTTCCCGATTGTATGCAAAACTTCCACAACATGAAGTATTCTGGTCAACTTTATCTACTGCAACGGAGTAAGATGTATCTGACAAAAAAACTTCACAACACAGCTGACGATCTGCATCGTATAAGTTATCCCCGCAGCAGTTAGTATTTTCAAGTTTTTCATAAATAACATGAAGACAACACACTTGGGAGTTGCGATTATATATTTCCGTTCCGCAGCAGCGAATGTTTTGATTTAGACCGTACACTCTGCCCCCACAACAGAATTCTTTCTGTTGATCGTATGCCATTATTCCACAGCAGCTATGCGTCTTGTAATATATATTTCTATGAAATAGCTCACGTCCATTTTCTGATGTACAGCATATGCCACTATCTGATTTATAAGCGCCATCATTACAACATACGCTTACAGAATAAAGACTTCCGTCATTGTAATCAGTGTATGGTGTCACTGTGCGTTGACCATCTTTTATGCAACATGCGGCCTTTTCTGTGTCATAAGGCACCTCACCACAACAGGTGTTTTCACTAGCATTCCTTTTAACTACTTTCGCATTACTGCCTTCACCACAACATAATTCTTTTGTGTTATCGTAAACGTTTCCTTTTCCACAACAAAATATTTGATCGTTCTTCCTTTCTAATATCCTGTCCCAGCAACATATTTCATTTGTTGTATCGTACACTTTAGATATCATGTCACAACAGCTGTGAGTAGTGAAATCGTAAGTCTTATTACCACAACATCTTGTTTGGCCGTTCATTTTCGCAACGACGGAAGTATATAATCTTGTTCCTGATTCATAATCGTAGGTACTACAGCAAAGTTCCAAATTTGGATCATAGCTTTCGATGCCACAGCATTTGTTTGACGATGGAGATTTCTTGTCGACAACAACGTCATCATTGCAACAAATCTGGTCGTTATCATTGTAGAGAGTAATTCCGCAGCATTGTCTGCTTTCGCTTTTGCCTTCGATGAGTTTTACTGGCGTATCCCAACAACATATTTCCTCGTCCGTGTAGTATACGGTAGTTCCACAGCAAGCGTAACCCAACTTAATAGGATTAACCTCACCATCGCAACAGACTTCTCTTGTAGGATCGAATGTCTTCATTCCACAACAAAGATCGAGGAAATTTAGGCCAAATGGATGGACTGTTCCCCGACAACATTTCTCCTTAGTTGGATCAAAAAGGAGAGGGGTAGGATCAATTCCTAGGAACAAAATTTTAACATAAAGTAATGCGGATGCGGATAAAATAATTTTTAATGAAAAATATCTTGCACAAGCTGAATAGCTTTAAAAAAGAAACCTCCAGTAAAATATCATCAGTGTGGCAGTTTCCTGTGTATGTTCCCATTTTAATTTATATTAAACTTAAAAATAATCTTGAATAATCTAATTACCGTGTTTACCCTGGCAAGATTATCACGCTACAAGATATTTCATACATTCTTATGGTATAAAACTGAGGTAAATTTAGATGTTAAGAAAGTATTTATAGATAATTTTTGACGGTATGCAAAAATATTGGAAAGTTAAAGATAGAGAAAAGGTACTTTAATAAGAATCTTTAATATTTCACTATATGACATATACACACACCGGCCAATGAATTAGAAACCTTCGTTCAATATGGTATTGACCATCCTTTGGCTGTAATTACAGAACATACACGGTTGGGCATGGACTCTACAAGGTGTTGCAATGCAGGTAAGGTAATCGCAGGCCATATATACATCAGAGAGATCTTCAGGTCCTGCAGAGTAGACGGAAGCGGATGCCTTCGACGAATGTCTCTTTCCAACATGTCCCAAACATTCTCGATCGGATTCAAATCCGGACTTTGCGCTGGCCACGGCAGATATTGCAACTCTGTGTCATGTTCAGAAAACCACTCCTGAACAATTCCTGCTCGATGGACAGTAGCATTCTCGTCCATGAAGAACCCGTCACCATTTGGGTACAAAAGCACCATTGCAGGATGGACTTGATCTGCAGCAATGTTCAGGTAGTCTTTGGCTTTCACCCGACTGCCAAGGAATATCAGGGGACCCTTGCTATATCAACAAAACATGGCCCATACTATGATACCTTCTCCTGCAGCTTGAACTGTGTTCACAACACATGAGGGGTCCATCGCTTCATACGACTTCCCATCCCTATTCGCTTCAACTCTCGGCGCATTGTTCTGGAGGAGATGGGTTGCGATGATCCTTCATTGAAGTCTGCCATCAGTTGCTCCACAGTAGACCTTCGGTTTTGCCGCACAATCCGTCTCAGACGACGTCGATTCCTGTCTGTGTTGATTGTTTTTGATCCACAATTCTGCCATATGACAACTCTTGTGGATTCCGTTTCCACGCATTGAACACCTTGGAGACCTGACCTTTTGAGATACCGGTCAACAGAAAAGTGTGTATAGATAAAAAAAACAAAAAAACTATTGTTAATAATTATTATATACAGGAAATCCGGGTAATCTAAAAACGAATGCCTTGGCGAAACTTATCGGTGTGACCCAAAGAGCACGTGGCTGCATTCTACTGCGAGATATCATGTATAGTCTATTCCTAAAGCGTTTTCACTTATTGTTAGATGAATGATGTTCGGCTTCCTTGCAATGCATTAAACTAGTGAGATAATCGTTTCAGGAAAGAAGTCGAGTTCGAGATTTAAATGCAACAAAGGTGAGGCTATTGGCTTTAACTTCTTAAATCCACCATGTATTATGTTCTGCATAAGAATTTCACTGCTTTTATAAAATCATGGAGCACGGAGGGCAAGGAGCACAATGTAATAGATTTTTCAAGAATTAATGCATGGGAGATGCCATTTATTGTTTCTTAGCAACAGGAATAGGGAGGCATAATAAGTGACGTCAAACTGTTTTAATTAAAATCTGATTTTGAGCCTTTATTAGGAAATCTTTTCTTTATTATTAATAAATCAATGTCGATTATTATTATTTTAACCACAAATGTACAATAATAACGTGAAGACTACACGAGGAAGTAAGCGATAAGTTGGCAAAGCACGCTCAACAATAAAATGGCGAATACACGAATTAGATGTTTTTCATAAAATAATCAGTAGTAGATAATTAACTTTAAGTTGGCTGCAGATTTAACAAAATAATAATATATAAAGTATAAATCTATTACGGTATTTCTTAGGGAATAGCTACCAATCTTTTGAAATAAAATATCTTCTGGATTTATGTTTAAAAAATAACGTATCGGCAAACAAAGTTATATTCTCATCCATGACGGGAAAGAATAATATATATGTTACATATTTAACAATAGCGTATCTAATATATGAAAAAAAATCATTTATTTATACAGTATACCATATACTGTTTACTATAGGTTATATCGTAATGGCTTACGTTATCTTTTAAAATACCGGGTATTTCAAAAATGACCGATATATTTGAAAAATCTAAACGGGCAGCGATAGAAATACATCGTGAACTAATTTCGAAAGTTTGTCTGCCTGAAAATTTACTGTTGTCCCAAGCATATTGCAACAAACGCTGTATTTCTATAGTTTTTATTGATTTTTTCAAATATACCGGTATACCGGTCATTTTTGAAACACCCGGTATAAGCATAACATATGATGGCATGAGCAATTTCGGTATCAAAATATTAGAGAATTTATAAAGTAATAAGTTAAAATATCAATGTTCGAAATACAGAAAAAATAAATAAATAATCTAAATAGTTATTGATGAAAATAGGAAATAAAATTCCACAGCCTGGATTCGAACCAGGAGCCTTCAACTCTTCGAAGGTTCTCGGTTCGTATTCAGGCTGTGGAATTTTCATTCCTATTTTCATCAATAATTTAAACATCTGAAGTTTGGCGTACGATAAACCCTCATCGAACATTTTTGAGATATTCTTAAATATTTATTGCTTTGTTTTTATTAAGTGCGTTAAATATTTCATCTGCAAAATCTACCTTACTGAAATAAAAAGCAGCGATTAATCTTGTCAGTTAAAAGTACTGTAATTCGCCCACACCAGTCACAAACCTGATCCCTATATCCACTCTGGACGGCCAAGTCCATTTTAAACTTCTACGTTGTTCGTTCAAACTACTGGACTTTATAACCGATCAACTTCACTTAGCTCAACTCCTGCCAAGCAAGTGAAAACGCTTTTGGAATGAACTGTACAGGATAATTCAAAATGAATGGTACAAAAAGAAAACATACACACGACTGCTATAATGAAATATAGTCACAAAAGCCAAAATGCCATAAAGATTAGCTCTTCAAGTTTCTACGGACATCCATAGATATTAGATGTGAGCGCCCTCTCTCCCTTTCTCTCTGTGTATATTTGTGTGTGTATGTATGTGTGTGTGTGTGTGTGTGTGTGTGTGTGTGTGTTTTAAAAAAGAAATTGTCGACTATTTCTTGTATAATTAGAATGATTAGGAAATATTAGTGATTAAAATAAAAAGGTACGATGTAAAATATTAATATTATACAAGGTAATCATTTTATCATGGAACTCAGCATAGATCATAGTTCATATTATGTGTTTAACAAGAACAAACAGATGCAAGATAACCAGTATCATCAACAACGACATATTTTTTACAGTAGCTTTTCAAAATGTCCACCCTCAACTTCAAGGCAGGTGGGAACCCTCATGCGTAGAGCGCAAAATTGAAAGATTGTTCTCTAGCAGACCTTTCGCTCAATTAACCACAACTGTGCGTTACTCACTTCAGGAGCAGTATAATGCCATCTAACAGAAGGGCAAACACTGTAATCCTTTATAATTAACAAAAGGTTGGGCGATATATATAGGGTGTTTCACAAGTATATGGTCAGACTTGTAGGAGAGGTAGTATACATGATTCTAAGCAAAACAGTTCATATGAACATGGGTCCGAATTTGAACGCTAACTGAGATATGAACAGAAATAAAAATGCCGCCATCAAGAGCAACAAGTTAATAACCCAGGTTATGTAACGCCCAGGGTAATGAATTTTGGAGAAATAATAAGGTGCATAAAACTGTGTATACCGTTAAAATTTGATCTTATTCGAACAAGTAGTTTTTGAGTAACGCACTCAAAATCGTAACAATGCTCACGTGCGAGTACTAACCAGCACATGTTACGATGTTGAGTGCGTAACTCAGAAACTACTCGTTGGAATTCGATCAAATGTAAACGGTATGCACAGTTTTATGTACCCTTTTATTCTTCCAAATTTCATCATCCCAGATGTTACAGAACCTGAGTTATTAACATGTTGATCTTAGTGGCGGCATTTATAATTCTGTTCATATCTCAGTTAGGTTCAAATTCGGACCCATGTTCATGTGAAATTTTTTGCTTAGAATCATCCATATTACCTCCCCTGAAAGTCTGACCATATAGTTGTGAAACACCTTATAGAATGCCGGGTTGGGTGATAAAATGATCACCCCGTATATACCTTTAAATACAGTAGAAAAGGTTTGTTTACCAGCAAAATTATTTCTTAACTCTTCGTTTGCTTGCCCTGAGACTCCGATATATATGAACATTGAGAATAACAGAAAGGCGGCAGTAGAGGCGAACATTTTCTTGTATTTCAAAAAGAAAAAGAAAACAGATTAGCGCTTTTTTGCAACAAAAAAACCACAATAGCTTCGATATAATCTAAAATTGTCATTTTTATGATTTTTAATCAAAAGCTGGACTTTTTAGAGTGCAAATAAAATTTTCTCGTTTATTTCATTTCCTACAGAATCATTTCTATTGTTATTCCATTGTATGCGGTTATATGTTCTCATAGTCCATTTTTATCTGGTAATGAATACATAGTCTCTCCATCCAAGACCTCATAGAGAGAAGGCCTGCGGACAAAAGATATATACATTGTTACATTATCATCAAGCGGCTATTGTTAATCGTATTTCTACCACTAATAAGCCCTAAATTTGGCCGCTTGATGATGATGTAGCAATGCATATATCTTTTGTCCGCAGGCCTTCTCTCTAGAAGGTGTTGCTGCAGCCGATTTTAACTGTGAATTATTAGAGAGGTTAAGATACTTTTACGCGACGTCCATGACGTGATATCTATGACGTCATTTGGTTACACGTTGTTGACTTGGCGGACGTGATTTTAGAGAGATTGAGATTTTTTCCGTGTGTAGGATTTTTGTAATACGTCTCAAACGCCTCAAACTGGAGCAATATTGATGTTTTTTCGATCCCAGTTTCAGAGATGTTCTGCAAATTTCTGCAAAACCGTTATAATGACATTAGATCCGCACTCAAATGTTCTATAAGAAAAGTAAAGCATTTTGCGTCCGCAAGCGTCCGATTTCCAGCAAAGTCCGGCAAATCGCAAAAGAGCACTTCCTGCCATCGACAACAATGTTAACTTCAACTCGACCAAACTTCTGATAGAGTAGACGGACTTTAATGGTCAAGGTGTCGTTACGTTCAGAAGCTTTTGCTTAATTAGTTACTGTCTCTCATTGTGTTGAAAACTTGTGGGGGAATTCGAATTCCAATAGCAAATGGGACTAGCTCTTTTTTCAAAACCATTTGTGGTGATTGCGAGATACTTGTACAACGGCAAGCTCACAATCAGGACAGGAAGGCTAAGATCAACTCCTTCACTATCAGCAGCATGTTCTCAGTCCAATAATCCACGAGGAAATCCCCGCATTGTATGAAGAGGAAAAAAGCAAACTTTGGCTGCATCAAGACAAAGCCTGCAACCATAGCCTAATTCGATTTTGCAGGCATCTCTTCTACAGTGGAAGATACGGTGCAGGGCAATAGTTCATAACAAGGGTTACCAAATAGAGCACGATCACCACGGAGAACGGGGTTTTCTTCGTAAATTTCCTCCTCCAAATTGTTATATCGGCCTCGGTGGCTCAGCAGGTTGCGTGATCGCCTCTGATGCCCGAGTACGCGGGTTCGATCCCGGCCGAGGACGACGAGGATTTTTCAGGGG